>OU342940.1:35774950-36374950 GCA_910592295.1 Andrena haemorrhoa | reverse complement strand
CAAGAAATTTACCACTGGAGACAATTTCGCCCCGTCATAGATACAGCCGATATTTCACTGCATACAGTATTTAACTTTTTTTATTAAAAACAAGTTGTTCAGGTCACTAAAACCTAGCTGGAAAATTGTTAAGTACAATTGTTCGATTGCTTGGGGAATTTTGTACAAAACAATGCTGTGCGGTGTTTCTTGAACAATAGATCTCGAGCTTGAACAATATTGCGTTTAGCTGTACAGATTTATAATCAATTGAATTAAAACAAAGTAGATATCGTGGAAACATAACGCGGAGTTAAAAATATATTTAAAACAATATACAAGAATAATCGTTATTATCAACGTCTTCGTATTATACTGAAATTCTTATATTTCTGTTATCGCTTTCTAGTATCAAAAGATGAATTAAGCCTCTTAAAAGCAAACCTCGACAACTTCACCTTCTGTAAATTTTTCAATTTTAGTCCAGAAGCGCATAATTAGTGCTTAATTGGTCAATTTTCTCTACTTTTTACTTCACGGAGTTAATAAGTTCGGCATTCGAGAATTTCAATTTTGAAAGAAAATGCAAAATTTTAATTTCATTGATATTTCCAAGCAGAGAAATGTTGATGGTACGCACAGATTCCTATTTAACCACAATTTACCAAATTCCAATAGTCGAAGAAATCGACAGACTTTTCTTTAAAATAGGGAACCTTTTCAGTGTTTCTTATCTGTCCATCAAATACCTTGAGACATCCAAACAATTATCCCCTTCTTCCCATTTGTAATTCTTTTCCCTCTCTTTCTACGTGCACACACTAGTACACGAATATGTACTCACACACGTGCCCGTGCAAACGGCCAGAAGAAGCTAATTAATCGAATTACATCGGCTTGTTTGATGAAATAACGATACCCTAATGAACTAGGATAGGAAATTCGTCCTAATAAGAGGCGGCGCACGATTCGATTTCACTCGTTCGAAGCTTTTTCAAAATGACTTCTCCTTTCCCCTTGCAGAAGAAAACAAGGGGTTACGTACCTACCGTTCACATTAAACGAATGAAATGCCAGTGCCGCTGATTGAGGACGGTCACAAGTTGGAGCATTTGGAAAGCAACCTTCCTTGATCAATGCAGGATCAAACCATTTAAGATAACATTATGTTGCCTCTCGAAGAAATTGTACACTGGCTGTTTGGGGCTTTCGAAATTATACTTATCAACGACATCGTTTGGTCTATTTTGTTTTTCTTGATAAAAACATAATTTATTACATGTGGCATGTAACGTTCATTCTTGTGTCGATTACGCGTCAAAATTAAATATTAATCTAACGTATTTCAATATTCGTAACATTTTTGACAATGCGTAAGAAGGTAAATTAGAAAGTATTAAATATATAGAAGAAGTGCAGTATATTTGGAATACCAGTTTGTTTAGGACGAATAGAAAATTAATGCAGAGGATGAGAACAAATAAAACTGCACAATATCATAGGGAAACTAATAAACTTTCAAATTTCATAGTCTCAGTAATAATAAAAAGCAAAAAGTAACTGAAACTTTGGTTTGAATGAAAAATGACAAGAAGTATCGATTTCGTTAAGGTGTAGGTAATTTGGAATACCGGTATTCCAATTTACCTTCACTTTATAAACTTAAAGAAAACACGTAGATAATAAAATTAGTTGGAAACAATGAAACAATGAAGGAACAATTTTATGTAAATATAAATTCGAAATCTTAAAATTTACTTGCAGTAATCACAGATATATAATTTCCTGTGTCATACCCAGCGCGTTCACGCGGCGGTAGCCATTAGGTACGTGTGAACCAAAAGCGTCGCTAAGCTTTGGAACACCTATTCCAAATTACCTACCTTCACCTTCGGTATTCCGAATTAGCAACATGCCATTGAAACCTAAAATTTCATGTCACCTTGTATTCTCGAAATTATCGCAAAACTGGCACGGAACCATAGAAGGAACATGCAAATGAGTAGATTAAGTGTTTAACTCTAAAGTTTTGACATATTTTAACCATGATTGGAACGATTGAATACGCGCTGAAAAAGTTTTGCAGATTGACGTTTTCTTCCTCTGCAGATTAAGTCGAAAAAAATGGCGGTTCATCCACAAATGTCATTAGTGAACAGGTCATTAGCCTCTATAATCTACGTGTTACAAATTAAATAGTTTTAATAGTTTATTAGATACTTCGGTATTCCAAATTACCAACAGTATTCCAAATATGCTGCACTTCCTCTACATAGTACCTAAATGATTTTATTTAGGATGCTTTCGACTTGCTTACTTTTCTCAGATAGTGCGCATCTTCACATTTATACAGAAAATGTGTTATTCATAATAAATGATTTCTTAAGCGAATAATTCAACAATGCTCGCGTTGTGTGTTTATCTTACTGAACAGTTTGGAGACATGAGTTGCATGCGGTGATTTCGTTCATTATTTAACAATTTCATATCAACGCATCTGTAGGTCACTGAACCGTACTCTTATCTCCATTTTCGAAATTACCGATCGGAACGGAGTGAAAAGTATTTCCGTTTCTCTTTTATTTCACAGCTCTTTATCAATCCTCTGCTCGTCCCAATGCTTCCACGGCTCACCGCGACCCGTTTCACTATGTATTCTCCTTTCCACTTGGCAAGTTTAATGTTCTCTCGAAAAGGGGGTTATATGGTTAAAATAAAACAACGTAACGGTTCAGCTACGAAAGTTAGCATGGAACGGATCCGCGGAACCTTGACTACCGGCAGCGGATCCCGCAAAGTATCACGGTGCACAGCCGAGGATGGTTCGTGACCTTTCGCAGCCTTTGAAAAGTCGAGTGTCTGTATCAGATCTTATCGATACAGCTGGCAATCAACGTTTAACTTCCCTGAAGCCGATGATACCTGGCTTCGGGTCGGCGGCCCTCCTTTGAAAGCCAGAAGGATAGGGCCACTCTTTCCCTGACGTTTCAGTGTTTAGTAGCCGTTCTGTGAAACACATGATACGTCATGTTGTCCGGCTCCACTAACGAGCTTCAATTTAATGGGGAACCGTTTCAGTCGCCGCTGTACACTGAAAAAAATCCCGACCAAAGCCCCCGTTCGATCGAATTTCCAGCCTTTCAAACAAACGGCTTGATCCGCCGAATTAGGCTACCTGTGAGAGCTTAGTGAAATTTTCTATTAGGAAGCTAGCGTGGCATTCCCTTGTATCTAGTTCTCCAATTTAACATCTTGACGGCCGCTGTCATGTACACGGATTATACTTCGTGTTTGGATTCTTTATATAATCGTACGCTGAAATTATCTCACGTTTGTTCAAGTTCAGATTTGCGTTCATATTTCTTTATGATGTTAGTCTATTTCGTGAGAGCCAGCTAGTTTAGAAAAGTCTTTTAAGCCAATTAGGTGCTGGTCTTTCGAGATTAATTTCTAGTTAATAGTATGAATAACAATAACTTCGCTGGAATTTTTAATCTGTAGACATTCATAGTTTAAGAGTCTTTTATAATGGGAATGTAGAAAGTAATTCGTTTGTTTATTTTGTGGACGTCAAGTGCTTGTGTTCAAATATTTTGAAAGGTATCATACTATGCCAAAATGTAATTGACCTATTAATTGGGAGACTCTTCGACCAGAAACATCTTCAGCGTATTTAAAAGTGTTTTTAAAATGAATTTTTTTTTAAATTTCGCCACGAATCAACTCGTGCTATTTAGCCCGAGTAAATATTTAAATGACGAAGTAACTATTTCACCAGTTAGCAGGTTAAATAAATATTATTGGTAAACGTACATAATGACGGTACATGCTTCTACGTTTGCGAAATGTTAAATTTAAACATTTGAGACCATGGGGCAGTTTAGAAGCCTTTATCGTGAACAAATTTGGTAATTTTCTCGTACACTGAATTTTCGAAAACAATTCAGTTTGAAAGCACAATCAAGGAAAATTAATTTAGTTTAAAGAATTGTATGTGTAGCAACTTATATGTTTTGAAGTACCCTGTAAATTTTCAGTCTTCTTTCACAGGAATACAATATAACGTATTGCCACATATTTAAACGTAGAAGAGCTTTGCTGCTCTTATTTAATTTTAGAGAGAGTGTAACGAGTGTTTTAAATAAAACTTCAGATCTTCAAAGTATATTGGTACATTGTCCTCCACAAACGAAAATCGTAAGATAAAAAATAATATTATTATTTACTGTATTATTTATAAAATAATGTAGAACGATGCCTGATAGCAGTCTGCTGTTATATTCTTTGAATAAAGAGAAAATAGGTAGCTGTTTTCGAAATTACAGGATAATTACAGCGATAATTACAGGAAATATGTAATTATTCTAGTAGAGTTATTTCACAGAAGCGTTTTTTATATTACTGTGATATATCACAATTAGAAATGATTGTAAATTATAAACCAATGAGAATGATTATTAATATCAGCGTTAAATATCGTTTATTCTTGCCAACCATAAATTACCAAATTAAGAAAAATTGCATTTTTCAACACCATTTTTCTCGGTCACTGATAAAACATCAAATCTTTCAGTAAGGTGTCACATCTCAAATTACTGTCCCTATTATTCTTATTATTATTATTGCTTCTTATCAAGTTTACTATTCATCCACACACGCCTCCACTAAATAATAATGCGCTGCAGCTGTAAATGCGATAGGATGCTGGTACTTGATTTTTTAGATATCCCTGAACGAGAAGGCCAGGTTAACTCTGCAGTGTGTAACATGTTGAAAATGTAACCTTATCGTAAAAGGATGACCGCAGTTTTCTCTGCAAGCTGCAGAGATACGAGTATTAAACATTCGTTAGCCTTAGTAAAGGTGCGATAAGAAGAGTGTTAGCACTCTCCAGGATAGTACGTTTGTTCGTACGGACAAAACGAGTCGGTCCTCGCTGAAGGCGACAGCGGTAGCGGTCTGATTTTAATTCCCGTAATCCCATAAGCCCTGTAACGTGATTTCACGCTTTCAGATTTCACGTGATCTTCGTCTCGGGACACGCGTCCTACTATCCAGTTAATAACTTCTTCGACGTCAGTGCATTAAGAAAGAAATAATTCCTTGAATCAGCCACAGATTCGCGTGGCGATTACCAAGAGGACGCTCCTTTCAAAACCTACAAAGAAAGGACATTTTATTAAATAGAAAATATCTTCCGACAAAGTCTGACAAGGCGTACAGGGTGTCATTAAACCAATACCAGAATCAGAAATAATGCATTGACGGTTATTAGTGTAAAAGTGAGTAGAAAATGTGAAATACAGTTTTTTCATAGGAGGTTTAATTTTTTTTAGAAAATCAAAAAATTACATTAAAATTTCTTAAATCAGAAAATCATTAAAATTTCAGTTGTATTAATATACTGTTATTATACTTAGTTGTTTTATTCTATCTACTCTTAGTAATTCAAACCCACAAATTCCTCTTATGTAGGTAGGTAGGTATTTTTGTTTTCCTGTTAAACAGGATGGCGTTTCAAAGCCTATTGCTTTATATTGCCCAACGAACGATAGTCATTCCTTTTTCTCTCCTCTCTCCTTCGGGTCCCAGCAGGAAACTAGTGACGCGAAGTGTGATTGAATTTTTTCAGTATGAAAAAAACTTCCTTATTCGATGTGTATAAGAGTCCAAATGTCCTTTTCAGAGATGCCTTTTTTTGCGAAACACATCTTAGAAATCGTGAGCCTGACACATACGAGTAACGGAGATCAAAGGAAATAAAGTTGAGCAAAAACAACTATGAACTTCCTTTCTCCCCTAATGCGTAGGTATATAATGAGTTAATTTCATTTTTTTACCCGAGTCCTTCCCCACTGAAACATCAGTCTCATAATTTATCATGCTCCAAGTTCTCGCGCAAAAAATTCAATTATTCTTCAACCTAACAGATTATTCACACATTTCTTTTCTTCTACCGAAGCATTCCTATCTTTTGCTCTTTTCGAAAGTCTACGTTTTTCTTATATTCATTACGTAGCAATCTATTATATGGGACATTCCACGCGAACTCGGACACTTTTTGGAGTAAGTTTTCAAAAATTGCTGAAATTTGAATATGTTGTAGCCTTTAGTGATATTTAAACGTACCTGAAAGGATTTTTCAAAATTTTGAAAAATGTAGATTTTACAGCTGTTTGAAGTTGAGTGCAACCTTTTTTCAAATAATTATAGCTATGGAAGTAGTAAACGGATGGAGATGAGCTTTACGGTGCTTATAGAGAAGACATTGAAGTTTTTTAGAAAAAATTATTTCAGTTTAAACAAAAAAAATTTGAACCTTTTTTGTGCAATTATTTTAAACAAATGCAGGTTTTTAACATCGGCCGCGATTTTAAAAATCTGAAAAAAGGAGAATATAGTCCTATCCTTCCCCTAGATGGACAAATTTTAAAAAATATGGACGTTTTAAAATTGGCCCTGTAAAAATTGCCGAAAGTTGACGCTGCACCGATGCGCACCGGCTCGACTACGGTATCATAACATAATACGGTATCTCAATTTTTGGTGTTCGCCATATTTTCCGTAAACCGAAGGTGACCTTCAGTTTTTTAAATGGAATGCTATATATTTGATTACCCAATATGAAAGCGACTGTCAAGACAAATTCAACCATATGATATACTATGACCTTCAAGGCCCCACAAGGTTAGGAATGAAGTAAATATATTGAACAATCTATCTAGTAGATCGAGTTTCTTTCTTTTAATTTTACAAAATTATTCTAAATCCTACTATTTAGTTTTTGTCACAAGGTGCCTTTTAGTCATTCGACTTTTTAGTTTTTACACTTGCCTCTTTTTTTGTTTTGTAAAATATAAATGTTTTTATGGGGAAAATAGTGCTTTGAATTTCAAAGGATCGTCACTTAGGGAAAATCAATATTTTTAAATTTGATTATAACAAAGATTAGAATATTTCTCTTGTTTTAATTAAACGTTACAACATTTACACCTGGTACACCAGAAATCTACCTCGAACGACCAGTCACATAGAAATGTCTGTACCTATTAACGTTATTTTTTAGAATTTTTTTTATGTATATGATTTTATCCTTTTTTCCTGGGAAGAATATATTTTCTTCTTTTTTAAGAATTTATATTGAAAATGTGCTCTCAACACATTGTGGGGAATAGTTTTCTGCCTCTTCCTGTAAATTTTCATTCAAATCGTTGGAGCGGTTTTCCAGATTTTATGTTCACCGTTTTGGAAAATGTAGTTTCTGGGAAATCACGTTTAAAGTTGGACATGTAGTTTTGTCGTTATGCGATCTCGTATCCAGGCTCGTACATTTTTAGCTGTAATTCCTTAAATTTTTTTAAATATCGGGGTCCGGTTGCGCTTAAAATACGTAGAAAATATGTAGCTAACAGAATATTAAAAAATCCCAAAATCGAATTTTCGAAAATTTTGAGGGTTACCTACCCTTAAAGCTGCATATTGATATCATCTTTAAATCTTGTAAAAATAAAAACAATCGAAATTCCTAGAATTATACAAAGTGTTGATATTGAAATCAGTATACTATATTTTTCCCCATTGCAAAGTACACACTGTATTTGATAAGTACAGCATTCAGAAAAGGTTTCCTGGTGGATCAACGAGCAACTGATTTCAAGTGCACGGAGTAAATAACAGCATGATCTATCATTGCCTTATTTCTGTCCTCGTTAAAATCCATCACTTTTCTATATATCTCTACTGTAATTTTCTGTCTTTTTTACTGCAGGTAGTTTTCACGTACCGTAAACTAGGGTGACTTTGCCCGCGCCGGGGTGACATTGCCCACTTTTCGGAAGACCTTTATTTTATTTTATTGCGAAGTAATTAGAACATATGGTGTTTTGTAATCGATAGCAATAATTTCTCCAAGGTCAAACGAAAAAAACAATAACGAATTCAATTATACGGTAATTTTTCAGTCAGAGTAAAAAAGTGGGCAAAGTCACCCCGGCGGGCAAAGTCACCCCAGTTTACGGTAGGGTAGTAAAGTCGTATTAAAGCCATATTACTAATCAACTTACTACTAAAAACCTTAGCACCACTCTCCAAAATAAGATAAACCCTTTCATTGATAATAAATACGAAACGAGATTGAAATCTTAACATGGAAAATCGAAATATTAAACTCGCGGGCACGTGACAAGGGCAGATCAAGTGTTATCTGTTGTTATGTCATGTAACACATTAACAGCCTCGATTCTTCCAAACAGAATATATATAATTTCTACTGTTAGTTCCAGGATGGAGTCACAAGATCTCCCATTTCTTTCGCCAACGCAACGGTGCCAGTGACGCCTCTGTACAACCCTCAGCAGAGAAATTGGCCGCGGAAGCTGCGTCGTTGTCTATCATCGGAAAGATTAGCCACGGACGGATATAGTGCGTCGACGTCGGGTAAACACGTGGCCGTATCACGTATATTCGGGAAAGCGTAAATTTACGAGCCAATAAATTATCGTGGCACGCCTATCGTGACATCGCTCGCGAAACGCTAACAAGCCGTTAACGGTGTCGCACGTCTCCCGACGTTAATGAAGAACGGCACGCGTAAAAACGAGGCCCCCTAAAATGTCGACGATCTCGTGTGTGGCGGCTGAAAAATGGGCTTGATTAAAGTTTCGATGCATCGTAAGCTTGAAAATTGCAATACACTGATTAAAATCGAAATCCTCCTTCGCCTATATTTCTGCTCACTATTATAATTCCCTTCCTCCTGATATTCGAGGGCTAAATTTCTTTCCATCACGTTTATGCTTAACGCGTGTGTAAGAATTTATGCTGAACATTTTTTACGTAATTTTAAAAAGTGTCGTCGTTTGTAATTTCCATCGCTTATTTTTCTCGTTTATCGGGATTTCGGTGTAGGAATGTTTTTGTGGAATACGGCGGCTTAACTAAGGAAATACGTTGCCAGATTGCTATAAACATGTCAAAGTAACGACGAAACTTCTGAAAACACTGGGGCACGGTTGGCGAAAATTAAGCAACTTTTGAAAGTAACTTATAATCAAAGCTGTACTTGATAAATGGTCCTGAAATATTTAGTATTCCTCCAATGAGTTAGGAAACTTTCCCTTTTAATTCAGGAAAGCTTGGTTATACGCAGCGCTTGATTAAAAAAATTTAATCAAATGTTGCACTGAAAAGTAGTACACATTTAACTTATTTCACATGTTTTACGAAGAAATAAAACAAAAAAGGAAACCGAAAATTTCATAACATTTTCCTTATACGTCTGGGAAAGATATTTCATTCTCATCTGCAAAACGAGAATAGATTGAAATTGGTTTTGGAACTCTGAAGCAAAAAGAGAATTTGCTTCGTAAAATTGCTCTTTTTGCACAGAGAATCTTTTTTTTAGTAAAGATGAATTTTTTTATTCAAAGCTTAATTACAAATAAACTTTAAAATTCAATTAAGAGGACTAAGCAAAACTGTTTGTAAGACACTATACTTAATGAATCTTTTCTAGCTCATTATACAAAGCTCCAATACAACGTTATAAATAGGTTGGTCCAAAATGAGGCATTATTCCAATACCTACATACATGCAAATTTCTCATACCAGGAGAAATAAAAAAGCCCTCTTACATTTTGCAATTTACGGCTTGCTTCTTAGTAATTCCATATTTCACGGCCCCGCTTCCGACGCGCGCTACTTAAATGTGGGACAGTCGAGCATGCAAATGTGTACACCTATTTAGGTACACACGTTTGCCTCTTCAAAGGGTTCGCCAACATTTTGTCCAAAGCAGAAAAAAATTATTTTTACACTATTTTCTTTCATTTTTTGCTACATTTTCGCCTTATATTACAGTAATAGAAATTGTAATGAGAAACCGTTTTAATGGGAGAGCATGTAGGTACACTCTACAAGTCACTTCTCTATTCATAAATATAAATATATTCCGCGATCACGATTTCTTTTACTTAAAGTAGGGTTTATACAAAAACCGACTATTGAAAGAAACCGGTTTTCGAATTCCATTATTCCCCCAAAAAACGATTAAACCAGTTTTCGAATGTTCACCAAAAAATATAATTAAAATAGAAAATAAATATTCGTATTTATTTAAAAAATTCTCAGCTTTTTTTAATATTTATAGAATTACAAAAATATAACACAATAAAATACCTACTGCATACAAAACCAAATGAAAAAAACTAAAATAACTAAAATCCGTACAAAATATAATTTATAAATCTGTATTTCATTTAGTATTTTTCTTCCGAAAATATGAACTCGTGAAGATTAATTTTACAGTAAACTGTTACCTACTACAATATGCTTGTGTCCTAGGCGATTTCAAGCCAAAATGTTAACGTTTTTAATTAAATAATGAATTCATTTTTGCATATTAATTCTAGCATATAAAACCGTTTTTTATTTTTAAAAACCGGTGTTGGAATTTTACAAATTTATAAAAAACGGTTTTTAAATCCGGTTTCGAAAAACCGACAAACCCTAACTGAAAGGAATTACGTTTGCCTCTAGAGACACTATCATTTTCAATCTACAATATCGATCTCCCAATTGAAACCCCTTCTAACCGAAAAGAAAGAAATCTGCAGAGAACGATGCGATAATTCAAAGTCACATAATGTTTCAGTAAGGATTGATTTCAGCATTTGCCAAAACAGCATTGTTATCATTACACCTATTACGTTTTACACGCTAAGTCATCAACCAGCCAAGCATTTTTCTCGAAACAGTATTCACAAGAAATGAGCGTTCGCCTTTTTTAAAACCAATTCCCTGGTCAATCGCAAAGACACTAATGCCTTGTTCAACTGCCAGACACTAATTCCCTCCTGAATGACTAGTGGCGCGTCATAAGGTTGTACATACGTACATAAGGAACTGCCATTGATCTGTGAAGGCGAGCAAGAAGTTTGGCTCGATGAAGAACGAAACGAAAGACAGGACAAAGACAGAGCGGGAAATATACGATTGCGCGAATAATGGATCGCGGTCTGAAATACACGTCTGGAACTGGGGATAGAAGAAACGGGCGGGTTGCAGCGAGTTCTTTCGTAGGTGATTCGATAATGGGGCGCTACGAGCAACGCTATAAACGACGCGGTGCAACGTCGGTGCCGGTTGTTCGCCATTCTCATTACAAATGGTCTCATCTCGGGACACGTGTTTGTTTATGTCGTCGTCAGTCGCGCACCGTCGTTGCTACTATATAGCTCCAAGCACTTACTGTAAATGTATTCCGCGCGAGAGGTATGCGAGGTGGAACGACTTTACTATCCTCCCGCCATTATGGCTCTTCTCCGTGGACTTATATTACGTCAAGAAGTTGTTTATTCGACAGGGGCATACACGTCGTGCGCCGTGAAATATCGCCCTCGACTCTGCCCGCGTCCGGCTCAATGAAACGCCGGGACACTTTTCACGTTCGACCCGTCGCGGACCGAATAATTCTTTTCTTTTATCGCGAGAAGACAAACGTCAGCTCCATTTGCTCCGGACCGCGTTTCAACTATATTTGTTTTAATCATTCAAGGGGTTAATCTCGCGCATGGAGTCCGAAGAATCAATTCTCCGTATATTCTCAGGGATTAAGGTATCAAAATTATGTTTTCAGAGTGTATTTAATTAGTGTTTCTTGTTTCAATAAAGAATTTTAATTTTTGTAAATAAATTATTATATATTATTTTATCACACGAGTATGGTAAAGGGTAAGGGCACAACGTGGGTATCCGTTGATGATTTACGAGTAGAAAAACAAGCTTGGCCACGAAATGCTGAAAATGCATACATATTTTTCTTCGAAAGGTGTTAATTGTGGTTGTTAATACAGTTCAATCAATGTTAAATACGTTCAGCGTCATAAGCTGCTTCGCGCATATTAGTTCGTTTTGGCTGAAGGTGTGCGTGTAACGCGTATACGTATTATGTTGACGAAAATTTTGACTGGAGAAGAAGAATCAGAAGAAAAATCTTACCATTTCTGACAGATCCATGAGACGATATTACGATATCTCTGTCATGCGTGGACCGATTTTATTGAATTTGGTCTTATTCGAAAGCCAGTATGCGGTTTACATAAGAAAAGTGCCTTCAAATTTAGGAAATATTGCAGGCGTGATGAGATATTAATGAAATAAATGTCAGGTTAGGTTGGAATAGATCTGCGACGAGTAAATGATAGCGGTAGCGCCAAGTATTTGACTTCCAGGCCGCGGACATCTAGGCAAATGTCTAGATGTTACATTTTATCTTCACATTATTAAAACGTTCACGATATGGGTAATGGAATGTATGAACACAGCATTTTAGCTGTGTATATGTAGTTGTGCCATCTTAAGCGCAGTTGGAAAGCACCTTTATGTACTTGCAGCTCATTTTGATTTCACATATTTTTTTAATTTTGTGATTATTATTACCTTCTATTTGTTGTGATTTATTTGCATTCATGTACTTGGCGTATTTTTTTTACTTTTTGAAGTTTTTTATCCACATTTCACACATGAAACACTGCACCCGCTCTTCCCCTCTTTTGTCTTCAATGTAATTCACGTTGCAGAAGAGGCACACAAAAAAAATAACTAAGTACTATCATCTCCGGTATTCCGAATTAGCAACATGGCATTAAAACCTAAAATTCCATGTCACATTTGGTATTCTCGAAATTATCGCAAAATTGATATGGAACCATCAAATGAATATGCAAATGAGTAGATTAGATGTTTAACTCTAAAGTTACCGACATGTATTAAGCATAATTGGTACGATTGAAGTCATTAGTCAACGGGTCATTTACCCCTATTATTTGCGGTGTTACAAATTAAATAACGTTAATAGTTTCTTAAACACTTCGGTATTCCAAATTTCTTTTTGCCTACAATAACTATTAGGTACAATTTATTGAAAGAAACTAAAAACTTAAATTAAAACTGCTTCAGATTCTGAATGTAAGTGTAAATATGGTCAGTTCAAGTTACGACTTATTTAGAAGCACAGAAGTTTCTAAACCGAACGATAGTAAGTAGATACATATACAGCACTTAAAGTTCGCATATTTATGATTAGATTCGAGGTTTGGCAAGCTATCTACTATTAAAGCTTTACTATTAGGTGGCTGGCAGCCAAAGACATTCCACAAATTCGTTTGCTCCTGTACTCTCTTCTTGATTCTTCTTATACCTCACTGCTCGATATGCATATTGCAGCTTTAAAGTTAATGTACAACTTTCTAAGTAGAATAACCAAATTCAAAAGGTATTATAACTCCAGTGTTTGTACCAAGACTATAAACAGTACTTTAACAAAAGTGCTACTGAAAAATGGAACGTCATTTGGAAAACCAAACCTTCAAAAATCCATGATCTAATCCCCAATTTTAACTATAAAATCCAAGATAACGCACTAAATAGGAGAGATCAAATTGTCATGACCCGACTCAGAATTGGTCACACCAATCTAACACACGGACACTTAATGGATAAATCGACTCAAAAAATGTGCGATGAATGCAATATCCCAATCACAGTAAAACACCTACTATATAACTGCATCAAATCTGACAACCTCAGGAATTCAACTGACACCAACATTGATGAAATGCTAACTAAACCAGCACATATGAAGAAGCTAATCGACTACCTGAAAGAAAAATCATTATATTCCAAAATCTAACCAAGAAACCTATAACTAGTGCTAACCCAATAATCCAACTATAACTGAGTTTATAATAGAAACCGCTACTGTTCTGTAATAGTAAATGTATACCTATTTATATGTATATGTATGTCGCTAATAACCCATAGCGGTTGATGTGACAATAAACCAATAAAGAAAAAAAAAAGGTATTATAAGAAGTACCTATCCATTTATTTCCTCCCTTATCACTTCGTACTGCATTTTTTCTAATAAACAAAATTGCAACTACAGAAAGAAGAAAAATTAACCGATCTCACATCTGAATTTCTAACTAATACTCTATAAATTAATCCCTGCAAACTTTCCATAAATGTTTTCCTCCTAATATTAAAAACTGACTGTGATAGCACGTTAATAAAGAGCATTTTGTAAAGGCGCGGTTCCCTTAACTCTCTCCATTTTATAACAAACATTTTTCAGGGCACCGCTGAATAATAAATATCGTATACTATAAATGAACAAATAAATATCAATTTCATTTGACAAATATTTCCATACTGAAATAAGGCCTGGTATAATAATTCCTATGTTACAGCAGTTGCAAATTAATACACAATTACAATACAAAACACACAACGTTATAGAAGGTTAATTAGCAACCAGTTTCCACATTGCGTTATCAACAACCGCTGCACACATATTATCCCGTGCACTATTTTTCTTCCCGGGCCAAGTGAATTTCTTGTTGGAGGATATTCTGGATGGCAGGTTAACGTGAAAACGTTTTAACGTTCAACGTAGCGTTTAATTTAACCCGGCTGCCGCCGATTCTCAAGCATTTTATTCAAGATTGGAAAAGCTCCCCACAATCAAAACGTCAGTGGCTTATCTGTCTCGAGATCGTAAATCCGTTACTTTATTTCTTCCCTTATCTCTGAAGATGGTGCAAAACTGGCGGGCCAGTAGTAAACCCCAAGGTACGTAGTAAAAAATAACAAGGTCATTCCACGGTACGTTGGCACAAGGCGAGGGTGAACCGGCGTACACTTTATCCTACCATTCTACGGCTCAGCCTTCACCGTATGATCCCGAAAAATCAGTCGGTTAAATGGCCTGGAATCTGAAATTGGCCAATGTTCTTCGCGGGATAAGCGTAATCTGCCTCGATCGAGTCCCAGAAATCTCCGATATTTTTCTCGAGTACATAAACCAACCATCGCGCGACCACGTGGCCCACGCTCGAACAGAAACTGGCAGAGCATTAATATCAGGGCACAGGTATATTTATAAAGCATACTTGCTCCTAATTGAAAAACACTCCTCTAATTCCCGCGTCGCAAGTGGAGCGGCATTTTTGCCGCAACACATGGGAACGTAAACGGTGAAGAATTACGTATGTAGAAAATTATGTAATTTGTTATTGAAGAATTGCAGTTTTCTTGTCACTACACCCTTTCCTAATCGGGAGGTAAAATTTCTACCGTAGATAAAAATTTAGAGGAAAATTCTTGGGCTACAGAAGTGTGGTTTCCAATGGACGAAACAAATTTTGTCTAATTGAATAATAAAATAAGAATAATAAAGCAAACGAGATATCGCTTCTTTGGTAGACTTTATTAAATAGCATTGAATTTACTACATCAATGACATATGGCTAGATCTGTTGTTAAAGTTACATATATTTTCAATTTATAATAAATACACATTTCCATTTACTTTCATTTGAATGTAATAAATACGAATTTCCACACATTTTTATTTTCATTTCCATGCTTTTATTTAAACAAAACTCACTTTAAGCAGTATATGAATATGTAATTTGCACTTAAATCTCACTTAATTATCAATTTTTTCAACTGTGATTTAAAGTAGCTAAATATCACTTAAATCAATTTCTGAAGATAGTTTCAGATTCAGGATTAAACGCAGCGTTACTTTGTCACTAGTCACTTTAAAAGTTTCAAAAGTTTTAAATTTACCCGCAAAATTGACAGATCCTATTGACAATTATCTGTACATGCAAAAGCGTTTCACGAGAAAGAAATATTTCCACCGCTTATAAACTCCCTAGACTCAATCATTAATGCTACGAACACGAGAAACCTCATCACTCATACGATTATAATGCATCAGGGTAGCTGGACCTGATTTTAATATACAATAAATGGCCGCCAGCATTTTCCGCGGCCATTTCCATAAGTTCAGACGCGTGTAATGCGGAAGCGAGTTTTACGGTAATTTCGATAGAATATTTTGAGACTTTTAACAAACTTAAGTGCCGGCCTGAATTACCCGTTTCGCGGTGTAGGGTGAAAGCACACGGTGATATTACCATGTAAATGGTTAGAATTACAATATTATGTAAAATGTTATTTTACCAGACTTGTAAAACTACACCCAAACAGGAATGTGCGTTGTATTCGTTGTGGAGTGTACCTACAACTTGTACTTTCCACGAACGTTTAGTGTCAAACACGATGGTGGTCGGAGGAAATTTTAAAATGCATGTTTTTATATTATGCCTGTAAATAACTGATAATAGACTTTACTTGTCATGTTGGTATCAATGGCGCATTCTGGGTGAATTTCTTTGCTTTATGCGACGCGAGGTAAAAGCACGTGTAACGAGTCATAGAATTAATACGGGCAAAAATAAAATAAACAAGTTCCACGCGAAGGAGTGACAAGAGTATTTTTTGTGAAATTTCATTTTAGAATAGTACAATGAAACAACAGTTTTTTTGGTCTTTTGATTCTCCAAAATCATTTGAGCAGGTTGGACATTCTGAGAAAATAAATTGATACGGAAATCTAAAATAGCTTCATCATATTGTAGAAATACCGTTTAGTAGACGATTGAATGGCAAAAAGTGAACATTACTGCTGAAATATTACAATTTCCCATTGGTAAAATGGCATATTGTGTGTTGGGAAATGAAAAGACGACGCTTTAATATCATACGAAATATTATAAAAGGGTGTTCTATATAAGAACCTTAGAAAAGATTTTCGCAATAGGAAAAGTTACTAACTGAATCAGAAGATAATTTTGAAAATCTTACAATTCTTGATTTAAGTAGCTAACTGCAGAAATAATTAAAAATTACTAACATATTTTCACGGATTCCTGAAATTACTAATTTATTAATGTACGTGCGATTACATATTAAAGCGAGGCTCAGGAAAAGGCACAACTTTGAACTGGGTGTTTTCGAAAAATTTTAAGTGGGTGATGTGCCCTCAATGTTTAACAGATTATTATGCGCGTTGTGTACTGCATAACCATACGCAAAAATTTATACAAATTCGGTGACCCAATCGCACGCAGTCCCCTCGTGACCTGTCAGTATCTACCTACATCTGCCTCTTCCGTATCGAATTATTGTATTTCCATGATCGTTCACACCTTCGGCTTCCTATCAACTACATTGCATCCGAAAACGTCTCAACTACCGTACGATTACGGTTAACCGATGTGAATGTTGACGATCGAGCGATCTCGTGGCTGGAGGTTTTGTTCAGCCATTGAAAATCGAAGTCCTCTCTGTACGCTCGCCCACGTGCATCTCTTCAGGACCATTGTTTTCTCTGTCAGCTCTCTAGGAATAGTCAAACACGCTTCTCTACTTCACGAACCCTAAGCACACACAGTGAAGTGACGTTTTACAACGGCAATACGCGGTGCCTCGCGTTCATACGCCCTTCGAGATTGTAGAGTCCCGCGGAGCTATCGCGGTGTAACACAATCCGCGTGTTATAATTCGAGGGTAACGTGCTCGCCTAGGAATCTTGCCATCGTACAAGTGCTTTCCCTGCGTTCCTGCGTTCGCGGAGCTTGTTACAGGTACACACGTGATCGCGAACCAGCGCTTCCTTCGGGGAAATATTCACCTGATTGGAAAATACCCAGTGCTTCCTTTCAAACGTGATTACCGCTACGCGACGCATGTTGCGAGATGTATTATCATTTTTAATATATTCTATTCGTAGTGAATATTAACATTAATCTCGTAATTAAATCAGCTGAAATCGTCAATTTTATTGCTGTTTAATCGCAAATATTGAAACAATTGCAGGAACTTTGTTTAGGTAATGTAGGTATTGACAGTAGGGCTGGGAAATAAAATATTCGAATAATTTAATATTCGAATATTTTACAAATAATTGAATGCTGAGAATAAATTTCAAATATTTGAGTATTCGAATGCTAAGAATAAACTTCGATTATTTGAGTATGCAAATATTATTATTCGAATATTATTATTCGAATATTTGAGTATTCGAATATTATTATTCGAATATTTGAGTATTCGAATATTTGAGTATTCGAATATTTGAGTATTCGAATATTTGAGTATTCGAATATTCGAATGCTAAGAATAAACTTCGAATATTTGAGTATTCGAATATTCGAATGCTAAGAATAAACTTCGAATATTTGAGTATTCGAATATTCGAATGCTAAGAATAAACTTCGAATATTTGAGTATTCGAATATTCGAATGCTAAGAATAAACTTCGAATATTTGAGTATTCGAATATTCGAATGCTAAGAATAAACTTCGAATATTTGAGTATTCGAATATTCGAATGCTAAGAATAAACTTCGAATATTTGAGTATTCGAATATTCGAATGCTAAGAATAAACTTCGAATATTTGAGTATTCGAATATTCGAATGCTAAGAATAAACTTCGAATATTTGAGTATTCGAATATTCGAATGCTAAGAATAAACTTCGAATATTTGAGTATTCGAATGCTAAGAATAAACTTCGAATATTTGAGTATTCGAATATGATTATTCGAATATTTGAGTAATCGAATATTTGAGTAATCGAATATTTGAGTAACCGAATATTAGAGTAATCGAATATTTGAGTATTCGAATGTTTGAGTATTCGAATATTTGCGTATTCGAATATTTGAGTATTCGAATATTTGAGTATTCGAATACCGAAAAATTCGACAAACAGTCGCAGCCATAATTGACAGATGTCGAACTTAATTACCAAATGCAAGTATGTTTTTTTAATAGATTCAGTTGAATGATGAAAGGTATTGTAAGACACCTAATATGAACAAGTTACCAGTGTCTCTTAATTAAACGTCATTATCTATTTTTTCTCGCTCTAGTAGGTTCTCATGACTTACGTACAAAACTATCAAAGTGGAATAACTGAAAGATACATATTTCAAAGAATCCTTCTATTACGAGATATTTTTGAGAAATTGGAAATCAAGTAGGGATATCTTTATTGCATCATACAGTGGCTCACACCCAAAATCGTACATTCTTTAAAATCGCATAACATTCTTAAAATTGGTCCAAACGATTTGAGTTTTTTTTTTAGAAGCTAGAAGGAACAGTCTGCTAAGTGACATGTTACGTCTCTTTGAAAAATTGCAATTGGTCGTAATAGCAAAAAAAATAGTAAAGTTCGTATTTTTTTCAACTTTTTTTCCTGAGCCTGTAATGAAAATTCAAAAAACCCGTTTGTAGATTTAAGTAAATTATATACATACCTAAAATTTCCTCAAAACAAACTTGAAAAAACGACCTTACTATTTTCTTTGCTATTCCAAACAATTCCATTTTGTTCAAGACAACAAAACACGTCACCTAGTAAACTAATCCTTCTCACTTCTAAAAAAAAAACTCATGTCATGTGGACCAATTCTAAAAAAGTTAAGCGATTTTAAAAAGTGTACGATTTTGGGTGTGAGCCGCTGTATAAATTCATCGCACCAGGAACTAAGTAATTTCTCTTGAATTCACGTAACTGTTTCGTATTCTATTATTCAGATTTCGAAAACATCAACTAGGTATCAACTCCATGAAACGCTACGAAAATCAAACCATCTTTTCCTATTCTAATATTGAAATTTCTAAAGCCACTTCGCGAATACCAAACGCCATAAAGCATTACAGTAAATCTAATAAACCCCCTCCGTGTATTTTCTTACGGTACTGTACCAGCGAGGATCCATCGAGAACGATAGAAATCATAAGCCGTATCGTTTCGCGAATCGTACGTGGGAGCCTCGAAAATATCGGTGGATACCGTAGGCGAAATCTCGCAGAGCCGTATATGGACTGTATACGGGTAGCTATTCGTTGATGCGGATAAGCTGGGAATCGAAACGATCAATCGAGAATTCTTGGCATCCGTCCATTTATCCTTCGGGATTGAATCAAGCAGTGGAGAGAAAAAAATAGAGGGGGGGGGGGGGGAGAAAGGAATCGATAGCAGTGATGCTTGAAGGGGAGCAGAAGGAAGGGTGGTGTGTTGTGTTGTAGGTATGCTTACAAGCTCCTCCGCCGGAAAGTAGACTCAAGGGAGCTTTAATTAAGCAACTAATTTCGGAGGGCACACTTTGCGCCCCGCGGGTTGCCACCTGCTGGCAGACATACGATCCTCGCGCGAACGTGGTGGAAATTTATCGGGGGTAGCAGTGTTAAATCGAGCAGTCAAGTCGTACCCCTGCGCTTGTCGCGTTTCACCGGAGGCCAAGTAATGGTAAATATTATTTCCCGTGTAATTTTAATGTGGTTCTACTCCTGTCACCACTTAATTTCGCATGATACATCCGGGAGGCCGGGATGTAATTAAAAACGTGTCGTTTAAGTCTGCCGACAAATGCCGTAAAACACACGAGGTCGGATGAATACGTCGCGCCGTCAATTACTCGGACGGCTATGTTTTATAGGACCAATGGTTTATTTTTTTTAATTTTTTTTTGTTCCGCACAACGGGAATATTGCCTCGATATTGATACCTGCCATTCGATGAAAAATAAATCGCGATAGGGCCTCCTGTCTGCGCGGCGCAATGTTTGCAGCTGCGTTTACGCAAACATGTTTCCGCACTAATTGATTTATGCTCTAAACAGACGCGTTCCGTGGACTGAAACTTTCTTAAAGTTCAGTTCAGCCTCGAAGGATAAAATACGCTGCACATAAATATAGGTTGAAACTTCGCCGAAGATACTTCTACGGAATGTTATAAGCTGATAAATGCGAAAGATAAGAACGAATGTGGAGTGAAATCTGTTCGTAGGAGGTTTGCTTTTTGAGGAAATCGATTTTTAACACTCGTTTGATAGGAGCGCGCCTAACAAAGTCTGTAAAATTAATCAGTAGATATGGCAGGACCGAGAATAAAACGAATCCTTGTGCAAAAATAAGCTGAAATTGGGGAATTACTTTTTTCGAGAATGTTGATTTTGAAAATCCGTCTAGCAGACGTGCAGTCGATAATACCTAATAGGAACTGGTTTTATCTATAAATGAATTTTTGTTTCGAGATGAAGTTATTTTACAATAGCAATTTATTTCTGCAAAGGGGTCCATTTTATATGAAACTGTGCCATATTTATTGGAAAATTCTCGGCTTCGTAGCCTTAAATGAACAAATTTTATTCCAGATTTGCTACTTATTACGACACACCCTGTATATCAAACGTGTATGGAAAGCAAGAACTAGTGACAGAAGCATCTCATTAAAGTAAATGTATTTAATTACGCGAAAGCGATACATTCGAACCAATTTAGATTGGCTTGTGACTTTACCACCTCATACTTCACACTAATTAGTCAGTTACTCACGCGTATGCAGCCTCTCTAATTGCTTCACTTAGGTCATGTAAGCCTTGCTATTTCTTTCCGTGCACGCGTGTATAAAGTTATCAGACGATTCCCTGAAACTCAAGAATTTAGTTGTCTCTTTTGCGATACATTTATTAAATTATTTCTTAAGTAATATTGTTGCTTGTTTCCCGTTACACGAGTATAATTATTTGGCTTGTAGGATATGTGTGTGTGTGTGTGTGTGGAAAGAATTCTCTGGTATGCTTTCCAAGTGGTATTCTTCTTTTAATTTAAATACCAAATTTGAAATGATTGTGATCACCACTTTTTGTTTGAAGGTAAAGGAGAAAACATATATCATATGCACAGCCTATCTTGAGCATTGTATACCTACTTTATAAATTTCAGAAGGATAATACAGTAATCAGTGCTTTTAAACATATTTCTATGATTTCTAGTGAACGTGCATCTAATCTTATGTTTTACATTTCAATTTTTATTTCTTAATTTTAATTTCATATTTTTACGTATTTTATAGTTAAAGTACTTCTAGAGTAAGCTTTAATTGTAGAAGAAATAGCGGAATGACTGGAGTTTATCGATAACATTGGCACAGAAATATATCGAAGACTAAAAAGATATCGTATTCGACAATACAAATAGAGGCATTCAGAACGAAAACGGACTAACGCAAATTTTTTGCGAAATTGAGTTAGTAGCAGTAATGTATTCCAGTAGACTGTACTAATCATAGGTATAAAATAAGAAAGATTACATTTTTTCAATGTAGGTTGTCCGTTTTTGTTCTCAGTATTTAAATTGTAAGTCAATTGCATCTAAAATTCTTTCACCTTTTACTCCTTGTTCAAGATTTCTATATGTATAGATCATTTCTCCTTGCTCTATATGAAAACATATCATTGGATAAGAAAGATTATTCTCTAATTTTTCAGAGATACAATAGGTTTAAATTGCTCGAGTCTCTCAGATCATCAATCAGATTGGAGCTGCGAAAACCTGTACCCTCGATTTTTATCGATTACATGTGGCTTTAATGGCAAACTGATTATCGCTAATAAATCGCAAAGTAATTTTCTTCCATCATCATGCTCGCATGCACGATTAAAACGTCATTAAAAGTAAATAAAACAACATAGTTGAGAGCCGATACCGTGTTCACCGATTATGATGTATTCCAATCATTACAAATTTTTTTACGAATTAAAGTATTCAACGATACCACTGGTTTAAGATTAGCACTTAATGAATTCTACTATTTGAAGCAATAACGAATTTTTGTAGCAGGTATAAAAAGATTGTGTGATACGTGGAACATGGTCGTGAAAATTAATAGACAGCGCAATAGTTAAAAGTAATCTTTTTATATTTGAAAATAACTTAAAACATGGCAACTCGTGGGACGTACCTACTAATAATTAACCAGTACATTAAAATTTGTAGTATATTGATCAAACAGATGAATGTTACCTGAAGAAATAAAGTACCCCAATCTTCAACCAATTTTTCACCCAGAATTTTCACGATCCCCTTGATCAGCAGTCGAGTATCTTTACCCTGCTTATCGAAATCCAGGATCTGCTACGCATATTCTTTCAGTCCGTTTCGAACAAGGACCCTCGGCAAGGAGATTGCAGGGGAACAGCGAAAACTCGGGGTGAATTTAAATTTGAATTTAAAGTATTACTGTAACCCCCGACACGAAGCAATATGTTTTTGACGAGGATGAGAGTATTCGCGGTAACAAGAGTTTTTAACAAATATACGCGTCGACACTGCAGAAAGCATGTTGTGGAAATACGCGTTTACAATTAGGATAACAAAATAATAAACTGCAGCAGACACTATGAATAATAATCCTGATGTACAACAGTGTCAGTTCTGTCAACAATGTTGCTTCAACACAGATAAAACAATACCTAATACTATATTCCATCCATCATAATTCATATGAGAAAAAAGAAAATTAATTGAAGTAAAGGGTAAACGCACCAATAAATGAACACTTAAGGCTAATGAATGAACACTATTATAAAATTATATTTGTAGTGCGATTGACTCCACGTGCTGCAAAAATTATTTGGATATGAAGCAAGAAATTAAAGGAAGTCTCGAATTAATTAGTTGCTTATTTTAATAACTTATTTTACTCATTTTAATAAAAAATGTCCATTTAGTAGTACGTGTTCATTTACTGGTACATCCACTCTATCACTTATGGAAGTCTTAGGGTACGTTTATGTTGGAGCTGCGATAAACAATCAGAGCGACGATAAGAGCGAAGCGTCGAAATACATTCTATAGTTTTATAATGGAACTGTTTATATTGGAGCAGCGAGTAGAGCAACGAATACTATAGAATGTAATTTCGATGCTTCGCTCTTATCGTCGCTCTGATCGTTTATCGCAGCTCCAACATAAACGTACCCTAAAAGAGACATGCATTATCAAAATTTAAAATCGCTTCTAATTTCCACGTTAATTAATTGTGCACGTTTTACTCCGTTCAGTGAGTATTATCCAGGAGTTCAGTATTCGAATACCATTCGAATATTTCGGTATTCGAATACCATTCGAATATTTCGGTAATCGAATACCATTCGAATATTTCAGTACTCGAATATTATTCGAATATTTCAGTACTCGAATATTATTCGAATATTTCAGTACTCGAATATTATTCGAATATTTCAGTACTCGAATATTATTCGAATATTTCAGTAATCGAATATTTCAGTATTCGAATATTATTCGAATATTTCAGTAATCGAATATTTCAGTATTCGAATATTATTCGAATATTTCAGTAATCGAATATTATTCGAATATTTCAGTAATCGAATATTATTCGAATATTTCAGTAATCGAATATTATTCGAATATTTCAGTATTCGAATATTATTCGAATATTTCAGTAATCGAATACTGATGTATTCGAACAGTATGGCGTGAATTATAAATCAAGTTCTTTAGGTTCATTTTTTTACAAGCTTTTATTTAGTTTCAGTTGTGAATACTGACGTACTCAAATAGTATTCGAATTATACTCGCCAAATAATTGAGCAACTGAAGTAATCGAATATTCGAATACCGAAAAATTCGACAACTAGTCCCAGCCCTAATCCACATACCCACTTCCAAACCGTGAATGCAACTCGCATATCCCGATGGTAATGATACCATCCTCGGTCGCAAATATTCGACCACTCATCGATTCCCAGCCTAGATTTTGACGGCCCGTCGGTCATAATGCGCGCATCGAATCAGCGCATCAGCTGCCGCGAGCAGCGGCCGAGGATCGCTTTCAGCTAAGCGGCGAGCGGGATAAAAAAGCGAAAATCTCTCGTCGGCTCCTGATGGTAGCTGTTCCTATCCCCCGAGGGAGTCCTTCGGGACGGCGAAGGGTGAAGCGAAGGCTAAAGAAAAAGAGGAGAGGAGGAGAAAGAAAGGGAGAGGGGAGACGCGAAAAAGGGAGAGAGAAGTGAACCGGCTGGGCGGTTATTTTAATGAGAGTTAAAGACCTTGAGTAAACGTCGAATAAATCATTTCGCCGGGGCGCTAAGTGCACGGACAGGGGGGAAGTGCATCGTTGGACACCTCTCTTTATCCGCGTGGATCGCGAGGCAGGCGCAGCCGCCACGGCACACGTTACCGTGCAACGCCTACGTGCACTCCCTGTGGCTCATACCGGCGCGCGGCGACGATCCCGCGCGTACGTGCACACGTCCGCCTACTACACGCGTCCGTCCTCGCAATAAAATGTCGAACAACGGCCTACGAATATAAACGAAGCAATGCCCACCCGCGATACGGCCTACGAATACGCCGAAACGGCCGTTTCACTCGCGTACGTGCACCTATCAGTTTTATCGGCGTCCTAATTAATATGCGTCCTCCGGTACGCCATTCATAATGTTCCCGCCGTGTCGCTGCCACGGGAGAGCGGCGGAGAAGAAGATGCGTCGATGAAATTCTCGCTACATCCTTGTCAAATATATTTCGAACGTTCCGTGGCGATCATATATAGTTTACGGCAGGGGCAAGTGTTTCGGTGACGGTGGGTTTATCGGGACCACGTGTAGGATGCTTCGTTCGCCACGATTTTTCGCCCCTTCGAGGGAAATGAATAGGTATTTTTGCTTTGGTTTTTTTCTAAGGATTTGAGTCGCATTATGGGATTACGTACCTACATTCTCGGCGCATAATAATTGGTGACTTTTGGGATTCTTTTTCTGGAGAGGTGTGAAATAAATCGAAAATTTTATAATTGTATTTTGTTATTAGGACCTTTATTCATATAAAGAAATTTATTTGACATACTTTTGTCATATTATTTTGCTGTTCATTTTCTGCAACCTCTGCACCAAGCAGGGGGCATTCTTATCAGCAGAACTACTACCAAGTTCGAAATAAATCGGGTGATTGGTTTTTGAGATATCACGGTAACCAATTCGAAAAACAACGTTTGGAGAAAAACGCGTTTAAAGTTTTAGGTAGTGTTTTTTTAAATGATTTTTTTTTAAATGTTGTCTAAATATGTTGAAATATAGGCATACAGTTTTTAATTAATATAATTTGAGGGTTTTTCTTAAAAAAAAATCCCAAGTATCGCATTCTTTTCGGGCCGTCAAGGGTAGGGAGACCCCTTAAATCGTTTCTAAGTTTACAATTTAGCGTAGGGGAACGGTGGGATAGTTGATCAGCGGGGATACGTGATCACATCAGTTTTTTAATTAATATATTGGCAATTTGTGCCTGCTGTCACGCTAAGTATCGTGGTAATGTTTGCATTATCGCAACACTTCATGTTGCAGTTTTCTTTTGGGAGCATAGAATAATGTTGTTAGAAGCTTCGATCTTATTTGCAGCCAAAAAGTAAATATTTCGGTCTGCTTGTTCTGCCTCCTTTCCGAGTAAATGTTGCATTTTCAACGATTTGAAATATATTAAGTAAAAACAGCAATTTCTGGTCTATTAATACTATGTATTGATTGATTTAAATATTTAAGGTAAGTGTAATTTTTCATCTTTTTCAAATCGAGTGCATTGAGGGATATACTTGAACAGCTGAAAATGCCCCCAAAAGAACCATAGAACGGCTATTGAATCAGAAAAATACGGCAAAGAAAGTGAGAAGGAAAATATTTCCTTCATCATCATCTTAATCAGATGATATCTAAGTGAAGAATGCATTTATGTTGTTTCATGTCATAGATTTTAATTCTTCGGTTTCATTTTTTCAGTAATTCTTTCAAGTTAGTTATAGTTTACTTTCTTTTTATGATATTCCCTTTATTTCATGTTTTTGACGAAAATAATAAATATTTTTTAGAAAGTTAATGTGTTATTTACTCTTAAAGTTCACTGATCAAGTCTCCCTAACCTTTTGATCAAGTCTCCCCTTCAGTGGGGGATACTTGTGCATAACGTCACTGCCAGAAAATATTGAATTTCAGTCATTAAAATTAGTTTTCAGCTCTCAAATTTGTACAAGTATATTGAGAACACTCTAAGAATTACAACTTACATAATTAAATACAAACAAACCAAACCATTATTATTTTAATAAAAAAGCAAAACTGTGATCAACTATCCCACGTTTCCCCTATATTTGAATCGCTTTTAAGAATGTAATTATATTTCTAATATTTTCACGTGAGTTCACTATTTCGCTTAAGTTATTATCAACTCGGTGCCTTCTCCTGCTTTCTCATGATTGCAGTCAAAAGAATGTGACTAATATTGAGATTTTCGTTGCACAATTCGCATTTAGATATAGTTTCTTTTACTACCAAATGAGTATGCGTCAGTTGGTATGGCCAATTATTATTAAACGCGTACTAGTTACTTGGTTCCTTCTATCTAGTCCACTCAGATCTGTTTTAAAGCCTCTCGTTTCGTTTACTGCAAGTTTTGCCGAAACTAGAGGTGTTAGTTTTTAGGCCCAGTTACCTCATAATCTTCTTTTTATTTCTCTTCTGAAGTCCTGGAACGGGATAATACCAGGTGGGTCTTGGATAGTGAGTAGTGCCACTGCTTTGGCTGCATGATCTGCTTTATCATTCCCCATGATTCCCACGTGAGAAGGTGTCCATATAAATTCAATATCTTTTTCTTCTTTAATGAGCCTTGAAGCTTTGTTTTTGTAAATTGTAAGAAGCTTTTATCTTGAATTTTGGGAGTTTGGGAATGGGAAAAGGCGACCACGAAACGCTACTCTAAAGCTGGAATCTGACGGTACGTCGATAGGCGAGCCGAGCCTCCCCGAGCCGGCTCGCCCAGGATCGCCCAGGCTCGTGAGTCGGCGAGCCATGAGCGTTCTGGCGGCGCGTGGACCGGTTCGCCCAGGATCGCCGAGGATCGTCCAGACCTAACCCAGGATCGCCGAGGATCGTCCAGACCTAACCCAGGATCGCCGAGGATCGTCCAGACCTAACCCAGGATCGCCGAGGATCGTCCAGACCTAACCCAGGATCGCCGAGGATCGCCCAGACCTAACCCAGGATCGCCGAGGATCGCCCAAACTCGCCGAGGATCGCCCAGACTCGCCGAGGATCGCCCAGACTCGCCCAGGATCGCCGAGGATCGCCTAGGCTCGCGAATCGGCGATCCATGAGCGTTCTCACGGCAGGTGGATCGGCGAGTCGGCTCGGCTCGCCCAGGATCGCCCAGGCTCGCGAGTCAGCGAGCCATGAGCGTTCTGACGGCGCGTGGGCTCGGCGAGTCTCGTGCCAGGCTCGCCGATCCACGTGCCGTCAGATGTCACCTTAACTGAGCACGGGCTGCACTTCCGAATCTTCACAATTTGAAAATATTCTCGGTATTACATGCCTGTAGACAAATGGATACATAATTTAGATAAAACAAAACATGGTGCGCATAAGTATAAGTACCTATGTACATTTCTTTGGAAGTCGAGGTTCGATTAAGCTGGGAATCCACCAGGGAGGTAAGCTACGCTATGCGATGCTATGCTATATGTTTTAAAAAAATTAGCTTCAATACATTCTTATGCAACCGTCTCCACCGAAAGCTAAGCTAAAACCTAGCATAGCATAACATAGCTTAGCTTAGCTTTCCGGTGGATTCCCGGCTTGAGTGTCGCCCAGAGCGGAGGCCATCGACTGTAGCTGATTCTCATCCCGAGGGGGATTAGCAGACACAAGCGATTAGATATTGAAAAAAAATGGAGACCACCGCATTAATCACATAGATAAGTAATATCTACTCAAGCGAGACCATAAATACACCTATACTCTCCGCTCTTCCCGTATGCCTACGTACCCACAACAAACGGATCTGCAACGCCACGTCATTCACAAATGCTCCGTACGGACGTTTTGCCGGAAACAGATTAGCAGAAGTATAGTAAAAGCCGATGTACGGCAGAAATAGCCACACCTGCGGCTATTGCAAAATGCAGATTTCTATTCCCGTAACATCGATTGAAGAAAGCAACGCGTGAACGCCAGGGCGAAGGAGACGAGCGAGTCTCAATAGGGAGGAAGGATTTCGAGGTGGAACTCGTCTAAACCGCAGCCAGGGTCTAATACGTTCTACCTACACAAGCCGGCCACCCTAGTTCTTATGTGTCTAGATACAGTCCCAGGTAGACGCGTGGCTACGTACGCGGTGAAGCGCGCATTCAGGGTAATAAATATCCTTCGTCCGAGTCAGCATCGGCTCGCCTTGATCTTTCATAGCCGCTCGTAAAGACCGTTGGGGTGGGCCGTAAAATTTGTCAGGGTATCTGAAATGTCTCGCGGCCCTACCCGAAAACTTCTCGCCAAATCCTCGCGTTATTCCCCACTAAAAACGTATCGCTCGTGACAGTTCGCGGAGGGCTCGCGCGCGCCGGGGAGGGCCAACGCTTGCCGCGCGAGAAGAATAGTGTTTAGGTAATCGATGACCTCTCGTTCGGTTGTACCGAGAAATTCAATTGCTCGAGGGGTGAGACCGTCACGACGGACCGTTAAAGCTCGAGGAGTCTGCAACAAATGGCGAGCAGAACGCGGGCTCCCGGGGACAAGGAGACACCGGCGGCGCAGCTTATTATAGAATTTCGTTCGAGTTGCCCGATGTCATCTCCGAGTCCCCTGAAAAGATTTCCCAGGGCAACGGGGCGAAGAAGTTTTTCCAGTAACGAGGGAGAAGTTCGTCCTGACGGTATCACCTCGAGGATCAGACGACTCTTTCTTCGAGCCCGTCTAACGAAACATTGCCGCGAGGTTAAGCGGGTGACACTGGCTGCTGCCCAGGGTTCGGTTGCCCAGGAAATTAGCGAAAACGCGTCCCTGCCAGTCGCGAGGGGATGGAGGTCTCTCAATGAAAGCGCAGATTCCCCCCAGGGTCTACTTACGCGGCAGTCTCCCGCGAGGAAGATCCGTGAAATTTGAACCCTAGCTTCGTGCGAAGAGTTGCTTCGCCCCCTTCCTCTGAGGCAACACCCGAATTATTTAAAATCGTGGATATCGTAATAAGTAAGGGTTTTTCCAGGTTAATTAAATCCACCGAATTTCAAGATTTATGATAATGTTAAGTATGTTCTTTATGTAAAGAAAATTTACTTTGGGAATTTATTTCAGAAAGTGTACATGCTTATTTATGCAAAAGTGTTCGTATTCAGCTGAGGGACACTTTAACAGGTTATTATATTATGTTTTGGTGTAAAAGTGTTTATTTATTGCAAAATTACAACTGATTTCTCGGAAGTCCTGAGTTGGAGTCCTGATTGTGTCGCGTGATTTTTGCACGAAAAAATCAGGATCTTAACTTTAAATAGCCGCCATTTTGGTTTAAATTAATATTTCGAAAATTCCCTGCGTTATCAGAGGACACATTATTATAGTAACGAAACCTTTTTTGTTTTTTATTTTAGATAATCTGGTTCCGAATCACCACAAAACCGAATTCTTGAAAAGGCTTCTTGATGTCGGTTGTTACTTTATTAAAAACGTAAATATTTTTCTACGAAACTATTACCAAATGTTCTTTAAATGTTGCTCTTTTAAGTGCAAAAAGTTCTGTTAAAATATATGCTTCCGCTTTTTTTTTAAATTCACAAACAGACTAGGTATAATCCCCTTAAAGACATGGCAATTCTCAAATAACATGGAATGTACGAGCCTGCTTTTGCTAAAAAATAGTCCCTTTTATTATCACAATTTGTCACTGTTTCAAGATCGTGTTTAGTGAATAAAATGTGAATAGGAGTACAGTTCGGAATGGAAAATTTCGCAAGTGTGAGTGGATCGTTACAAACTTGTGAAGAAATTGTGAAAAATCAAATTAATCCAGCAGAAAAATAGAAGATGCCAAAAGATATAAGAATTTTTTTAACATTGATCGGTGTATTTTTCTTCAGATCATGAGGCCCTCTCTTCAGAGGACTCAATTCTTCGCGAACGACGCGACGTGAAGTAGGTAGTAGTGGCATTCCGAATTAAAGGAAGACACCCTGAATTTTTTACAAATAAAGGGACTCATTTTTAGCAACACTGTTTTGCTTACTTTTTTAGCATAATAATGTGATAAAATTATAAATACTGTAGGTACGTGTATAAAAGGTATGTGCGAATTTGTGTGCCTCAGCAAATATTCGTGATATGATTTGAATATTCGCTTGTAAAATCTCATTATCCTAAGAATTTCAATAATCTGATACTAAAACATTTTTCAATCATTCCCAGCAAGGACAGCTTAGTGTTAAACATTTATTTGCAACCTAATAGTATTCACAAGTGCGCTTAAATACCGCGTTTAATTTAACATTCAAATTTTAAATACATGCTAAATAAAACGAGTTCGCTTGCAGGTTTCATCAGTAAAAGATATAGAAGTACCCTTGCACACAATCGTGAAATGAAAATTTTAATAACGGAATACGGTGGAAGCAAGCAATATTTCTAATTTAAACATCAGTGCTTTACATTCTCTGTACGCAGTGAATACGGGCAAATAAATTTTCGTTTCTGTTGCTCCTCCTCCGTCGAGTTTACTTGAAATGCTAATCTGGCAGAATGAACGTAAAGCATATCGAAAACATGCTAATTAACGATAACCACCATTCACGCTGTTTCAACAGGATCACGGAGGATCTCTGATCTCAGGCAATGTTAAGTAGCAAGAGGAAAATTTTGTTCAACTACTTTTGCATCCCCGTAATGGTCATTAAAACCAGTCAGCAGCACACCAAGATTTCGATCGCTATGCTTTTTAATGGTGTAAAACGACATAAACGCGTCGAAGCCTGACCACGCGTATCAGCGATATTTTAATGGCAATGTTAATTTAACGTGTTCCGCTTTTTTGCGACTGCAGATCGTCTTGATTAAAATCCCAGTGCGCGATTAGAAAGAATGCGACGCGTTTCCCGTTTTATAATAATATCATTCCCCGCAAGATTCATTCCAGCGGTAGATATTTATTAGAATTTTAATACAAATGTAATATCAGCGAAATAATTTGAATGACATTGTTAGTAAAGTTCCGCGAAATAATTTGAATTATATTTTTATTAAAATCAGAATGAATACCTACCGCTGGAATGTATCTTACGATCAAAGATATTTTCAGTAAAATAAATTGAATCTAAGAAAAATAAGAATACTCTTTACACAGAGTTTAATTTTGGATTTTACAACTAAGCTGCTAGAAGTAGGTACTTACTACAAGTTTGTTAGAATTATGTCCCTCTTTTGTATGGGGATTCTGAGCATCTCTCCACGTTTCCATGAACCCAGACTTCGATGCTATCGCAATGGTACCTGCACTTCCTTTATTCTCCGCGCACTTTTTCCTTTATGACCCAATCTTACAAGGCCCCATTCTGTACAGATCTTCAGAAACTGAACCGTAACCAGTAGCAGACCACGCTTGGCGCATTATGAGTTCAAATTTTTGTCCACTTTTCCTTAAAAGCAATAACTACCCTTAATATTAGAAATGTATTGAAATTATAGTAAATGTCGCGGTGCAAAATAAGCATGCTAATAAACTGCCTTGGATACATTCTTCGCTACTGCCGCCACGAGAATCTTGTATGCTCCTTTTTTACTAAAATCGCGATACATTTGCTGGGATTCATTTAGTTACTTATCGCAGCACAACTAAACGCACCAGCGTGTTTTTAAATACGCATTCTGGGCGCGCAGTTCAGAGAGAAATTTCGGGCTTAAGGTAGTTCCTAACAAACTATGTTAATCAAATTAGAGTTGGGTAATAAATGATAAATATAAAGTAGTATGATACTATAGAAATAATAATAATAATTTTTTACATCATTTATATATATCTTAAAAAGTTTAATGTTAATATAAATAATTGTAATACGAAAATGGAATATTAAATTGGTTAGCGTAGTGAATTGGAGCAGCAGATCTGACAACGTCGCATTCATTGGGAGCTTCTTTTATAACCAAAATATCAGACAGGTTTCGTTAAAATGGTAAATTTACTAAAAAAGAAATGTATTGGAAAAGAAAATTCGACAAACTTGAGAAAATTGTTTAACACCAATAAATAAATTTAAGTCAGAATTATGTTATTTAATATTTTATCTACAAATTTCGGATAACTAATATGACTTACAATATAATTAACCTTCATATGAATTTGAATCGTCGTTCGCTATTTAAATGTCTAAACATACCGATAGTGCGACGTTGCTGACTGCTGTACGCAGCTTCTGAAAAATTCGCAGGTAAACCTATTTTTTCAAGGACATTTACGAAGAAATACGTGGTCAATTTTGCAGAAATTAATAAATTCATCTCCTGACATCTCGATGCACATTGCTGCCAATTTTGGTACACTTCTTGAATATAGTTTTCCTGTTTCAAAAGAGAAACTGAAACCATAACCCTCTTCTCTTCGACTCTGCCACATGCCACTGTGTTAAAATGCATTAACTTTAATTAACAATTTCTCGGTAACTATGTGGTAAATCGATTTTAAACTTTGCGCAAGGGTCTCTTGCATTCCAAGTTAGCTTTGCACGAGGTTTGAAAGAATTCTTGAATTTAGTAGATTATTCAGGAACTACCTCCTTAACAGGTTAAGGGAGGAGGCAAAAACAAAGAAAACGCGTTATCTGCGATGGCGATCGTTTCGGTGGTCGGTAGCCCTAATTGCGACAAATCTGTCGCCTGTTCGAGGGTTTTCGGTAACCAGCGACGGGTTATTATCTGATTTCTCTAGTTCTGGTGCCTCATTATAAGCGGGAATAAATCAGCTCGAAGCGTTCCTCGGCTAAGTTAGGTGTCGCCGAACGTTTACCTGGTTTTTCCAATTTCACAGGTCGCCGGAGATTCCGGCCGTGATTCCGTCCCTACCCTAATCTTTCCCAAAGAAACGAACGCTTTCTTCATTTGAAGACAAACTACCGACCTGGGATTTATGGCCAGCCGTATGTATGCCATCTTTTCATTGGCCTCGAGGAAAACGTGACAAGGAAGGTGGCTACTATTGAACGAACCTCGAGACGCTTCAGAATACGTGTCGTCTTATTTTGCTCTCGCTGCAAGGACCATTAATCTTCAGCGAATAATAGCACGGCGTATTCTTGTAATTAACTCGAAAACTACTTTTTTTTTTCGCCTCATAATTGGACGACCAGAGATGATATCAGGCGATTTTGATTATGTTCGCAGTATTTCGCGACGTGGTATATGTTTTTATTTCTTGCGTAACAAATGTGAATTTTTTATATTATTTTTCTACTTGTAATCTTCGCGCTTACAGCTTGGGGGGGGAATTGAGATCGTCGTCTGCTCGTAGCGCTGAACCATGTGTTTCAGCTGGAATACCTACAGTTTTTTAGACCGTTTTGATCACGGAACACGTTTTATCTTGGTAAATATTTACGATACACGTGTGCTGTTATGAAATAAATATAGGAGCTGTAAAGAATCATGGAACGTGATATTTTGTACCTATTTGTTAAAATTCCTAAAATTCGGAACGAATCGTAACTTGGAATATAACGAAGTATTACCAGTACTCAGTACTGAATAGGTACTTGCTTTATTTCGGGAAGTAGACTATAAAAAGTATTAAAAAATAGAATAAGATTTTATTTGAAAAAAAAACAACATTTTTGTTAGTCTTAAAATTTTGTAATTCTTAAAATCTCAAAGGAATGAGCTATTTAAGACGCAAAATTTATAAATCGCATTTTAATTATTTCTCTTTAAATGGCAATAAATGAGTATCGTAAATCGAATTGACACGCAGCTATTTTTACCAGTGACGCGCTATAAATTTTGCAGGAACCACCCTGTTAGTTCCGAAAATATTTTTTACAGGACTCTTACATGACACGCATTCCTGCAGCAGACACATGGTCCACATTTGATCGGTCGATAGGGTGGTTTCGTCTATTTGTAAGCACGGACAAGAAGAGCTCAGGAATCTCGTAAATTCATCGGCACGTTTGCGATGTAAATTTACACGGCAAACGCGTCCTCCCTGTCGCTATCGCCCCTTGAATCTCCAAGAAGAAAACACATTCACACCTCTAATCCTCACGATTATTGGTGCACTTGAGGATTCGATAATTTTTGCAAGTATATCTTATTGTTTCTTTAAGTATTCCACTGACAATAAGTGTCCATATTAGGGGTGGGATTAGGTATTCGTCGCATTTTTAAAGTACATGTTAAGAGTTTATATTGAAACCGACTTTTGAAAAAACCGGTTTTCTAATTCCATAATTCCCGAAAAAGTGGTTAATCGGTTTTCCATTTTCCACACAAAAAAAATATAAGTAAAATAGTAAATAAATATTTGTACTTATTTTTAAAATGTTCAGTTCCCTTAATATTATGGAATTACAAAAATATAACAAATAAAATATACTCTAACTATACAAAACCAAATAAAGAAAAAATAAATTAAAATAACCAGAATCGGTAACAATACATACAATTTTTGAGTCCATTTAATATTTATGGATCTACAAAAATATAACATAATAAAGTAGACTGCATATAAAACAAAATGAAAAAATCTAAAATAATTAAAATCCCTATAAAATATAAATCTTTTGAAAGGTGGTACCAAATTATAAATCTTTATAACATTTAGTATTTTTTCTGAAAATATGAACTCATGAAGATTAGTTTCACAATAAAAATGTTAACGTTTTTAATTAAATAATTCAATCATTTCTGCATATTAATTCTAGTATATAAAACCGGGTTTTCAAATTTAAAAACCGGTTTGCGAATTTTACAAATTTATAAATAAAAATCGGCTTTTAAAAACCGACGGATCCTATTCATTATCTTTTTGAAAATTTAAGCAGCCAGAATAGTCAGTTAACTTTCGAATAAAATTCAAATTACAGCTATGGAACTCGAACATAATCCAAATCTTCAAATATTACACTGCTATATTCGACTTGTTGTATACTCATAAGGAAAGATTCTAAGAGTGAAATAATTTTCATTAAATCCGAAATGAATTTGTGGAGTATTAAAAAATATTAGAAATGTATTTATTGTATTTATGCTAACAAGCAGTTTAAGCGCTTGGAAACTTCCTTTAAAGTTTATCAGTCGAAATAAATTTTCTCTAATTAATCCCGAATTATTTGTCGAATCGAAAATTGTTTTAAAACTACAATCACTCAGTTTTAAATGCCGAAATATATCAGGAAGGACAAAATTCCAAATTCCAAATTACAAATAAGTCCCATTTCGAATATAGTATTCAAATACTGTAGAGAATATTCGAAGAATATTCGTAAAATTCCAATACTTTAAAAAGCACCTGAATATTCATTCATTCGAACAGTCCCAACTTTAATCAATATTGAATATCCAAACGATACCAGTAGAAAATTTCATTCATCATGAATCACTCGCTGTGATGTTCGTTCTTTTCATATGGCACGATGCTTTTTAATCAGAAACTTTCAACCATCTTTCGCAGGACGAGCAATCGTGAAACTCGTCGATTTCGAGATGGAAAAGCGAAAGACGGATTGAGCGGGAAAATAATTCATTCTCTGGCCTTTACGGGAATTGTGTGTCGGCGAGATTCACGAAGCTCGACCCTCTGGCGGATTAATTCCAGCTATTTCGTACGCTGAAAATATTAATTGAAAACGCAGCGAATTCGTTCGCACCGAATATTGGCGTCTATCGAACGTCTAAACATAGCGAATGCCGGAAAGACCCACCCCACCGTGCGTGGCGATTTAATGAAGAAAATAAAGATTTTTTCGTAGCCTACCTACCTTCTTCTTTAAATTGTTTGCAAATATACAGTTGACATTATATTGTTCGTTATATAAATACGAGAGGAAGTGGACCATATATGCACAAGCACCATATAACTTGTGAATATCTTTATTAATAGGTCATCGAATTTTATTTTATTTTAGATAATTAGATATAAATATAAAATTGCATCGCAAACACTTTAGTACGTCTGAAGGTATCGAGTCACTTACATATTTATGACCAGGGTGAAACATAAACTACACAATACGCTCGCACTTTTAAAGAGACATCAGTAAAACAAATATTTCTTAGTAATTCCTTATTTTCTTTTCAAAGCACATTACGTATTCGGGGCTCGCAGGCTCGACAATCGAAAGCACCTTCGCGCCCCCGAAGGCGTCGCGTTGCTTAATTTTCACTTCTGATTGGCAGGGATTACATTACTTTAAACCAGTGCCCGTCTAGCGTCCTCCGGTTCCTGCGAGACGCATTAATCACGCTCGAGAACGTTTAAACAGCGTCGCGCAAGGTCCCCGGATGATCCCCGATGCATTATGTCATCGTCGTTTCAGAACGGTTAAAAACAATCAGGAAGAGTTAAGAATTATACGGATCAGGCGGTTACGAGAGTCAGGACGGCTCGTTACGGTACCCGTTGCGCGCTCGCGTTTTACGCGGCAGTGTGTTGGCTGCGCTTGCACAGTAAATATATCAATGAATTTATGATCCTGGCTGATCCCTAATGGCCTCACAAACAGATCTTCGTCGGGGAATGTGCGGCCCGTGCTTTCGCTGCCGTCGGAAGGTGCATTAAAGCTGGGGCGTAGAGAAAATGGAGAGGAGAGCCGCGAATAAACCTCTACAACGGAACACGCTCCTTTTTCTCTCTCTCTCTCCCCTTCCTCACCCCTCTCTCTCTCCCTCTCTCCCCGCGTCTCTCGCTCCTGGAGCTTCGTTCTGCCTGCTAGAAACCCTTAAAATCCTTTTTACTTATAGTACAGAGCACTGCAATTACGTAACTTGACGAGGTGAAAGATAATCGTGTAAACGGCACGAACGTAATTGCCATCGTTTACGGGGGAAAATGTTTTGTTGGACGGTATCTATTGTGGCGTGCTGAAAATGAAATGTAATTCCTATTGTGGAGGCCGAAACTTGCTTCGAAAGAATGTTGAATTAGAATGGAGGAATTTTGCTTTAGGCACGATTCAGTGATAGGCAGTTTTGTATTAACCCTTGCAGGGTCCATTTTGGCCGAACATTTCATTTCTATAGACTGCGGAAGAAATTTTTATATTAGATTCTGATCTTGCCTATTATCACGTAAAATCTTTATATTTTTCAAGAAGTAACACTAATATTAGGAAACATATGTTTGCTATTTAGGGTAGGTCTAAATGGACCCTCCAGCCGCCAGGCGGGGGTTGAAACGAAAATTCTTGGATGGAGATGACTCTTATGGTTACTTGCACTTTTTAATCGACTTCAAAAAGGAGGAGGTTATAGATTCGACCCGTATGTATATTGTATACTCCTCAGCATATGGACCGATTTTGATGATCTTTTTTTATTCGAAAGAGGGCGATGAGGGTGGTCCGATCCCATACTGCATCAATTAGCTCGATATTTTGCCAGTTAATAAAGACTATTGTCACCTAATTATTATTGTTTTATGTACATACGCGTATATCTCCTCAGCATGTTGTGGTAATATATATGTATAAAACCATGAAATAAACAAACTTTAAAAAATTAAAACCGACTTCAAAATAATAAAATGCGCTAAAAAGTAAAAAATTATTTTTTCCCTTATTTAATCTGCGAGTCTCAATTTTTCATGATGACGTCTCATCATTTGCACTGTGTAAATCTGGCGCCGGCTTAAATAAATTGAGAGTCGTAGATTAAATAAGGGAAAAAATTATTTTTTACTTTTTAGTGCATTTTTATTGTGTAGAAGTCGGTTTTAATTTTTTTTAAATTTGTTTAATCATTACAAGCGTCATTTTCGGATTTCACAGTTCGAGTTTGATGAAACTCGGCAGACTATTGGAATAACTGTTTTATAACGAACATATAGAAGATTTATTCGAATTCATTTTTCTTTAAATTCATTTTCTTCGAGCTTACGGATAAGATGAATGTCACTTATGAATAATGTAGGATTTTATTCAGAGTTTGTTAAAATATTATCTAACAAGTAGTAGGATGGTAACAAAACAAGTCTAGCAACAGGTATTATAAGTAGAGATTGACGTTCTTTTTAATATTAAACTTACTTATAATAAACACCTGACAGTTATTAGTGTACGAACACGTCGAAAAATAACGCATGTGAAAGTGAAAAGATGCTATGTGTTAAAATAAGTTGTGAAATTGTTTTAATGAAAATTAAAGTTCTGTGTTCAAACACCTACAATAATGTATAATTGCTGGTCCAAATAATCCTCGATTACTAAATCATTAGGCATGTTTCGATTTCCTGGCTACCTGCAAAGTTTCCTTTAAATCAGTATAAAATACTTCGCATATTTCAAATTTCAGAATCTCTTTCTAACTGCAATTATTATTTAAAGAAACGCAATATACTGTGGATGGCCAATAAATTTCTTCGACATCAGTTAATTAAGTGTTCAGTATCCCTTCAGTAATCTATACATTTTACGGCATCACTGATAGAAATACCAGCTTCGTGATAACGAGAAACAGTCAGTAAATAAATATCCAAAATCGCTGTGACAATTTTTCGACAGGCGCTGCGCTTATAAAGAACACGAATTTCTTCATAAAGCCGTATTTTTATCATTAAAACGGTCCGCCGTTTGGTGCGTGCAATCCAAAATTATTCGAAATTGTTTCCGGCCCGGGGACCATGAAACGCTATTTTATATCGCGAAGTTTGTTCAGATGAGAACTCTGTTTGCGGATGAGCTCCGTGCGGAGGAAGCGAAAATGGGTGAAAAAGGGAAAAGAAGCGGGTGCAAAACCGGTGCTGACGACCATTAGCTTTTAGCACGGCACCACGAGGATGAAAAAGAAGCGAAAAAGCGGCCAGAGAAGGCGAAAAATCATTTGAAAATTACCATCTTTGGGCCATTAGGTAGCCTGTGTCCTGAATTCCTTTATCAACGACGCTGCAGCTTACTACAGCTCGGTCCATTCGCGATATCTTTTATGTCAGGCGCAAAAACGCTTCAACACACATCCCTTTGATGTCGTTCCTTTTTTCTTTGCCATCAGCAATCACTTTATTAAATCATTAATTAATGCAGCTCGTTTCGACAAATCATTACAGGGGAGGAGGTGGTAACATGGAAAATGCTGGTATTTCCGAAACGACATTTAATATTTATCCGCAACAGTGAATAGTAGATACAACCCTTAGGTTACTCTGTTGCTCATTTATCATTTTGGCATCTGCATCGTGAACTGTTTGAAGTCGTGAAAGCAGCTGTTACTTTTCATAAAGTAGGCTTAAAAAATGATTTAACTATCTTTATTGCTAAATGTAAAACATTATATATAGGTGTTGGAAAGTAATAAGAATAAAATTCAAAATGGCAGGATTAGTTTTGTGAAAATATTTTCCCTTAGTCGAGGGTTATTTGATCATTTCGAAAATGGCGTTGGTTGTAATATGGAACAAGTTGTTCGAGACATTTCAGACGTCAAAATCTGGAGAACTATGGGCTCACATTTTGTGCAGTGGTTGTGAAACTAAGCACTTGATTTGCGACTTCTGTTCATAAAGAAGATGAAGAGAATTACAATTCAGTTTTTCCTCGTCACTTGTAAAGTGTATCTTGAATTTTCATTTCTAAAGGAATTTGTTTGTTTTACACTTAAAGAACAGGGATTATTTAAGTAATAAGAAGCTTATAGTAACAAAGATTAAAATTGTTATATCTGTTTCATATTCCCCTGTTTTCCAAAACCCACATTTTACACTCTTCCAAAGGTTTTATTTTGCATCCTAAAGACTAAATGATTAGAGATGAGTTAGCTAACATTATTAATAATTGTTGATGCAGTAGATACATCTAAAATTAATTCTTTTCTCTAAAACAAAAAGTGGTCCATATTACCACCATGTTCCCTATATCTACTTAATCAAATAAAATGAATTTTCGGGTACTAATAATTAATTATAATATGAAGTGCATTTTTAATGGGCATGAAGTACCTACCATATTATTCATAATTGGTTAAAAGCCTCTTTCCATTTATTTTAAACGCAGAAAGGAGTTGTTTGTTTTAAAAGGGTTTCCATATTCCCAATACTTGATATGTTATAGTAAAAAAAAATTTATTGGTACGAGTAATTCGATAATAAAACATAAAGAATTTTTATGTATAAGTAGCAGGGTGTGTCAATTTTGTGGGTGAATTAAAAATTTTTGAAAGTTTTAAAATGACTAGTGGCAAAGTACCTAATGCTGTTTTTAATCCTGAATATGAAACTATCTTCAGAAATTGATTTGAGTGAGGTTTAGCTACTTCAAATCATAGTTGAAAGAAGTGATAATAATTAAGTAAGATTTAAGTACAAATTACATATTCATATACTGCTTAAAGGCATGAACTTACATAAATGCATGAAACTGAAAATAAAGATATGTGGAAATTAGTATTTATTACATTCACATGAAAATGTGTATTTATTATAAAATCTTATTATAAGGTCTAGCCATACGTCATCTATGTAGTAAATTTAATGCTATTTAACAAAGTTTACCAAAGAAGCGATATCTTGTTTGCTTTTGTTGTGGTTCATAAGCTAAATTATTAAAAGAAATTTTAATAAATTATTAAAAGAAATTTTAATAAATTATTAAAAGAAATTTTAATAATTTTAGCAAATCTTGTATTTTTCTATAATTTCAAATGAAATTTTAACTAGGTAAATAATGTATTACACAAAATTTAAAGGTAGTGGTTAATTTTTAACCTGAAATTGTACCGTTTTTCCACTAGTCGCTTTTAAAATTAAAACATTGGAAAAATTGACATACTCTAATAAGTAGCGTCACTTTTCAACAACAATTACCAACATTTTATTAGAACTGAAATTGGTTTAACGATAATGAAATTGACTATGACGTGAGTGACCAATATGTGCCTGCTTTACGTACAAACAAATTTCCATTGCGGTGGAAAGTTCACCCTGCAGAGGAAGAACCAATGATTTTGTAGTTTCAACAGACAAAATTTGAAAATGCAGACATAGAAGTACTTTCACATCCGTGGCACGTTACTGGAAACGTATCAGGTGAAATATTAAAATTTAGGAGAGACACCGTGTAAACAATGGGTCTGCAATCTTGCATGTGTCAGGGGATGCATAAACTACAATTATCGCGGCGCCAGCTATTAGCATCAGCAGAAATATGTTGTGAAATTGCTTTCGGTTAATATATTGCGATAACAAGGACCGCGAATGCAGCGTTCGCGTAATCTGTCGTAATTATTGTTTCCATGCGCGCGATACAATAAACGGGTCTCACCAAACGATATTGGCTTTCCCGTAGATCTACTGCTGGATTATACTGAATCATTCAGATGAACAAAGACTGATTGAAGTGAATTCTGCGCGTTCGACGAAACTGTGGACGTAGTGGGTACGTCTGAAAATCTCTACGTTTGAAAACGGGCGCTGTGCTTTTTAATATTTTCAAATACAGTACAACCTTCAGTACCCGAACACCCGTTATAGTTTCTAGCATGATTAGATACGCGAGTCATACAATAAGTAAAGAGACAAACGGCGGTTGTTGTAATATGGTTTATTCAATGAATTTAGGGGAGACGGCGGCAGATTGTAACAAAAAAGTTTTCACAGTTTTTCCTCGAAAGTGTTTTCCTCAAGCAGAGAATAATTTGCGTGACTTATTACTTACATATGCGGTGAACTCATTGAGTGAAAGTACGCGACAAAAGCTTGGACACTTAGACATCTATATAGCTTCATCTTAAACAAATCTGAACCTTTGTTACAGTGTGCCCCAGTCCGGGGTAAAAAGTAAAGGTGGAATCAGACGGCGCGTGAATCGGCGATCTTTGCGCGCGAATCGCCGATCCACGCGCCGTCTGATCGGTCGTGGTTCGTCGAGTCGTGCTCGCCAAGCCGAATCGCCGAACCTGGGCGAGCCGAGCAAGCTCGCTGATCCACGCGCCGCACAGTGGGACGAATCGCTAATTTAGGTGGAAAAAATTCAAGTCATCAATATTTATAAGAATCGATATGTTGGCTCAAAAATGTCTAATTAGAGCAAATCCAGCATATTATCTTTTTAATGTACACCGTTTTCGAAAATCGGTTCGTTCAAGTTCATATGATTGAAGGCAAAAGTCAATCCTGAGGAAATTGTTTCGAAATTAGAGCTTTTTTCGCATTAAGGTAAGTATAATATTTAAAAACATTTTTATATTATAAAAATTTAATATATATTCTTAATTTAGCATATTTTGGTTACTTGGAAAAAACTCTATTAATGGTAGATATGGGGCATTGACTATGCAAAATTTACAAGGTCTTTCTTTTTTTTAAACTTAATTACTAACCAATGCCACAAAATGCCACTGTAATTCCATTATAATTTGTAAGGTTACTACGGATAGTTTCGATTTATGCTAATTTGAACTGCTAATATGTGCTAATGGATTGAAAATATAATTATATGCAAAAGTATCCAAAACCGGGGTCTGGCTCCACAAATGATGGAAATACTGCGAGGAGGTTCTTCAAAAACCATGAAAAAAGCGCTGCAATTACGGGAATAGATAGCGAGCTTCTTGAGCGATTTTTTTACATCCTTAGCGCATTAGCATCAGGTTACGAAATCGATATACCACAATTTGAGAAATATGTAACTGAAACCAGAATTATATATTTAAATTTGTATTCGTGGTATTTTATGCCTGTGACTGTACACAAAATACTGACACACAGTGTAGATGTTATAAAGTCTTGTCTACTGCCAATAGGGATGTTATCAGAGGAGGCTCAAAAAGCCCGCAATAAAGACTGTAAGCGATACAGAGAATGCCACACAAGAAAAATGTCAAGGGTTCTTACAAATAGGGACATATTAAACGCGTTACTACTTTCTTCAGATCCGCTTATTAATACTTTCAGGGAATTACCATATAAAAAGAAGGAAGCTATTCCAAAAGGTACATTGCATTTGCTGAAAGGACTAGAAATTTCAAACGATCCCTATTCTAATCAAAATGACGATAGTTTTAATAGACTTTCAGAAGACTCGGATTCTAGTGCCAACTCATCGTACGAGTTATAACCCTCTATCTTTAATTTATTAATTAAACTGTTATGTGAAAATTTATTAACATGCGTTTGAAACAATAACAATATGTATATATACTTCTGTATTCATCAAAAATATATTGCTCGCGTTTTTCAACCTGAAAAGTATAAAAATTGGCCATTACTTATTTTTTTCCACCTCGATTCGCGATCCGTCCCACTGTGCGCCGTCTGATTCCACCTTAACACTATGTGGGGTAAATTGTAACATAACTGTTTCAATTATTTAAATACAAATACCCACACAGCACCACAACATTGCAGCAACGTCTCTGTAATGACACGGTGCAAGATTGCAATGTTGCACCGCATCATTGCAGAGAAGTTGCTGGAGCGTTGCCACTCCAATATTTCTGCAATATTGTACGGTAATATGCGTGCAATTTTGCTGGGGCGTTGCCATTAGAACATTGCGCAACGATGTACGCGCAATATTGCATAAATATTGTAGGATCGTTGCCACTGGAGCATTGCACGACTATGTGCGCGCAATATTGCTGCAATATTGTAGGATCGTTGCCAATGGGACATTGCACGGCAACGAGCTTGAAATATTGCTGCAATATTGTACGATCGTTGCCAACGGAACATTGTACGGCAACGAACTTGCAATATTGCTGCAATATTACAGGAGCGTTGGCACTCCAATAATGCACAACAATATTGCAGCATCGTTCCTGCAATATTGCATTGCAATCTGCAACAACACAATATTGCAGATACGTTCCTGCAATACTGCTGCAACGAAATGTGCTGTATGGGTATGAACACAAATAAACATTTCTAAAAAATATAAATGAAAACACAGACCATTATTAAACATTTGATATACACGAGTTAAACAATCATTGCTTATTCGTCTGATTCTGTAAAAATCTTCTTCTTCGCTTTCTTTACTTTTGCCTTCATACTTTTTTCTACTTTTTGGATTCTCGATTAGTCTGTTGTTCCTCTAGAGCATCTTTTTCCGCTGTGTCAGCAAATAACATGTTTGCTTTATTACCATTTAGAGCGGAGTAAGTAGTATACAATTTACCCCGAGCTGGAATATTTACGTTCTATCTCAGCAAACGAAAACCTAAACATCAAATTACTAAAATGCATACACATTGTAATAAACCAATGTGTACTGATTCGTTTGCGGCGAAGAAGCAAAAATTCAAAACGGTTTCTAATGACGGTCAATTGAAATAAAAGTGCTAAGACAAAATTTACTTACGTGCTCTACATACTAAAGTTCTCGGCTATAACCACAAAATGAATACATAACGCTCGTTTGTGTCACTAAAACCGACGGTGCTAATATCGTCAAGCAGCTCTCGCATGCTCTGGGTTACCAGATTTATCGCTCAAAAGAGTTTACTTATGTTACAATTTACCCCGTCCCATGCAGCACACTTCGTTGCAGGAATATTGCAGGAACGTTGCTGCAATATTGCGTTATTGCATGTTGCATTGCAATATTACAGGAACAATGCTACAATATTGCCGTGCAATATTTGAGTGGCAACGTTCTTGCAATATTGCAGGAATATTGCGCACACGTTGCCACTGCAATGTTCCAGTGGCAACGATCCTACAATATTTCTGCAATATTGCGCGCACCTCGACGTGCAATGTTCCAGTGGCAACGATTTTGCCGTTTCGTTGGAGAATCATTGCTGGAACGTTGCAGGACTACATATTTGTAATGTTGCCGCAACTTTGCAAAAATACACACCTGCAATATTGCGAAGACGGACATAGGTTTGAACCTGCAACATCTCTGCAATGTTTTGGTGCAACATTGCAATCTTGCACCGCGTCATTGCAGAGACGTTGCTGCAATGTTATGGTGCTGTGTGGGGTGTTACAACCTACTCCGGTCTTCCCTACCTAAACATAATCCCCCGCTACAATATTATACACTTGTCCCATCGCTCTTTAGTTGTTTTATGTCAGCAGCAAAGAATTCTTTGCCTTGAAGCCTGAGCCAGGTTTGAACATTTCAGCTGGAGTTGGTCATCCCGCACGTTGCACATCAGTAACACTTGCGCGGCCAGTTTTGAACTGACCAACCCACTTGGAAAAATTTGCACAATTCATACAACTTATACTGTATTGCTTAAGAAGACTAGGCAGTCGTTTTCAAGAAACACTTTCTTTTTAATGTATTTGCAAGAAAAAATGAAAGCAAATCCAGATGTATCCTTTTAACCAATGTTTATTATTATCATAGAAATTGGAAAAAAGTTGGTATGAAATATACATGTGCTTTAGGAATGGCGGTGTTGACTGATAAACATTTTAACGTTCTTCTGTAGTTTTCCCACAAGATTGATGTTAAAAAAAATGACGTAATCCAATTTCAAAGTGTGAATCTTGTTTATTAGTTTCTTCGATTCTTTACAGCAAGCTGTCTTACAAATCAATTTTTTCTTTCCTAAATTAGCTTCTTTCCTTGCGGATTCGACACTTGCCTCACTTTCCATATTTCCTCGCTTACACAAAATCCTCTATGAAACGAAAGCACCTACTTATTGCACGACAGCACGGCAACGCGACTGCTCAGCGACTATCTAGCTGCGTGTCGATCACTTTACGTAACAAAACAGCATCCAGCTAATCTATACGCGAGAGAAGTAATGTCCTTGGTATATTATTATAACATATACCTGAGTCGATTTAAACGATTTATGGAAACAGGGCACATAGGCTTATGTCAAATGCCTCAATTGCTCTATGATACTACGTAAATCAAACTCCTTGGTTTATTTATTCAGAAATTGGTCCGTTTGTTTTGATATCAATTGATTTAAGGCGTGAGTTATGTTATATAACTTATTGTCTTTTGGGTAGGCCCAAAAATGTTTTTAGTGCCATTGTTGACAGTTTCTGATTGAAAATTTGTGATTTTCATATTCGTTGATTTCACATTTTCGCCGTAAGTACCAGAGCTGCGGAGTCGGCAGTCAAAACTCCCGGCTCCGACCCCGACTCCGACTCCTCCTTTTTTCACCACCGACTCCGACGCCGACCCTGACTCCGACTCCTGCATTTATAATAGTGTAGATTGTTAACATACTCAGTACATGGAAAACTCTGTCGGCGATTGTAATCCGAGAACTGACAATGCGTCAGAGCCTGACTTTGTCAAAGTTGGGCCAAAATGACCCTGCATTCGTCGTACGAGTGTTAAACAAAAATATATCGCGAGCGTGTATACCTAAACACGTAGAGCTCAACAGACTCGGATTTTATAAAATCTACTAATATGGAGTCGGTGTTGGAGTCGGCATATATTTTTTCGACTCCGACTCCGACTCCGACTCCGGTAATCAGAAATCCCTTCTGAACTCCGACTCCGACTCCACAGCTCTGGTAATTACTATAAAATATAATGCAAAACTTAACATTTTACACAGTGTGGTTATAAATTTTGAATTAATTTTATACATTTCAGTTACGTTTTTTAATAATAATAATGTGTGTTGTAATAAGTTTCTTTTTTTCTATAAGTGACTGAAATAATATTTTTAATAAAACAAGTTTTGCCGAGATATGTAAGTGTTTCTTTGTCACTGAAATCCCAATATTTTATTCCATGCATTACATGCCACCCCCAAAATACCGCATATTCATGTATGCGAAGATTTATACTGCCAAAAATGTTAATTCCACTCGGAATACTAAAAACACAGGAAAGCTTAATTTTATCATAGATACAAATACATGAGAATAAAAACGAAAAATGAGAATAAAAGTCGAAGTTATTTCAAAACTTTTTAGACTTTTAAATACTATTAAGAAGACGAGAGCAATCTTAATACATATATAAAAATACAGAAATAGTAAACTCCGTGAGTAAACTACGCACATAAATGATCTCAGCGTAGATACACTGCACAGTTTACGCTACAGCTTAAATACTGTAGAATTCTGGGATTAATTGAATGAAAGCGTTTAAGTCTATTCGACCATACATGAAACGTTCGGGGGAAAAATAGTAATGAGAATTAGTGTCACCGCTAATAAGGGTGGTAACGTATTTAATATCACGGAAATGTCGTTAAACATGATTACAGTTATGGCAGGTCAAAGGTAGCACGTGTCCCCTTTCACGTTCGCACCAGGCAGTCGCGCTAACTGCTCGTAACAAACCCTCTGCCCACTACGTACCCCTCGCTTATTGAACAGTGATTTTTTTTTTGCATAACACTGATGGGAGTGCGGTGCCGCATTATCGATCTCTTGCGCCGCCTCCACGAAAAATCGAAATTAACAGCACTGCGTTGGAATACACGGTAAACACGTAAATACATTAAGGGAGATAGTCAAGATTCAGATAAAGAGAAGCGACGAGGGAAAATGCTCCTACGCAATAATTCAAACAAAGAAGGGAATGAAAAATCTCCAGATAAAACGGAGTTTACGGGAACCTAAAACTGTTACGAGAAGGATCTATAAATTCACTGAAATTTTATGAAAACTTTATAGAATCGAGGTGTGAATCACGATAACCTATCGCTGAACGGCTGGAAGATGAGAATTGATCCCATTTGGAGAGCAACAAAACCAACGGAACGGGTGCAACTTCCTATCTAACAGAGATAGAGAGGGGCAAATAAAGCGGCGCTTACAAGATACGAGAAACAGAATAATGACGCTAAGCTTATGAAATAATGGGAGCTTGGAAACACTTGAACGCTCTAATCGCGATCGTAAATTTGTGCGTCCGCGCCTTTAAGTGCCCTTTTTCAAACGCCACGATTGAGAAATTTTGCTCGAAGAGCCCTTATCGATCAGCGAAGTCTTCGACTTTCTTTTTTGACGACGCTCGTCCGCGCTAGATCTCAGGATTATGAGGCACGATACTCGGGCTTGTGACAAATGACTCTCCCTTCCGAGTCGTTGGTTGTTCATGGGACGTATTTGAGAAAACGGCTTGGACAGCGATCGGTTCGTTCGTTTTAACCGCCCAGATTGCACTTTACTTCGACTTATTGATTCAAGGGCTGCCCAAAAATGCTCGCCTTAATAGGCGGAACTGATGCATTACGCATCGTTTCATCTCAAAATGTCTGACCTCTCGAAAGGCAGCGTCTACTTAACCCTTGCCTAGCGGATGCAGGGTCCATTTTCACTCGTTCCAAATATTAAATTGCACGTGTTTCTAATTATTCATCTTGACTCTTTAAGAATATGGATTTTAGATCGCAACGAGATCAGTGTCTTTTATATTTAAAAGCTTATTCTGAGGTATGTATCAGTGAAAAGTTAACAACCTTTTGTGAACGAATACCGCCTCAATAAGAGTTACAAGTTTGTTTATTAGATCGAACGTAGGTATTTTAATGTAATTGCAGTGAGACGATACATAGGCATACTTTCTTGTATCTAATATTTAAAATTAGTTAAAATAGGTTTTGTTCTTAAAATATGATGAAATTTTATTTATTACTATATACTACATCCCTTTCGCGAGTTATGCAATTTTATCTGAAGCTATTTCTCTAAATTCAGATTATTCTTCACGCAACTGAACTTTCTCTGGTTCCTTATATATGAACTTTAATTTTACACTATTCATAAGAAACGGTTCTAAGATTAAAGTGCTCAACATATATTTCTCCATACGCATTGCTTACAAGGATAACTGTTTTTATACATTCCAGAATTACTTTAAATTAAATTCAATTGTTATTACCCCCTTTTTAAGTCGTCATTACCTGCAAAAGACATGTTCTTATATTTCCGGCGACATATTTAAATTTTTTACCTGAAAAGTATCTGATTGCTCCTTTAACCTTTTTAACATTACAATAGTTGGCGATAAAATAGCTTACTTTTGCAGTTATGTACTTGTACATAAGAATAGTCAAGTGGAAGATGGCAAAGACGAGGAATAGAATCTCCATCAAACCAATAACGCACCAAACTAACAGAAACATACTAAAATTTTTAAAACTAATCTCAATAAAAGTGTTCCTCTTTAAGCTTAACGTATCTAATAGTAATAAAGAAGAAATTCTTCAGAAAAATCAAAGATCTGGTGAACAACACAACTTGGTGTAAAAGCTGGGTACAAACCTTCCATAGCGCCCAGCATTTTTGCCACCTTGATCTTTTTACATTTCACATTTCATTCTTCACATTACCATTCGTATTTGTTCACAAATACTGACGAATGGAGCGCAGCCAAAGGAAATAGACGAGGCTCGTACAAGTAACGAGAGCCAAATGTATCCGATACGTTGGTAGCCAGGAATCCCAATATTACCTGACATCCATCTGCAGGCTCTGTTTTGCCCTTCTTGGGCCGCGCATCAAGCCATTGTTGCCCGACAATAACAAGCTTAATCTCCCCACAATTTGCCGGGTCGTCCCTTTGGCCTCTCCATCCCCATCCCCCGCCCTTTCGTTCCCTTTTCCATCTTTCTTTCTCTTTCTCGACATGTGCTCGGCGTCCCTTTCGCCCCTTTTTTTCTTCGCTGTGCCGTGCGCACGCGGGTGTCTGAAATTACGAGAGCAGACGCGAGTGCGCTCGTCTAGAAAATTGCACCTTATTTTCGGCCGATCATCGAGGCTGAGCCGTGTGTTCTTTCGTTCGTACGTTTCGACACGGCGTTGCAGCCTTGACGAATCACTAAACTCCTCTCCTGACAGAACGTATCCAGAGGAATATTACGTTCGGTCTCGTCCACGTGGAATACAGAGACCGCTGACGGTTTCGTTAGTGTTTTATCATTCGCTTTAAACACAGTAGAACCTCGGTTATCCGAATTGATCGGGGGACGTTAATGTGCGGATACCCGAATTTTCGGATAACAGAATAGTAACCTTCTGATATTGATCTTCATATATTTTGAACAAAAAAATACAAATCTTAAGGATGGAAATAGGGAATAAATATATATGGATTGGAAATCTTTTTAGAGGCTAAATTTCACAAGTTTCTCAGTAAATTCTATTGAGTTAACACTATATAGATCTACCAAGGGGGTCAAAATGGCTTGTTTGGCATTTCTTATAATCATTACTCATTTCCAGTACATTTCGTTTTCTAAAATTTTGGATAACTTTTTCTAAAATATGGAAATAATTAATTCTGTAAAATAGTTTTGATCTTCGCTTGTTTGTGAAAAAAAACGCAATGAAATCCTGTTTGTTCTTAAATGACTTGTTAAGTTAAAAAACAAGTCATTTTGACCCCTCCGGTAGAAGTAGGTAAGTACCTATACGTCAATCGTTGGTTGTTCTAGTGTTAAATTACATTGTTTTTGTGTCTAGCCCCATTTCAGCCCTATCTTCTAAAGCGTTGAATGCTTCGAAGCGTGTACGGTATCACGTACAATCTTATCGACAATTATTAAATAAGTTTTATCGAAATGAAACTATTCTTTTACGTCAACCTCGCTACAATTACCACATCCTGGTATCCTAAGCGGTGCACAACCAGTTTCTTCAACAATTGTCGTTTTGGCATCATTTTTGACGTCCTTGTTTATTTCTACGACATTATTCGATAATTTTCTTTATGCTCTTTTAATGTTAATTTAACATTCAACCAAATTCCATTGGTAGAATTACAAGGGAACACCGCGAACCCGGACTCACCGATTGGAACGCAACTTTGTGGGTTTTTACAATAACTCAAGAACAACAGTGTGTTTCATTTGGGCCCTGTCGCCCTTTGAGGCGGTGAAAACTAATCTCAAATTGGCACTTCCACTTTTTCGCGTATAACTCTCAAAGTACAACAGACAGAAAAAAATGTTTCGAACAAAAGTTTAATGGTGCAATAAGCGCTACAAACTTCCGTTAACAAAATGTTGAAAAGAGTAAATAAAAAATATATAACTGACGAAGAAAACTCTTTTCAAAATTCTGTTAACGGAAGTTTGTAGCGCTTATTGCACCATTAAACTTTTGTTTGAAATATTTTTTTCTGCCTGTTGTACTTTGAGAGTTATACGCGAAAAAGTGTAAGCGCCAATTTGAGGTTAGTTTTCACCCCCTTAAAGGGCGATAGGGCCCAAATGAAACACACCGTTGTTCTTGTTTTGAGTCAATTTAAAAACCAAAAAAATTGCGTCCCAATTGGTGAGTCCGGGTTCGCGATGCTCCCTTGTCAGTTTTAAACATTTAATCGGTAAAGAAGGAATTAAGAAGTCGAGGAATACTCGAGGAATATTCATCACATTCGAGTACTTACGAAGTATTCGAATAAACCCAACCCTATTCTAATTTCATCTATTGCCATTTTAAAAAGTAAATGATTCATAATCACCCATAAATATCAGTAGTTACTTTATGCTGTGTGCCGGCAGTCGAGCAGCAATAAATTGTCCTGGAAATTATGATATACCCTACATGTGTTATCCGCGATCACCTATCGAAGTTAATGAATCGTGCGTTCCGGTATTTACAATTAGATGCGGCAGCGTGCACAACCACTGTCACGATAGAAGCGGAGGTGTGGCATCGTCCAAGGCGATACTAATTTGCTTTCTCTTTGGCCCTGTTTCTCGAGCGTTTCCTCTCCACGCTTGACAGGCAGAAAAATTCGCCATGCCATATGCGATCATCTGAAATAGTGCTATATTCTTCCCCCGATGCTTTACAGCCTGCTCGAGATAATTGAAGAAAAATAATGTTTGTCCACGAAGAGGGGACGCGAAATCCCAGGGATTTCCCCTTGCTCAATGTTATGTTTCCATTTATTCGATCAGCCAACTGAAACGACCCGGCGCGGCGCACAGCAACGTTAACGTATTATTGATATAGAATATAGATGCATGATTTTCAAAAACCTTTAGTTTCGATTTGAAGTATAGAGTGTCGAAATTTATTTGCATGTATTTAATAATCGAGTTATCTGTTTTATCAACGATTCACGTTTGTTTGCATTGAAGCCGTTTTTCTTAAAACTGTGTTTCTCAAGAAGATATTTTTGGTTGAAATTTTAACTGAACCTAGAAAATACTTTTCTCCACAATGTGAAACTCGCTCACTAAGATCGCATAACTTTAACAACATTTATCACAGAATTACTGCAGCAAAATCCTTCAAAGTTGATATTTGTGGTATAAATACGAGAATTTTTATTAAAATTTTTCGACCGAGTTCCACATTGTAGATTTTGAGTTAAAGAATACACCCATATACAGCGATTCTGCTTTTAGACGAGTCGGCCAATCGGAATCGCGTTCACCACATGGAGGCGCGCATTACGGAAACACTCACTTTGACGTCTTGTACATTAATTAATTGTTAATATTATGTAAACATTCTTATTTGAAAATACGCCTTATATCCCTAAGAAAGAATTGTTAAAAGAGCAAATGGTTTAAGTTATTACTGGCTCTATAATCTAGCCCAGAAGCAATCGTTGATTTTACCTGTCTAATATCCATATTAACCCCTACCCCTTTAACCCTCGTCAGGCGGCACAATTTTACAACATTAACAGACGGTAGAGGCACAATTGCACACTCACATATTTTATATAAATATTCTCACTGTCGGTATAATTTGTACGATAAATTGATAACATTTATTCTCAATGAGAATCAATAAAAAAAATTTCCCAAATTTTCTTTTATAATGTAAATTATCTATTTTTTTTTTACTTTTTTCTAATAAAAGAACATTATCATTAAAAAAAATCGCATTCTTTTTTTCTTGCATTATCTTCATAAAAAATATATGAGGGCGCCATTGTGCCTATGCCGCTGTTATGGATGCAACCCTCGACTCGACCCCCTATCTCGGAAGGGGGTTGAGATATTTTTCTGAAATTTGGTCTATATAATCTAGACCAAAAATTTAGAGATGTCACAAAACTTCAGCCCTCCTCGGCTTCTCGAAAAAAAGTTATCGCAATTTAAAATCGCAAAAGGCACAATTGTACCTATGCCGTCTGACGAGGGTTAAATTTCTTTTCTATTGCGTGATTAAAAAAAAATCTCGTATGCCCATATCTCCTACCCTTTATCCTAATGACGAAGAATATTGCCAAGACTCTGGTTACACTTTTCTAACTTAAAAAGCAACACGAAATATTTTCAGAAGCCAAATAAAATATTAGGTTGCTGCACAAGTTCTATCTGCCACTTCGTTTATATTATGAGTGGATAATAATATCTACTATTAATATTACCAATATTATTATGAGTTATTGAACCCAAACACTATCACCTGTACAACTATCAATGCTGATTTATATATCCTCAACTTGAAAGAATGCAACAAGAACTGCAAATTGAAAGATCATCCTTTGTGAATCGAAAGCAACACAAAGATAATATCAGAACTGCGATGGGAAATAATTCCTCATCCAACATATTCCCCGGATTTGGCACAAACGGATTTTCACCTGTCTCGACCACTACGAAACAGTTTGGCCGGACAAAACTTCAAGAATTTAGAGGCGAGAAAAACTGCGGTAAGTTCTTTTTTTAAATTCGAAGTGTTCTTATAAAAGAGGTACTACTCAAGTTCCACATAAATAGGAAGCAGTCACAAATAATGATGGAAACTTATGCAGCAACCTATATAATATAAAACAACGTTTATGTTGACATGCGGCAACAACGAGGCACAGCGTAAACACATCAATTATTGTTCGCGACAGATCAAACATCTCGCTTCTGTGGCGACCAGCATTTAGTAGAAAATAAAATATGCAATCGTTAACGAGCAACCGCTAAACACTTCACCCCCAGCAGAAATTTCGGAACTATGCGGCGGTAAATATAACGACACCGTAAAGTGGCGAATATCTTGAGAATTTTATGTTACGGATATAAATGAAATTTGCGAGCCAGCCGGCTGTGCCCGTTTTTCCAGTTATTATTATCATATCTACTTCTGGTTTACGCATGGAAACGCGAGCCGGATGTGCGTAGACGCGCGCCCGAACACCTATGTGTGGCCCATCTCGAAGAGGACGGAGGCAGAGGGATCGTAATTCCTTCCACGACAATTCGACGCCTCTGTTCCATCTGACGCCCACGCGGTGTCGCACCGTGCATGCACTTTCATACAGGCCAGATTATACAGGCTGTTTTACGAAGCGCACGCGGTGGACGGTCCCGATTAAAGGCAGCGCTGACTCTTCCTCAACAGCAAGCCTCCCCCGCGCAAAAGCTGTGGCGATTTGCAGGAAATAATGCCGTTTAATATGACCCCTCCGCGCGGCCAGTGGCCAGCTGATCGGCTCGGCCTACAAGCAACCGAAACGTAGCTGTAGCACGTGTCCCCCGTGTTGCCTCAGCGTCGCCAGCGATTCTGCTCGCGGAACTTCGATTTGCATGAATAGAACTCTCGAATTTGTACACAATACGTATTTGCATAGAGAGAAATGGTAATTCACCGCGTAATTGGGATAAGAATGTCACTGAACCGGCATTTTTGCACGCTTCCAACCGAGATCTCGACAGCTTAGGTGGCACGCTACGTTGTAGCCAGAGGTATACACCGGGCGACGTGCAAACAAGCAGCATCGGTGAAAGCTGAACAACCGCGAATTATTGTTAAAATCGATGCGTCGGACTTAATTAACTCCGACAGGACCCCTTGGGTCTTGATTGATCGCGCGAATTTCTGGAGTAACTTGCAACCCACACTGCGCCGCTTAATTCTCAACTAACCTGCCTGCGTGTAAATTGGGTCGCGTTAGAAATTAGGAAAACGGGAGATGTAAATATGAACATTTACTACCTAATTGAACTGATCTTGTTGCGTTTGGAACGACTTTCAGAGAAAGCTTCTATTTCCTTGGGCAGGATTAAGGGGACCGTCCGGTCTAAAAATCGATTTTTTTTTCATTTTTCGAATGTTCAACCTTTTAAGAATAGGGTAAGCAGGCCAGTAGATGGACGGGGCCAGTAGATGGACGAATCGTTGGTTAATCTTTAATATTGAAAGAACTAGAGTTTTAATCTGTATTATTGTTTTTTTATTTTGTAGAAAAAACGTTTGTTGTTTTATAAAACATTAATATATTTATTGAAATTTTCTTTTTGTATACGAAAAAGTATTTATATGTACGGTCTTACGCCAGTATGCGCTAGTCGCTTGATTCTTAGTAGCTATTGCTCAGCGTATTCGTGCCTTCAAGTTAATAAAAAACGTGTTTGGACGTATTATAAAGAGGCATGTCATAGATGATTGTATTGAAATATTAACAATTTATAAATAAACGCGTAAACAAAGAAAAATAAAACGACAGAATTTATTAAAATGACTGCCCATGTACTGGTATGGATTTTCTAACTTTAATCCAGTAGATGGACCGAATAGAATTGAACCTTTTGAAGCCGTTTTTTTTTAATAAACAAAAAGTTTACACATTTACTTGTATGTAGGTACCTTATTTTTCTTTTAATTTAGATGGAAAGCAACAAAAAAGATATATATTATATCAATATGCACATAATAATGTACATAGATACAGCCTTGTATGTTAAAAAGGTTACATGTCAAATCGGGACAGTCCTATGATCCATGACATCTGATCACATTAGGAAAGATATAACCTCACTGTATTTGCACTCTGGGGCCATAACCTGTTGCACAGTTTTCGGACAATGAAGACTGCATACGTTTTTAATTTTGATGAAATAAACTATAGTTTAACAAAAAATGCCTTAATCTAGGCCACTACTATAGGTAATAGGTCTTTTATACGTCTAGCTAGACACCCGTCCATCTATTGGTTCTAAACTGTCCATCTACTAGCCCTATAGTCCATCTACTGGTGACACGGCCTATGAGTAGAATTTTCATCATTTTATCCTTAAATACATTAATTTTTTTACTTACAGTAATTTCTTGCTTTAAATTTATACATTTTTACGTGCAAAGCTTTTGATTTTTTTCTAATACAAAAGATATTTCTAAGAAACACTTTCATGTAAACATCGGAATCCGCTAAACCGTCCATCTACTGGCCTGCTTACCCTACGTGTTTAAAAAGATTTCTTGAAATTCGTAAAATTCCCGAAGTTATAGGCATTTTAGCGTTGTATACCTCCAGCGCGAAGAGTCGTCAGAGTCCAAGTGATAGGTAAGCGTAGAGAAGAGTTCAATTGTTTTGAGTTGTGGCGCGCTTTTGAAGAGACAGAGGGTCTACTATATGGCCCTGGAATAGCTGACTAAAGGTAAATGACTTCAAAAGCTTTAATTTCTACAAAATAGACATGAATATACAAGCAAAACTTTAAACGCGATTATCTCGAATCATGATGTTTCCTAACGGTAGACAGCATAACAAAAGAAATTATTAACCGATTCCAAAAAACTTGGTGGCTTTTTCTTTGTCAGTGAATTCACTATCGCATCAGCCTTTGACCATCAATTTTAGAGGTCATAGTTCTTCGTTGTTAACATTTTTAGGCGCAGAATTACCCCTTTTCTCGCATGTTTGCGTTAAAACGTGTACCAAACATCGCCATTTTGCTTTATTTGCCTTCTCAAAGGCTGATGCGATAGCGATTGAAATAACCTATGAGAATATCTTTGGTTTTTTGATTTCAGACAATCCTACGTCGAGTTCTACTGTCTACCGTTTACGCCTTTTTTATTGCAGCAGTGCACTGAGCGCCACGTAAAATTAGAACCATTATAGGAAAATGCAAAAAAAATGGTTTTTATATTCTTGAAAAACGAATAAAGAAAGACCATAAAGTTTTTTTACTGCAAGTTGTATACTTTTTTTTGGAAACAAATCACAAAGATCACCTATTTTTCGAGCGTTTTGACCGGACTGTCCCCTTAACACTAGAAATACCACGCCAGTCAAAATGACTGGTTTTACAATTTCATTTTAAAATTCCCACTTCATGTTGCATTTATTTCCGGTGATGATGTTATGACTTTTGCAGCGATAACTAAAGAAGTAATCAAATGAATTTTATTTTTTTATGTATTCAAAATCAAAATAATTTTGTGTCGTGGCTACTTCTACCAATACTAGTAAAAATGACTGGTGCATGTCAAAGTGTAAAAGGGTTCCACACTCTGGTTACCGAACTTGAATTACCCAGTTTCCTCGTTTAGTACAACTTCTCACACGTTTTTAGAATGTTTACTGCGTATCATTCAATATGATGGTGATAATTATCAGGAAAATTCGAAAATATCTTTAGTTGCTCATTTATATCTGCAGACATAGAATGTGAATTGAAGTTTTGTTACGAATGTTTTATTTTACGAGTCCTTTTTATTTTAGTTTTATTTTATAAGTCCTGAAAATGGCAAAACGATTGAAAACCTCGGAAGTATTGCAAGAACTGAACGACATTCCCATGGAATGCTCTGATATCGAGGATGATGAACTCTATGGCTGTGAAGGAGAATCAGAAGAAACTGAAATTGAACTATGGGATAGTGATGATGAACTTTTTGATAGTGGGAATAGTGATAATGAGGTTTTAGACGAAGAAACTGTTCAGGAGTTCTCAGGAAGTGAATTTGAAAATATTTTGAATTTACGTAAAAGAAGACGTGCCCGAGTGCTTTCAAGTTCTGAAGATGAACATGAAAATATTCTACAAGATTATCAAAATGAAATTAGCGCAGACGGAACCAGTTGGGAAAAAATACAAGAAGGGTCTACTCCTGAAAGATTACCACTTCGTAATATTTTAAATTATAACATTGTATACCTAATAATTTACTTTATACTAGAAGAATAACTCCCAGATGGGTTAATAATACCCGAAAAATGTACTACATAACATGGAATTCGTTTTGTAAGAAAGTAATAAATCAATAAATTTGAAAATATTCTATTACTACGTATTTTTTTAAAGACCAGTCATTTTGACTGTTTTTGGTAGAACTAGCTTCATTCAAACATCAGTAGTTCTAGTGTTAATAGGGAATTTGCATTTAAAAAGGATTGCATAATTTATTATTTATAACCTGAATATACACCATAAGCAATAAATGTACAATAAAATTTGTATTTATTATAAATCGTTAAGTATTAAAAAATGAAATTAAAAATTGGTAACGTTTGAAACGTTTCGTATTGCGAAGAAACGATTTTGATTGGTCGTAAAGCTTCGTGACGTCACATAGTAGTAGTTTTAAATGGCTGCTATGTATTTATGATTGCGTCGTGAAACTGGTGTTATGAGTTGCCTAAAAATACGTATATCAAAACAGCCGTCTAATAGTAATGTATACATATATCAAAACAGCCGGCTAATAAAAATGTATTTTTCAATGCTAAAAGTGTGAAAATACTACCATGTGACGTCACAGGCTTCTTCGGCTACGCTCGGGAATTTCCGGATCGTTTTCGGTAATTTTAAATATTGCAATTTCTAATAATTTTTTTCTTGCTTAATATGCAATAAAAAATTATGAAAAAAAATTACAATACAACTTATATAGGAGCTCCCAAATATATTTTTTCGAGAATCATGCAAATTCCCAATTAAGTAAAATAGTCAATTACATTTATTGTGCTGCTATTCCTGTGTTACAACAAGTCACTACTAATTATAACCCTTAAAAATACCTATTTCTATCTCGATTCACAGACTCATGTCTCCCCATACGTGCTACCAAATTACCGAATTCAATCCTGACAGAATTTACGCTTGGAAATAATACCCAATGCCCCCAGGAATGAAACTCGGCTGAAGTCATCGCAGGGCTAAATGGTCGCAACTGTATCGTACCTACCCTTTCGCTACAACTCTTGATTTCCCGACGAGGCTTCCGTCCCTTACGATCGACCGCCCCACGAAGAGTCCAATTCACCGCGATAAATCCGGGACGAGATTTCGGGGGCAGCGTCGTTCGCAGAAATACTTGGAAGTGTAAACAGTGCATTGCCGGGAACGGAAGCAAGGTTGGCGAAAGATGAGAAGACGCGGGAAAAGGAGGCGAGGGGGTAGTAGCCAGGGAGAGCGCAGCGTACAGAGCAGAAAGCGTACACGTGTCGAATACAAAGAGCATTTGGAGGACGAGCAAGAATCGCCCCTGCAACGCCAGCAGCGCTAATCTAGTTTCGGCCCCCCAGGGGAAAAATGTGCCACTGACGTACACATTGGGTCATCGCCGTCAGACGAGCGTATCCGTACCCTCCGTTTGCCGAGGGTGCTCTCCTCTAGTGCACGGTTTGCTGCCCGCTACGCGAACAGCCGAGGAACGAGCGAGCCACCCCCGTGAACGCCAACCCCTTGGCCGGCGAACCTCGGGCAACGTCAATCCGAGCTAATCTCTCTCTACCTGTTATATCTCCAGACCGATGCTGTTCGCCGAGCCACTTTTCCCCGTGCTCCGTGCACCAAAGGGGACTGAAACCTTGCGAATGACAGGAAATAACGTTTCCCTTCAAAGACTTATTTCGTGACACAGCCGGACCACCAGTTCACCTAGATTAAGGTCTGCACGGTACTACCTAGTATTGTCTTGCCTGTTAACCTTCTTAGTGTGCGACTTGTTCTTCAGCAAGCATTTTATTAGGCGAGCAATGCTGTGAAAAGTGCAAGGAACATTTTTTTAAATGTTACTTTCCACTTTCGTTTACGTGCAGTATCAAATGATTGTGTGGAACATGAGCTGCGAAAATGAAATGAATGATAACTGTATAATCGTACCTTAAAAATTCATATTTTAATATTTAGGATTATGTGTGGGGCTCACCGTACAGTACGGTGTTGAAAGTGAAAGTCTGTAGAGATTCGAATACGCAATTTATCATTGTAGATATGGTTAGAATTTCAAAGCGAAACGGGGCCGTCAAAGTTAACCCGAATGCTAGTTACTTAATTAAAATGCTCGTTAATTAAAATGTCCTATCTAGCATTTTCCAATTTTTCAAGAGAAGTTGAAAATTTTTTTTTATAAAGACGGCACAAAGAAAATGGTAAAACAGCATTTTTCGCGGATGTTTCGAAATACTAGGTAGGACATTTTAAATAAGGAGGGCAGTGTTGCTGATGAAAAATTTGTTTGTAGAAGTGTTATTAATTTTTTCATCTTCGAGGCTATTTAAAGAAATTTTGTCTGATAAAGGTGAGTAGCTCGAGTTCCTATTTCTCAAATTAAGCACTGTTTTCAGAATTGGAGGACTCAGAATACTCATAAAACATTTGTAAATTGGAGATAAGTATCACTTATAACTGGAAAACATTTTAAACACTCATTAATTGTCCTGATGTATAATATTGTTATGCAGAGTTTGCTCTAACAATATCAACTGTACCCAACAAAATATCATCTCAGGCTCATTTGTTTCTTAGAGGCTTGACTAATTTCGCCTGCATTCTTTAGATGCGAGTCTAATTAATAACAATCATTTATTTAATCAAACAACCACGGAGAAAGAAATAAAAATGTCAGAATGTTACTGATAACGGAGTAGGGTAAACGCACCAATAAATGAACACTTCAGGCTAATGAATGAACACTATTATAAAATTATATTTGCAGTGCGATTGACTACACGTGCTGCAAAAATTGTTCGGATATGAAGCAAGAAATTAAAGGAAGTCTCGAACTAATTAGTTGATTATTTTAATAACATATTTTACTTATTTTAATAAAAAATGTCCATTCAGATTTCCCACACAGATTTCCTTTTGCATGTGTGAAGATGGAAAAAAAACTGAATTGTATTTTATTTAGGGCGATTTATTCATGCGAATTGAAAGAAGCGTGTATCGTCGAGCGAATCGAAAGGGCGATTGATTTCTGATAAGTCTGGCGTAAGAGAGTCATCAATCATCCTCTTGCCAGAGGGTAAAAAGCAAGATCACGAGGCGATCTACGGTTCCGCGATCGGCGACGTCAACTTTCGCGTCCCTTTAAACTCAAGATAACTACTGGTGTCTCGCGAAGGAAACGATCGTCGTGATTTCGGCGAAATCCAGCCCGCGAGAAAGCAAATAAGGCGGCCACGCGGATTTACGGAAACCGCGTCTGCTCAGCTTCAAAAGTCACATTATATCTCCGTTTGTGTTCTTTGCGAACAGCTATAATTCAGGCTTTTCGTACCACTGATCCAAGCCCCTGTGTAATCAGTTCTTTAAACAGATTACTGCTCTCAAGCTTGAAGGTATAATAGTGACGATGGCTTTGAAATTGCTCCTGGTCTTATAAACCTTAAATTTAATGAAACGTTGGGTCGTAGAATATTTTCTATGACTTTCACGATAGGAATGTCCTGCGACAGTTTCATTGGGGGCAACATGACGTCTTGAAAAGAGATTTTGTTGTTTTGTACATAAGTTGACGATTGGTGTTTGAAATATTTGTGAATTTTGTTCAGTGTTCAGTTAACCCAGTTGTTAGTTAAATTAAGAAAGAATAATAATGTATTAATATATTTCTGGTTATCGAAACCTTAATAACTTTAATGGACAGATCATTTTATTTATACGTGTACCTTCTGAAATAAAATCTTGATTTCTGTGTTCAAAAAATAATGCAAAATGTGGCGATGTGTTACTTACGATAATAACAACAGGAAATGAATTTTTGTAGTTCGTCCTTACCTGCAACAAACACGAACACTTTGTTATTATAAAATAATAATAAGACATTGGTGAATAATTATAATACGATTACTACTATGAAGTTATATTTCTTATATTTCTTAAAACGTCGCCTTATATTAACTAAATCAATGATATTTTGGTATATTCTTACATTTCAATTTTTACTCACAATCAGCACAGTGTTCACATTCATTATTCCCTACGAATAACAACTCTTTCAATGTTCAACCAGCGATATTTATTTTCATTAACATACAAATTGGAATGCAAAAAGCTGCATAATAATTAGAATTTTTAATCGATTCCCCGCGAACATTTCCGCGGCATATGATGGCAATTCAATTTGAAATGCCAATATATTCCCCGAACCTTTCCGTGCAAAACGGCATTTTAATTAAAACTGCATTAGGACGATATATTTATTCGCAGCACAATTTCATTTCGATTCGACGCCACGTCGAACGTAGCGGCCGCGAGGCAACATTTCCCCGAAATGAAAGTCACTTTTCAAAATTACCGGCGGACCTTGCTCAGAATCCAATCACAGCGCCTGGTGTATTTCTTTGGCGCTTCATATGTTCACACTTCTCCCCCGCTCGCAATTCTCCGTTCGAAAACATACAAGCCCGCCGCTGTCCATGAAGATGCATGCTTGTATACGCGGCCGTGTTACAGTAAATTGCACTGTGTAGTGAATTTTTAACCGAAAGTTCGTACGAGCAGAACAATGGTCGATATCCATAACTTTTTTTTTCCCCCTACATTTTTTCGCGAGGAATTTAATTTTGCGCACGGGAAGCGGCGGGGGTAAATGAACAAGAGACAGAGAAACGGTGAGAGCAGCAAGGGGGAGGAGAGAGAGAGAGTGAGGCTGAGCATGACAGGTGGATGAAATCGGCTGCGAATAAACATTGGCAGAAGGTGGCCCCGTTATCTCCACGGAAAACAGGACTCCACCGTCGCGTCGCCGCGTCGCTTCTATTAACTTTTTCGTGACTAAGCTAAGTAATTTTCGAGACATGACAGAGTGTTTTTATTATTCTCATAACTACCACGACTTGGCACGTCTTCTTTATATTTCCACGATTTTTTCAGACACGCGTGATTTTGTGTAAAATATTTGCTGAATTTTCCGGAACGGTTGGAAATAGTTTCTGTTCTTTACTTTCTTTCAATGCAAGAACACTTTTTCAGTTTAAGGGGGGATTCTCCTGTAACAGCCCCCGAAATTTATGATTTTTTTTTAAACTATTGTTAATATTGCATTAAACTCTTTTGGGATATAAGGAGGCGTCTTTAAACTTGTAGAATTTTTTTCTATGTCGATCCTTCTTATTATTTATTAATTGTTGTGGAATCGTGTTAACCTCTTCGACGACGTTGGCGTCGCGTGTAGCACCTGCCACAGTCATTTGATTGCAAAAAAGAAGAAAATCTTCTTAAATTTAAGGCCTTACATACGTCTAGCAGCGCCAAAAATGCGCTAAAAGAAATTTTTTTTAGTAGGGATAACAATAGAAATTAATAAAAATAAATAGTACACATTGTTTATTGGTATTTAAACTTTATAAAAAAATTTATTTCACTTTATTTTTACAAAAATTACTATATAAAAAATCACGTGATCCACAACACTAAGAAAAAAAAGTTGCTCCACGGTCGGCATCATATCTCCAGTAAATGTTGATCGATCTGCAAAATTTAAAAAAATTCTTCTAAAATAAAGTTGAAGTTATAGTATGTTGAGCCGGAATTTTGAATTTCGAATAATTTAGCAATTTATGGCAGTTTTAAAAAAAAATGCGTTTTACGTGATAAACTTTACACTTTAATTAATTTTATAAAATTTTTAAATCAAAATATCAAAAATCCGGCTCGACATACTATAACTACAACTTTATTTTACAAGAATTTTTTTAAATTTTGCAGATCGATCAACATTTACTGGAGATATGATGCCGACCGTGGAGCAACTTTTTTTTCTTAGTGTTGTGGATCACGTGATTTTTTATATAGTAATTTTTGTAAAAATGAAGTGAAATAAAATTTGTTATAAAGCTTAAATACCAATAAACAATGTGTACTATTTATTTTTATTAATTTCTATTGTTATCCCTACTAAAAAAAATTTCTTTTAGCGCATTTTTGGCGCTGCTAGACGTATGTAAGGCCTTAAGTAACTTACGCTGCAACTGGACCTAAAATTTTAATTGTAGTTTTTGTTTATAAAACTTTTTTCGTCGATATGAAGAATAATATGAAAAGATTTGTCTAATGAAGAAACTAACTTTTTCTTTCAAACGCTATAACTCTTTCAAGTTTTCATTTTTTTTTCTTTAAAGTGGACCAATCCCAGCGTAAACTATCTAATTTTAAGAAACTTCCATTTATTTGCAATCAGATGACTGTGATAGGTGCTACACCCGACGCCAACATCGTCGAAGAGGTTAACACGATTCCACAACAATTAATAAATAATAAGAAGGATCGACATAGAAAAAAAATTTTCTGCAAATTAAAATATGCCTCCTTACATCCCAAAAGAGTTTAATCCAATATGACCAACAGTTTCTTTAAAAAAAATTCTTAAATATCAGTTACCTTTGAGGCTGTAAGACGAGAATCCTCCGAGATGCAGACATCTTATTTCTGACAAAGATTAGCGAGGAAGAAAATTGTCATAATTGGAATAGTAACGATTCGTTAATTAGCATTTGCACCACTTATAAACTTACGCGACTGCGTATAAAATTTAGAAAAGTAAATTTCAAGTAAAATATTATATATCATATGTAACATAATATATAATAATACAGCAATATTATTAAATAACACGATAATGTCATATTGATTTCAGCGCCTTAAACAGCTTACTAACAGAAGCACCAAAAGTACGTTTCTAATATTTTTGAATGCTCTACAAAGTTATGCCAGTTGCAAGTTAAAATAAAATTTCACTCTAGAGATATTTCCTTGTAATTACACAACCAAACAAATGCAATACTGGAATATTTGCAGGTTCGTATCTTACTCGATAATTCCAGTATTCAAATATTCAAGTTCAGTCCTAATTCGAATGTAATCTCCGCGTACTTAGGCTGCTCAAATATTCAAATGGAGAAACTTTCAACAAATAATCCCAGCCCTAGTTTACATGCATTTTTCGTAAGAGTTTTCAGCCTATACGAAAAGTAGCCCGTCAGATCCACCATGACTCGGAACGTTTCCTCGAGTTCGTTCGTCTACCTGCATCCTTTCTTGGTCCTTATTTTATTATTTTTCGAGAAGGGCTACCTATCCCGATACGGTCCGTATTCGTTCGACGAGGCCGTTGACTTTCATCTTTCCGATTCTTGTCCGACATTTTTACGCCCGTAGCGTTTTGAATTACAGAGAGGGCCGGGTAATAATTTCAGGTTCAATTACCTCTCGCGGGTCGATACGCGTTATTTAAAATCCCGCACGCCTCCGCCCCCCTTAACGGTGCCCCGTACCTGTGTAAATTCAACCTGTTTGCACGCGTCAAATTAAAAACTTCTACAACTCCCCGCCGCGCGCCGCGGATGATATTTGCATTTCGCGAACCCATCGATCTCGCAAATTTCCTTTCCAACGGCAACGGCCGCGCCAACCGGCGCCCCCGCCCTCCTCTCCACTTGCCAAAAAAATTCAGAGTCCCTTTGAAATCGTAGGAAAAATATTCAGACAGCACGCCACTATTGAATAAACGTTGACGGACTGCCGTGTAAACGCTGGTCAAATATTGACGTTTGGTATTTCCAGTAACAGCGGGCGAAACAACGATTCTTGGCGATAGCCGTCATTGTGCTCGCGGGTTTTTAAATGTGGTGGTATTTAAAAGATTCGCGAGGCAAGTGACTTGCATGTACCACCTCGATTTATATTATATAATAATATATCATATTCTTGTCCGCGAAGAAGAGTGAATCGAAGAGAAAGCGTGGATTAAACGGAGATTTCTCGGATGCAGCATTTCAGAAATTTGTTCCTTTGTGTAAAGTGATATCTTTTTTTTTTAAATTTTACTCTTATCAGTGTAAAGGAATGACTTAAAAAATATGTGAGTAGTAGGCGATAAGGATGGCGATTAAAGCTGTATGAGAAATCACAATCGACTTTTGAGCAGGGATCGAAAAAGTTCTCGAACCCTAGTTTTTAAAAAAATTCTGTTAGAACTTATATGTTTTGTTTAAGAAAATATCTGTTTCTGTGGAATTTTTATTGAAAAAAATGTTCCCTTTAGGAACTTCTTTAAAAAGTGTTATCATGGAATAGATATTTTAGAACCTATATAATAAAAGTTCCATGGAAACAAGTTACATTAGAACATTTATTAAAAAAGTTTTCATAAGATAAAGAAAAGTACTAAACTATTGGGTACTAGTTTTATTTAACAATATAATATCATATTCTTTATATGTTTATTTAATAAAAGGTATGAAAATCATAACATTAGAAATATCTACGTAGGTAAGTATTACAAATAAATAACACATTCAGAATATCAATTTAACTGTAATAATTATTTAATATTGTTGTAGTACTATCCATTGAATAGTATTCAGTATTTGTTACAACGATTGAGAACTTTTTTAATATTGGTGAACAAAATATCTGTTCCTGTTATAGAAAATTTTTTATTTTTATATTTTATAAGTTCCATTCCAACTAGAACCTTTATTTTTAAGAACTTTTATTTTATCGGTTCTTCTGGGAACTAATAATGTGAGAACATTTTTAAAAAAAGTTCCGCGGTCCATGTTTTAAATGGAACCTATTGAAAAGTACCAGAACTTTTTCGATCCCTGCTTTTGAGCATGTGAAATAATTACTGTTCTTTTCCTTGCTACCGTTGGATACATATGCAACAAGTTTAACGGCTCCCGGTTAATTAAATTGTGCAGATAGCTGCATCAATTGGCGAGTAATTACGACTAATGTTTATTGATAAGGGAAGTGTTCCCTAATGAAGTCATACGTAACAGTACAAATAGAATTCTTCCACAGATATCTGCGTTATTAATTATGCATGGAAGAGACCTTAAGGGCACTGGCGTAGAAACTGGGAAAACAATGGACAATAATTCGATTTATGTCCCACCTGTTTGAGGTTGGAGTGTTTACCGTAATTTGTTTGTGACTGTTACACTACTTATAGTTGACAGATTTCGTGATTTGTAACACAAACAATTGAAGGGCTCGGTGGAAAAACAGGGTCATGCCACATGTATAAATTTTGTCCATCACTCGAAGGTTCTTTCGAAATCGGTGACCAAAATATTTAAAAAAACCATTCAACCGATTTACTTCAAATTTTACAAGCTTACTATAGGAACAATAAACAAGTCTTTGAACGAAGGATTTTTTTATCCGATGCTTAGTTTTCTTTTAATTGACGAAAATCAGGCACGATTTATGATAAAAATTGAAACTTTTACTTTAAACTTCAGCCATTTTTTCCCATATCAATATTTCGAAAAATCCTTCGTTCAAATACTAGATAATGTAATATAATAAGTAAATTCTTTCGAATTTTGTATTTCAGATGATCGACTTTCGAGCAGCAGTGGTCACCGCAGAAGCCTTCTTTTAGACCACCTTCGAGTGATGGATAATAACTTAGTTATTGATAAATATTTTTAAATAAAAAAAAGTACGATGCACGGTACTAGATGCAATCCTTAAAAGGAAAACAGATTTTTTGAGAAATGTGTTATAGCTTTTGAGTAAAAAATGTCCAAAGACCACCCTTTTTTCGACCTCCTGACTGAGCATGACCCCTTAAGCGTTTAAAACCAGGGATCGAAAAAGTTCTCGGACCCTCGTTTTTAAAAAAATTCTGTTAGAACTTATATGTTTTGTTTAAGAAAATATCTGTTTCTGTGGAATTTTTATTGAAAAAAAAATTACCTTTAGGAACTTCTTTAAAAAGTGTTCTCATGGAATAGATATTTTAGAACCTATATAATAAAAGTTCCATGGAAACAAGTTACATTAGAACATTTATTAAAAAAGTTTTCATAAGATAAAGAAAAGTTCTAAACTATTGGGTACTAGTTTTATTTAACAATATAATATCATATTCTTCATATGTTTACTTCATAAAAGGTATGAAAATCATAACATTAGAAATGCATTAATTAGTGGTTTCATAAGAAGTATTAAACAGAAAAGAGAACTTGTCAAGAATAATACCTAAATAACATTTTTTTATAACTTACATGAACCGAAATACATAGAAATTCTATAATATAAAATTGAATAGTATTCAGTACTTGTTACAACGATTGAGAACTTTTTTAATATTGATGAACAAAATATCTGTTCCTGTTATAGAATATTTTTTATTTTTACATTTTATAAGTTCCATTCCAACTAGAACCTTTATTTCTAAGAACTTTTATTCTATCGGTTCTTCTGGGAACTTATAATGTGAGAACATTTGTAAAAAAGTTCCGCGGTCCCTTTTTCGATCCCTGTTTAAAACTGTACTTCGATGCTTCGCTGCACGCGTGGTCAGCTAAAATTCCAAATGAATTTTCTCGAAAGTGAAGCGCGATATGAAAATATTCTATTCTATACTTTCATCCTTTCACGTAGAATCCCCAGCCTTCCGCTTGTACCATCGATTAGGAGACACCCTGTATAACGCAGTCCCGTGATCCACGCAGATCCCTAGCCTCCGTATCATGGAAAGAGGCGATCGGGACAGTGGTGTGTCCGCACTGTCCGCGCGGTTTCTCGTCTCGTAACAAGTCAATGTAATGCCTCTTACGTAACACGCTCGCAAGCGTCCCGCCCGATAAAATCTCTTTGTAGTTTATGCTAATTCGCTGGAACGCGGCGATCCAGGGGGAGAGACGCGGCGCTATTAATCGCGAGTAAGATCGACCGTCTTCGGTCCATTGGAATTAAGCAGGAGAGAGGTATACCAGTCGTAAACGACGGAAACGAATCTTTAAATCCCGTAGCCTTCTTACACACTATCGTTCCATTAGTATTCACGATCGCATTTATTTCACGCGGACGGCTATCGAGCGGCTCGTTTATTTTCGCTAATTAATTCCAATTTATCGACGCCGATATAGCGGCAGCAATAGCACCACCACCAGCAGCCCCGCTCGCACCGGAATCCCCGGGGATTTTCTACCGATTACCACCTCGCCCGTCCTAGATTTCTTTCCCACGATACCCCCAAGCTTTTCCCCTCTATTTAGACCCCTGCGCCCCTCGCCCCTCGCCGAGCAACCCTCTCCAGTTTTCCACCGCCCGTCGAAATCTCTCACTCTATTTATCCTGTCTCGTTTGTATTCTTAAATACGGACCGAGTCCCATTGATTCGAGTATTTAAATTGAAAACTGTATTTTCATGGAGATCGAGGATCGGGGGATTTTAGAATGTCACGCGGAGGAACGACGCTCTCCGACCGGGACGAAGGGGGCGCTTCTATAAATTTCTTGCGTTCTAGGGACTCGCGTTTTAAGAGACACTCGTTGTCAGTCGAACGTATCGAGGAATTCAATGGCATTGTCTACCTTCTTCACTCACTCTTTTTCCTTTTTTTTTTTATTTAACGAAGTCGGTGTTTTTGTTCGGTCCAAGGCTGAGTAATCTATGATTGGTTGAGGCTTACGATAATAGTAGACCCGCTGGCTGCGAGGGGTCTGAAATTTCAATTTTGCGTGTCATGCTGGGGGGCGGGAATAATGAACAATGCGGGATTGCATTGTAATATAAGTGAAAGTTATTGTAAATTGTAATAAAGATTCTCGATGTAAATGAAATGATTCAGCGTGAAGGTCGAGAAGTGGATTCACATAAAAAGTGAATTTCCAATGGAAGATCGGAACTTCTGCAGTACAGAGCGAATTATTATTAGAAATGTTTCTTCTTTCAAGATTAATAAAATAAAGAAATATATTTGCAACTTAGAACTCATTACCTGCAATAAGCCACAAAAAGAGAATTATTTTTAATGCACTTACGAAATGTAATAGATACTGTCGAATACTGTAAATACAATTGTAATTTTCCATAAGAACTTTAGTCTAAAAAAAATCGTCGTATAGTTTTGGAAACATTTATTAGAACTTTTACTTTGTATCCTTTCAATTGTTTGAGGAACAAATGAGCCGTTCACAGTGCAAATCGATTAACTCCACTTTTTGAAATATTTTAATTTATTATAAATAAAAAATGTTATGACTGAACCAAGTGCTTTGACATTTAAATTTAAAATATTTCAAAAAGTGGAGTTAATCGATTTGTCCTCTGAACGGCTCAAATGAAGAAGCGTAATGTAAGGAATTGAAGAGAATTATTGAATCCACTACTCACATTGGGTTCGTTAGTATTTAATTGACTTGTACCATTTTGTAATCGTGTACATACATGAAATCGAGAAATGAATGGTAAGTTGATAATTTGTGATATCGTTGCACTTGCAAGGGAGAATTCATTTTACTTCTTCTTCCTCGATATTTTTGAGCGAGCTGTAAATTTGGCTGTATTAGGAGCTCGACGATTCTGACGTTAATACACTGTGTGACGTTCACGAGAGTACTTGCGAATAAATATTCATGAGGTGCTTACAATTAGTGCGTGCGTAGTGCGATTTATTGAACGGCAGGAATAATGTATCGGTTCATTCTGGAAAGTCTATGGAAAAGTTTGTTAGCTAAGTAGTTGGCACATCCTATTTAGAAGTAGCTTATTGCCCATCACAACTGACAGAAGTTAGGTATTCTAATAGGAAATCCAATTTTCAATTGTTAATTAAGTCGGTGCAAAAGTTCGTTCGCTTTATTCAACCAAAATCTTTATTAAGAGTGAATACATATTAGGTGGTTGTTTAATCAAAGTATTTTCCTTGGCTATCTGTGACCTATTGCCACTTTTCTGGTAAAAAAGACCAGAAGTACCCACAAGTACTACAAATGATGGTGAGAATGTTTACAGAAAAAGAATTTTCACATTTGACATCTGGAAAGCTTGACAGGATGTAACATACGAACTCTATTTTTTAGTTGATGTCAGGGCTATCGAAGTCGGAGTTGGGAATTTTGAATGCCGAATCCGCAGCCCTAGTTGATGCCTCGCAACCAGAGTTGGGCAAAATGTAATTTAATTACAAATTACAAATTACGATTTAAATGTAATTGTATAATTGATTACATATTATTTTCTGTAATCGTTAATTTAGGTAGTTGACAAAATTATGGTCAAAACTACCTAAATTAACGATTACAGAAAATAATATTGACAAAATTAGGGACAAAATTGTGGTCAACTACCTAAATTAACGATTACAGAAAATAATGTGTCACCAATTACACAATTACATTTTAATCGTAATTTGTAATTAGATTACATTTTGCCCAACTCTGCTCGCAACTTGCTTCGACTTTTTCAGATATACATTTTACAAAAAAGGAATTCAAAAATAGAGTCATATCTTTTGTTACATCGTGCTCTACTGCTCTCATTTCCTGTGGCAAAAGATCAATTTACGAATCCCCTGCTTTTTACAGAAGCGACACGCTGTATTTTATTATAAATATGCAAACATTTGTATATACATTTGCAACAAAATGCAACTAATCGGAATCGTATAACGAGTTACATTCGACGATACCCTGGAAAGTTATTACCGCTTCCACGCACAGATGCCATAATGATGAAGATATAAATATGCATCGATATTCAATTCTCGCCATTCACCATTGAAAGGGGCTTTAAACACTACAGAAAAAAGTGACAAGCAATTAGTTCCATTGATGTCAACGCGAAATGGGATATTATTTCAGAGTCATTCGCGAAGCTCGTAAATTATGAAATCATGAATAACACCTTTTGTTAACAAACGTGCGACCTTAACGGCTATTGCGCGCGAAGAGAATTACTCGAAGACAGGTAGAACACCTTCATACTTAACAGTATGCACAGTTGCGTACAGACAGATTTACGTTTGAAACGGAAAGCACTGACGCTTTTGTTGCCTCGTAACCTAGTCTCGAACGCCACTTGCACGGGTCCAACTATATAACCGCGATTACTTTTGGAAACTGTGTTAAAACGCATGAACATCACAAACACATACTTCCTTCGTATTTTCTCGATCTCCTAAGAATTCATACACAGCTATAGTAAGTATATAGGAAAAGTTATTCTTATACACTCTATTTGTCAGCTTGTATCGACATCTTTTGAACAATACAAAATAAATCTTAACATAAAATATTTGTACAGCCTGGAGAAAGTATTCTGTAATAAAATATTAAATTATTTATAAGCGTGTTGGTTTACTGTACATGAATTGTTATGGACTTGACATTTTAAAATACATGTGCTGAATATTATCCAAATATTATAGGCCAACCTTAAACAAAAAACACCTTGGCCCATCCAGCAAATTGGTTGCAAGTTAAAAATCAACATCTGTTAATGTAAATTAGATGCACAAATTTCCACATTTTCTTTTTCACATTGTCACACAATTTTATCGTAGATAAACTGACAAAATATGCATATAAATATACTGCAATTGTGCACGTTACCTGCACGTTTGACATCCTAAGCAAATAAAGGTATTATAAAAGAAATGAAAAATTCAAGAGGGTAGGTATTCTTGATTCGATAGTTGACATAATATAAAAATGCTGCTTTTTCTTTGACTGAACTGTAAAATTCAAATTCAGTCAGTCACCTATACAGAGTTAATAAGAAAGTTTCGCCCCTTTCCCACGCAGCACCATAATATTGCAGAGACGTTGCAGGTTCAGTCCTATGTCCGCCTTCGCAATATTGCAGGTGTGTATTTTTGCAAAGTTGCGGTAACATTACGAATATGTAGTCCTGCAACGTTCCGGCAATGATTCTGCAACAAAACGTGTTATCACTACAGTATTGCACGGCAATATGTGCGCAATTTTGTTTGGGCGTTGCCACTGGAACATTGCACGTCGATGTGCGCACAATATTGCAGGAATATTGTAGGATCGTTGCCACTGGAACATTGCATGACGACGTGCGCGTAATATTGTAGGATCGTTGCCGATGGAACATTGCACGGCAAAGTTCTTGCAATATTACTACAATATTGTAGGATCGTTGCCACTCCAATGATGCACAACAATATTGCAGCATCATTCCTGCAATATTGCAACGCAACATGCAACAACGCAATATTGCAGCAACGTTTCTGAAATACTGCTGCAACGAAGTGTGCTTTATGGGTTACCTATTTCTTAACTTCAACAGCAACAAGCCCTTATCAATTAACCCTTAAATGGCTAACAGTTGACAGTCGACAGCATGGCGGAGAAAGGGTCCATTTTAATCTGTAATATAATTTCATTCACGCATATTCTAGATTAAGCTTACACATTAGATTTTCATCTGGTTAGGATCTTGAACTTTTATTTCTTTTATATAAGTAGTACACATACGTAACTTGATGTAACACGCATAGGATGGGTTTAAATGGACCGTGCATCTATCAGGCGAGGATTAAAACCTGTAATACTCCTTGCACTCGTTATCAAACTTTTTCATTCCACGTTTCAAGTAACCTGATAATCCAAAAGTAAAACAAACGAAGAAAAGACGAATACGAACATCATTCGCCAAATGAAGACTTTGCAGCAAAGAAGGAGGCAGCTACAAGTGATTTAACTTTTAGAAAACTAACCACAAACAGTGTTAAAAAAATATTTTTAGACATACAATATTTTACAAGTATTTTACCCACTTAATGTCTACATATTAACACAGCATTTAACACTATTGGGGTAAAGTAGCCGAATATGAGACCCATTTCTTAAAAACTTCATAACTCTTGACTGAGAACACTTTTACTAAAATTCGATACATGTTTTGAAAGTAGAAAATGTATTCTTTAGCAACCAACTGGAAAGTACTATAACAAAAATTCGGTTTCTGCATAATAGAATCAAAACGAAAGTCATTCAAAGTCGCAGATAAAAAAAAATGGGTTTCTAATATGGGACCCAGTTTGTTTTTTCCTGAAACTTATTTTTCTCTCTTTCTTTTATAAAGTCGGCATGTGAAATCTATTTCTTCACTACCGCAGTCTTCGTGGGCCCACCACCGAAGTCTTCATGGACCCACCACGCCCATCGTAACACTTTATACGTAAACTTAAACCATATTGTTCACCTAGCACATCTGAAGAATAAAGACCTGTGCAAAACAAGCATTCTGTATCAAAATTTTCTTTCTTAATCACTTTCAGCATTCAGAACAATTTCTTCTTCACTCTCATTAGTAGAACTTTCAGTATGACATTCAAAAGTTCTGTGGCGGAGATAAGCTGGGGTCTCGTATTAGGAGAGGTCGTCATATTCGGCTACTTTAACTTACAAAGCAAAACTACCCTCTCTCTGGCATGGTGAATTTTCAAAACATAGAGCTGCCCCGTTTGCACCAACTTGTATAAAAATCCACATATGTCCCGGGCAAATAATAACATTAAACACCATTACCTTACAAAACTATGCACGAGTACACAGAGACATAACGAGAAATATCAATCCACACAATTAGAGAAATTATATTAAAATATACTCCTTCCTTTCACCAAGCCCAAATAGGATGCCAGTACTAGCATCCTTATACCTAAGTAGCTTGGCACTGAATTACCGGATCTGCCTCTTTCTTGCAACAATCCATTCAAAATTTCCTTTCAATTCTACCTGCAACCAGGGCCGGCGGAACCCATTATGCAACTAATGCGCCGCATAAGGGCGCAAGCCGAAGGAGGCGCTAAAAACTATATCGCAGACCTAATAATAAAGGAATCCAACTCCCATATAAACAAAATGTAAATGTAGGCAATTCTTTTTATATTGTACCTCGCAAAGGCAAAACATATTAAATAGAAAACAGGTGCAAAAATTTGGGGGCTCCAAAAATTGTCTTACTTAAGGGCGCCAACCATCCTCGCGCCGGCCCTGAGTACAACTAAATTTTAGCAAATTATGTAGCTGCCTCCTTTTCGCAGCGAAGTCGTCAATTCTTCTATACAAATGTCGATGCATCATTCAACCTTCCACGTATTACCATCCTCAGCATCGACGAACGTTGCCATAGAAAAACTAACACGCGTTCGATCGTATATTGTCGCGCGACGATCCGGCACGGTCTAGCGCACGTATCCTGATCGCTGGCGATGGGAAGGAGGGCTCCTCGTCTGCACCTGTTTATTTCCAGAAACCCAGCGTCCAGCAGCGGCCGTGACGATTTGTTTAAACAGTGTCAGGGATATATCCTTGGAAAGAAATGGAGTTCAGTGTCGTTCAGGGCCGTTCGTGCCTCGTCTCCCACGCGCGCACGTGTGTGTGCGGGCACGGATGGAGGTCGATGGTTTCTCTGAGGGTGGACAAGGGGACAATGGATTGGTAGGGTGCCTTCGCACCTCCAAGCGGGAAACTAGTCGATTCCACGGTTCGTCCTCCCGCTGGAATTTCCCTTAAACGTTTCTTTGCATCCGCGGACACCCCTCTCCGCTCCCCGAGTAGTATTTCCACCGTCGACCGCGTCTAGGCGATCCCTAGGATTCTGAAATACAGTCCAACACCCCTCGGCACCCGTGACTATACCAGCCGACGGATTCTTCGTCTCGGATTTTCGACGCGTGCAGATGCAAGGATACCCCCAGATCCCGTGAACGCCAAACGGAAACACACCTGCGCTCCCAACCTCCTCGACAAAGTTTCTCTTTTATTATTCCGACCAAAGACCGCCCACCTCATTCGTTTATCCTGGCCATCGACTTATCGGACGCAGTTCTGCCGCCTTCGACACGTTAGCAGGGTAGCTACGCGGGCGTTAATGTAATTTATAAAATCCTGCGGCAGTTTACGAGCCGCTCGATTGTAATTGTAAAACCCGACGGAATGCGTAATTCCTGCGATATGCTTTTACGATGTGTACCTACGAAAGGAAAAGACGCCAATGGACTGACAAGATTTTCCCGCCGGTTTACGAGGCGACTGTGCTGTGCGCTCATTTTAAGATTCCTATTAATTTTTGCTACGCGATAATGGCACTTTTCGCGCGATAAACTTGTACGAGGAGCATGGACACAGGGGACACCTGTGTATTAGTTATCTAAAACTTTGATAAGTAAATTGAACTGGACGACTCTTTTTCCGTAAATACCTGGTATGAAATATCTTGGCGCGGAATTGTAACTTCTTCTTTGAAGTCCCACCAGTTTGTCAACTATTAAATTTTTTTTATTATAATAGTAGGTAAATGCTCGAATAATTAGTTAAACGATATTTGAAGACTTAAAATAAGCAAGACTATACTTTAGTAGGTATGTAGTACCTACTTAACGAACCGACGTTCATTACGACTTTGTAGGTTTCTTTTAATCAGTTAGCCTTTGTAAATAATGATAATCGCTGTTTGCAATTGATAGTAGCATAACTAAAGGAAATGTAAATTTTACAGGAAAAGCAGATTAAAATTTGCATTTCACTGACAGTATAATACTGGTCATATAATTTGTTTAAGGGAAGGTTCCGGTCTAGAGTCCCAAAAAATAGGTGATCTTTAGGTATTAATTAAAGGAAAACTACTACATATAACTTAATGGGACTTTTTGCATTGCATTGAGGATGTCTTAAATTATAGAAATATATTGTTTGTTTTGTCATTGCAGACGGCACTGGGGAGTCGTTAAAGTCAAGGCGTCAAAAAAATCATCCAAATCGGTGGGACCTGTATCTACAAAAGTTATTATCCGATTCGACTGAAACTTTTTTATTTTAAAGAATATACTTCTGGCTAGGGGGGAAACAAGACAAAATTACAAATATGACATTTTTTTAGAAAATAACGATTCTTGAAGTTTGAAATCACTTTTTCCCTATACTGTTCGTCCTTTCCACGCCTTTAAAAATTATAAATTTTCACTATTTTGTAATTTTGTCTAGTTTCCCCCCTGGCCAGAAGTATATTCTTCAAAATAAAAAAAGTTTCAGTCGAATCGGTTAATAACTTTTGGAGATATAGGTCCCACCGTTTTGAGAACACTGTTTCGAGAAAAACGCGTTTTAAGTTTTACCTGAGCGCCGAGTGGCCGGTTGTTGCGCCCATGCATTTGCCGCTACTCAAATGCCTATAACTTCGGGAATTTTTCGAATTTCAACAAATCCTTTTAAACACGTATTCCTGAAAGGTTGAACAATCGAATAACGAAATAAAAAAAAAATCGACTTTTGCATGTATCCTGATCAAGGATCACAGACAGTGTATTCACCAAAAAATTCTGCAGAATATTAAATCAAGCCTATTTTTTTCACCCTCTTTTTAGTTTTACCGCTATTCGAGAAAATGTAATTCTAACTTTTCAAGTTGTAACCCATGTTGAAGTAAAATAAAACGCCATTCATTTGCAAGAAAATATTGTAGTCTAAAGAAAACAATAAAAAGATCTCATAAATTACAACATTATTGAAGACAATAAATGTATACAGCAAAAAATGGTTGCGTTCAGCCGACAAAACCATGATCTCACTAGATTTTACTCGCGTCGACCAATGAACGTGGAAGTTCAGAGTAAAATTAAAATCTAGTGAGATATCACTCACCGGTTTTGTCGGCTGAACGCAACCAATGAATAGGTACTTAAGCTACTAAATTCGAGGAAGCAGTAGGTATAACCATCCATTCGCAGGGAACAACTAAAGATGAGTCAGTGTTGTTGGAAAAACTGGGCCAACTTGATAACGGCACATCTGATCTCTGGTGTGAAACTAATGAAGTTAGAAACGTGTCGTTTTACATACACAGGTTACACAGGTACCGTCAAGTACCCAGTCTACCGCAGGTTTTTAAACGTGTAAAGGGAAAACTTAACCAAATTTAAAAGATTGTTGTTATTTCAGTAAATCTATGTTTTATCTTTAATTTGGTATTAAAAAAAGTGCACACATAAGAATAATTATTTTATAATTTCACTTTGAAAGTGAAAAATGCAAAGGGAGCAGTTTCTGATCACCTTCACACGTTTTACTATGAGCTATCAAATTTTGCGTATAAATTTCAAAATACTTCATAATTATTTAGTAATTTGTTAGAATAAATTTGTATCATAACAAGCTTATTATTTGGTTTATTTTCCTAAACTGATCAGGAACTGTGGTCCTTGACGGTACATAGGAATACTGTAGGAGAGACCGGGTTAGGTTGTAACGCCGGGGTAAATTATAACACAAGTAAAATCTATTGAACGACAAATCTGGTAACCCACAGCATGTGAGAGCTGCATGGCGATATTAGCACTGTCAGTGTTAGTGAGGCAAACGAGCGTTATGTATTCATTTTGTGGTTATAACCCAGAATTTCAGTATGTAGAGCACGTAAATAAATTGTCTTACAAAGGGAGGACACTATGTGGTAGACACCGATTTTTATGAGCCCTGGCACGATGGATCTATGTGGAAAATAAGTAAATAGGTGTCCGAGCGTTTCTGGCAATGGGCCTTAATAATAGAGATATTTACGTGAAAATTATTAAAAATTTCATTGTGGCCGTGGGGTTTTAATGGGTAAAAATCCCACAATACCCTGGCGCCCCCGGGGAATTCCCCTCTGAAGGAGTCGGGATGCCTTTCGAAGATTTCCCCAAGTTAAACAAAATAATAATTTATAAAAAAAATTTATAAAGTTTTTTTAACGTGGAGACATCTTCAAACGGTAACCCGACGCCTCCAGCAGGGAATCTCCCGCGGGCGCCAGGATAGTGTGGGATTTTTACCCACTAAAACCCCACGGCCACTTTGAAATTTTTAATAATTTACATGTAATTATCAAGGCCTATTAGCTGAAACGCTCGGACACCTATCTACTTATTTTCGACATAGATCCATCGTGCCACGGCTCATCAAAATCGGTGTCTACCACATGGTGTCCTCCCCTTGTTAGCACTTTTATTTCAATTAACCGTCACTAGAAACCGTTTGAATTTTTGCTCCTTTGTCAGCAATTTAAGCTTCATTTTAGTAATTTGATGTTTAGTTTCTCGATTGCCGAGATAAAGTGCAAAAATTCAAGCTCGGGGTAAATTGTAACATGTTAATTAGCTCGATAGATAAAGATATGGAATGAATATTTCCGTTCATTTTTACAACCGTGCAGATAAGCATTTCAATTGAATGCTTCAGGTCTTACCACGATTCTTGTTCTGGCGTCGGTGAAACGCAATTACGCACGGCGTCTCCGAGTAAACCTGAAAGCGACGAAGAAAAGAACACGCGTTGTCGAAAATTCAATCGCGAAGACCACCAAGATCGTACGGTGGACAGTTGCAGGACAAGCATTTGTCATGGAGATCTTACTTTCTAGCGTCGGGGCAAAGAAAAAGGAGAACGAGGCTTAAGGAACGAGCTGGAAAAGGGGCCCTCCGCCATTGATAGCAGCCGCGGAGCCAGCTCTCCTCGAGAGACTGCCACTCGGGTGGAGATTGCTAGATTATTCTTGAAACGTGCATCGAGCTCTCGCGTACTTCTCTCTGTCAATAAATCATGTTCGAAAGCCAGTACAAAATATAACGCAGTGCTTCCACTCCGAGGCCGGTCAATTAGAACAGTAGACTAATAGGAAGAATGGTTACGTTCGGCTCTTTGAGCGCGCTGAAAATTCTCTGATGCTAGATTTCATTGTGATGGAATAGAAACTGTTCGGAACATATCAGAATACAGTATTCCAATAAGGAAATTTTAACTGGCCCCGTGTATGGATATATCGATGCGCTTAATTTATTAAAATATATATTTAGCGAGAACAATTTTTTTCAACTAAAACTTTCGATGAAACCTGTAATATTAAGTAGTATATTTGTTACTCTTTTGTTTAAGATTATTAGAGAGTTATTTGTTCTTATGAACAATTATAAAATTATTAAATATTTTCGTATATTAATACAAATTCCATACATGAATTTTTACTTTTAACAAATCCTCGTAATTATTTGTTAGCTTCTGTACTATTATTTCTAAACAAATCTCTAAAAGCTCAGTGTTTCAGGTTAATGACAAAATGAAATTTTAGAAGACAACTTGGACATTAACAATTTGTAGTTGTAATATTATAAATTGAGATTATGTAGAGGAACATTGTACCTATATGAAGTTAAAAACTCTGCTAAAATTGTCGTGTGCCAAATAAGGCAGTAGAAAAGATAACATTTTGTTGAGTGACAAGATTATTTCTTCCTACAATTGCATATCTATATATAATTTATTTAACGTTTTTTTAAAGTCGTTAGAAGAAGTGTTAAAAAATGTAAATTGTGGACGTCCAAATATCTTAGTAGAACCAACTTCTTTTAAAAAATTGGATTACACCTACATATTGTTTTCCATCATAAGGTATAAATCACGAATTCACAGTATTATTACCACTGTATCGATCGTATTATACTTTATATCGCTTACATTAACGTAACAGAAACTCGAGAACTCACGTTACAGAAGAGACAATACGACCAAAGTTTAGGCGACTTTATTAGTCTTCTTACTACTTGGAATACTAAGTAGTACGATAACAAATTCCATCGCGCTCGATGATGAATGGCGTTTAACTTTGTGCAAGCTTTCTCGTTAATAAATAATCAGTAGCATCTAATCATTCATATTGTCTCTCAACCTTTATAAAATCAACCATGCACATCGAAAGAAAATGTAAAAATTGACTTCCAATCTCGAAAATAAGAAAGTGTAAACCAGTTTATGATTATGCATCTCGAAGTAATGTATTATCTTTTTACAGATACATATCTGACTTGTTGTTTCATCATTTTTAATACGTGAATTTAGATACATCCGAAATCGAAAATTTTTAATCTGTCATTCGGTAAAGCAGCTGACAATTAGTTATGGAAAAATATTCTCATTGATAAAAGAAAATGTAAAAATTGACATTTACTGCTCTTAATACGTGAAAATAAATAACTTTTCGAATTTTCTTAGCATCGCGATATATGTATTTTATAGAGAAGTATAGATATAACTAAAAACGATAAACGTATTCACAAAATTTTATACAAAATAAAATTAACTATGAAAAATACCTAAATTAAAAGATAAGGTAGGTATACTCGCGCTCATTTAATTCTGTAGAGGACTGAAAAGAACGGATAAGCATACATGCACAACAATAAATACAGATCGCCTTGATTCAGTCATGAAAGCAACGGAGAAGCGATGCACGAAATATTTAGAATGTAAGGGAGAAGCGTTAAGGTAAGTTTTCCCAAACGCGACTGGACGCAACACCATGGAATTCAAAGTCGATTTTCTCGAAAACGAAGCGTAATAACAAAAAATTGTATTCCTTTTTCTCGACTTATTTACTTATTATAAGTCGAAAAGGAACAGCAACATTTTTTGATATCGCGCTTCATTTTCGAGAAAATCGACTTTGAATATCCTGACGATGCGTCCAGACGCGTATAGGAGAATATACCTTTACCTTTAGAGTTTAGAGCATTTTCTTTAACAAAGATATTTTAAAGTATCTTACGAAATATTAAATTTTCGACCATCTTATCTTAATACTCTGTTAAGGAAAATGTCGAGAGAAACAGATCTATGTAAAAAATACACATTTCCATTTAAAAGTATTGTGCACCTGCATATTGCAGAGACCGTTGCACTTGCGAAAAAGAATTTGTTACAGAAAGGTAGTCCTCCTGGAACCATTCAACGTTTTCCTCTAATACTTTTTTGAATTGCAATCAGGAAAGAAATATGATTTGACCCAGTTACATGGTCCACCCTATATATCAGAATCGGTGGTTGAGCGAGAACTTATGAGAGAGTGGAATTAGAGACACTATAATAAAAGTCTGGACACGAGAAGGCCCCTTTTGATTGGTCCGCCATCTGTCAATTATACTAATCTTAATTGTAACACATTTCTTAAAAATATGTGTTTGAAAATTAATAAAAAATGTTTTTGTCATACTATTCTAATTGTTTGTAATATCTATCTGAAAACGTGCATTTGGGTAGTAAAAAAATGTATATATATTCCTAAAATTGCAATAATTAAATAAATAAGATAATGAAGATATAAAGTACAAAACCAAATCTTGTGTTCTATTTGATATATGTTAGTTTATTATACTTATTTAAATTTTAAATGCGCACTGCATTGCCATAGATTTGCTACCATACATTTTGCTTACATTATTTACACCTCTCTTATTGAGAATCCTTAATCTAAAAATTATAAACCATTTTATAACTTTAGTAAACAAATGGTAACACTTTAATATGTGTTCTGCATTTATGTTTCTACATTTTTGTATTAAAAATAATCTTTAAATTAATCTCTTTCATATTACTAAAAAATATTTAGAATAATATCGAAATATTTTTTCTAATTTTAAAAATATCTTAACTGTATTTACATTGACATAGTACAAAGAATTTATGTTGTACGCTTTAAATTCCACGAATCTTGTAAACAAATATTGTAATGAGGTCTTTGATCCTATTGACTTTAACCCTCGGTTGTCGCACTGGGTCAAATTGACCCCGCAACTTTTTAAGCAAAAAACTTTTTGTCGAAAATCTTATTGGTTCAAATTTTTTTTAAGCATGATGACACTTTAAATGTCAACTTTCAACGATGGGCATATATTCCACAATGTTTAAACTTTATCTCAGAATTTTCGAGACTTAATTTAACAAATAGTTTTTAAATAACAACTGATTGAAAATTGGCAGGGTCTAATTGACCCAGTGTGACAACGACGTTCGAAAAAGTAGGTGTGACAACCGAGGGTTAAGCAATTATGTGGAATTATGAGCTACATGTAATACTTCCGTGAAGTAACCAAAAGTAAAATACCTACGCAATAAACGTAAAAGTTGTTAAGAGTGGTTAAAGAGTGAAATGGTATATATTTCTTTCTCTCTCGTAGGATTTAGCCAAAACATGGCGGACAGTGGCTCATGTGCGGACTCTTATTATAGTGTCTCTAAATGTAATCGGTTGAAAATTCCCTCTTGTGGCGAGTGCAGAGGTATATATGTAGTATCGCTGCATCCTTTGTACACGAGACACTTTTGTGTCTCACGATTGGTGCATCACTCATATTTACCCATTTTTAATCTGTTTCTGTATTTTTCAGTCGGCACTGCACCCGGAATACCGGTCAAAAGCCACAGAAGTGTCTCGTGTAAACAGGCCCTAACACATAAATGAAGTGGTATTCAGGGTGTTAAGTGTTTTGGGCGTTGCTCTTAACAACTTCTGATTTGCGCTCCGTGGCTCAGGGGCGCGTATACAAAATCAACGAGGAGTAAATAAATACAACTGAATTAGGAAGGATTCAGATGCACCGCGTAAAGGCGTGTACGTAAAAGTGTGCGACCATCAGGTTTGTCCTCGCGTAGGCGTCTTCGCTTGGACCACCCGCATCCATATCGAACAATTCAACCGAGAAGCTATTCGATCCCTGAATATTGCGATAATACGGTTTAAGTTCTGTTTTGTGATATTCGTCTAATCAATGTTCATACTTAAGTAACCGCATAGAAAAAATCAAGTGGATACCGGTACTGCAGGAACGCCTAAATAGCTCTTTTAATAAACATATTTAAAACTAGCTTTACTACTCGGCTTCGCCCGAAATTTAGATTCTGATTTAATAAAAATTTTTTTGTGAAAATAGTCTAATTCATCAGGATTAGCTGGCCATTATGAGCTGGGGCACATTTCGAGACCCCACATTTTTTTCTAATTGTAACCAGAAAAGGGATATGACTTGGATCTGTTGTGTCGACCTCCCTGTGTACCAACTTTGTGCTACTCCCTGTTGAATAACAGGTAATTTTTTTATTTTTTGGGCATCTCTTTCCATGACAGCAATCATTGTATAATTTTTTTTAGAAATATCATGTACTTTTTTGGATTTACCACCAGTATAATTTTTTATTTTTTGTGTAAAGTATGGAAGATCCTAGAACAACAACAATTTTAAGAATTAATGCACTCCAATGTCGCAATATTAAAACTTGTAAAAGAAGACAAAAATGAAGCATCATTAACACATTATCGGTTGCTGTCACATAATGCGTGATTTCACAATTTCGCGTAAGCCTGAGATTTGAATTCCATTTTATATTTATCAGTGATACAACTGTGCCATTCAAAAATTTCTATGAAATATACAAGATATTGTTTTGATGATTTGCAAAAATCAATGAATTGTTTGGAAAAGGATACATTTCCTCCGAAATGTGTGACCGTCGAAGTGTTGCGGCCCTAAAAAGAAAGCCATCTTCAAAAACTTATAATTAAACCGACACTTACTTACAACTTACAAGGAGACATCACCCAACTGTTACGCGCCGATTTTTATGAGTTTTACGTAGATTATACATAGTTCTCGAAAAGATATTTGACACGTTTTTTTTTATCCGCAAACATCCATATTTAGGGGGTGAAATCAGCCCTCAAAGTTGCTTGTGAAAAACACGTTGGTCCCAATATCTCGTAAACTATGCACTACAGAGAAAAATCTTTAAGGCGAAAATTATATATTTTTTATAACAAATTCGGCCGCGTAAACAGCTTCGTAATAGGTTAATTTGTTTAAACAGTATACTAAAAACTAGTCATTTTTCTACTGAATCTGATTACGTGGCGGAATTTGTTATAAAAAATCCATCATTTTCGTCTCAAAGATTTTCCTCTATATTGCATAATTTCCGAGACATTGGGACAAACGTGTTTATCACCCCCAGCTTTGAGGGCTGATTGCACTTCACCCCCTAGATATGAACGTTTGCCGATAAACAAAACTACGTGTCAAATATTTTCTCAGAAACTATAATCGGCGTAAATCTCATCAAAATTGGCGTGTAATAGTTGGGTGATGTCCCTTGTTAAAACAATTGCTAAACAAAATAATAAATCATACAATTACATTAAATTCCCAAGTAAAATATAAATAAAACATTAAATTAGAAAAATAATACCAAACTTTTCTGACTGTTCTTTCCTTGCCAATAGTTTTCAGTGAAGTAACAATTGCAGGATTTGATAGTAACTTTATCTACGACCACTGGGAGGAATTCAGAGCATTCTGTCTGGGGAGCGTAGAATCTACTTTTGCTTTCCTCTGTTTTTTTTGGCGACTCGATCACGAAATGTATACGCCTTTCTGCCAAATCGGTATGGCTCGCAAATCTCGCTGGATTGGAATGCAGTGAGCCAAAACTGTCTGCCCACAAATGATAAAAATAGTATACGCGCCGATGGTGCGTACTTTAACATTCGCAGGAAGAGGTGCCCCTCCGTGGGCAAAATTATTCACCTTCTCGGTCTTATATGGCCCATGAAATTCCGTTCCTCGAACATTCTTCTTCTACGTGGCGTTTCGATCCCTCGGGAAACGATGCTCGTTTTAAAGAGCGATTTACACTACCAGCCAGAAGTCTCGAATCAAATGCTGTTTATCATTCAAATCGCAACGTATAACAAATATTCTCTTAATTCAAACTTAATACTATTTATTTATTTCTTGCTTTAAATCAGATGTGGTTTATACAGTAAATACAGTATTTTATGAAGCATACATTTTACAAATTACCAGCTACCAGTTTACATAATAACATTTACACTGTTTAGTATTTAATATTGATATGCTACTTGGCAGTAGTTAAATTCTTACATTACATTTCTTAAGGAAATCTTAATATATTAAGCAGAAAGCTTCTATATGTTTGTGTGTTTGTCTGTCGCTTAAAAACTTTCTCAGCTCATTATGCCTGACTAATTCAGATGAATGTGACCAGTTTCAAAAAAAAATTAATCAGAATCTAAATTTCGGGCAAAGCCGAGTAGTAAAGCTAGGTAAAGATAAATGTGAGACCTTCGATATCAGGTTCGTAGAGGAAATAACTAACTCGAAGTGGTAGGTAATACTTGCGACTGATGAGCAGTTTTAACAAAATAATTATACATTCGTCGTCATGCTCTGGGCATTGCCAGATGACGTGGTTTAAGGCTTGAGATTCTGCTCCGCAGTGACTTTTATTAATCCTGTGTAAAACTTGACGTAAATGTGTATGCTGGAGTCGTTTCACTCGTAATGTTTAGGCTAATGAATCTAATGAACCATTTACCTGCTAAAGTATCTATACATATATTTAGTAGGAGAAATTTGTAGTCTAATTGCATACCCTTTGCCCTTCAGTTGCTAGTTTAATGCTGCGTTGGCAGCTACAAGGTACATCTTGACAACAATAGTTCACAGCTGTCAATTGAAAATTGGCAAGTACCTAAGATTAGATTTTCGTAGTGAATACAATAGACATGAAAAGTATTAAGTTTCTTTTTTTAACTAATAATGTCTGATGTATGAAGTTCATCAGAGAACTAAATAAAGTAACAACACTATGCTGTATCAGTGAAACGTGTTTCTTCCAAACATAAAAATGTAGCTTCTTTATTGAAATCCCAGAAACTCGTTTGACATATCACACGCGACATAAAAGATATCCCAGTATCGGTAATCCCATCTTGTAAAGCAGCTTGTCTACTTCACACGTCATCCTTTGCTTCATTGAAAACATTAATCACAACCTAAGTATTCAGGAAAGCAGAATATCCAATTTCACCACGACTGTCAACAGATAATGAGAATAAAATAATATTCACTTTTACTTTAAACATCTTTTTCACTTACAGCAACGATTGCTGCAATTTATCCTATAAGTGAGTTAGAACAATGAACAAAATTTTCCCAATTTTCCAAAAGACACAGGCAAATCGTAACGAAATTTAACTCTGAATTAAGCTATTCACTGGCCTCCTTAAAGGAGTTGATTAAAGAGATAAAATGAAGAAAAAAATGTTACATAAGCATGGTGTCATAAACCGTTACTTATAGTGGAATATAAATCTTCAAAGAAATAACCTAACCAGAGATGTGAACGCGTAGCGTAATCCGAACTGATAGATGCTCCAACAAAATCGCCACCTAGATCACCAGATATGTCACCAGTAGATTTCCATTTTTCGGGAGCAATAAAGCAATCGGTTTACTCCCATGAGTTTGAAAATCGTGACGAGTTGTGGAATGCAATATTAACTGCAGGAGAAAGTATCGAAAGAAAGAATTCGCCAATAATTACGCCGCATTGATCTTTGCATAGAAGAACACGGCGGTCATTTTGAACGTCTACTATAATTTTGTGACGCAAAGGTAGGCTCTCACTACGCCTCGCCTCGTCTCGGCTCATTTTATTCTTCTTAAGCTTTTCTTATGTATTTTGACAATTTGACTCACACTCCGCCGCACCTCGCCTAGTCTCGCCTCGCCTCGCCGCGACTCCGGGCCGCGGATTCTTCCTCAAGAATATTTAGAGGAAGAGAGGCGAGGCGTAGTGTGAGTGGATGCAATGCCACCGCTTTCGGTGACCACTAAAAGAGGAAGGAAGAGGTTCACTAAGCAACTGACCAAACGCATGAACCGAGGCAAGCTCAGATAACTTCAGGTACGGAAAATCCGAGGCGAAGCGTAGTGAGAGCCTACCTTAAGGGGAGGTTCCGGTCTAAAAGTCGATTTTTTTTTATTTCGTTATTCGATTGTTCAACCTTTCAGGAATACGTGTTTAAAAGGATTTGTTGAAATTCGTCAAATTCCCGAAGTTATAGGCATTTGAGTAGCAGCGAATGTGTGGTAAAAACCCGGCCACTCGGCACTCACGTAAAACTTTAAACGCGTTTTTCTCGAAACAGTGTTCTCAAAACGGTGGGACCTATATCTCCAAAAGTTATTAACCGATTCGACTGAAACTTTTTTTATTTTGAAGAATATACTTCTGGCCAGGGGGAAACCAGACAAAATTACAAAATAGTTAAAATTTATAATTTTTAAAGGCGTGGAAAGGACGAACAGTATGGGGAAAAAGTGATTTCAAACTTCAAGTATCGTTATTTTTTAAAAAATGTCATTTTCGTAATTTTGTGTGGTTCCTCCCCTAGCAAGAGGTATATTCTTTAAAATAAAAAAAGTTTCAGTCGAATCGGATAATAACTTTTGGAGATACAGGTCCCACCGATTTGGTTGATTTTTTTGACGCCTTGACTTTAACGACTCCCTAGTGCCGTCTGCAATGATTAATTACAAAACAAAAAATATATTTCTATAATTTAAGATATCCTCAATGCAATGCAAAAAGTCCCATTAAGTTATATGTAGTAGTTTTCCTTTAATTAATTCCTAAAGATCACCTATTTTTGGGGGCTCTAGACCGGAACCTCCCCTTAAGGGGAAACACCACTGTGACGGCCGGAACAATGAGCCCATTTTTAAGATTTTTTTAAGGAATAACTTACAGTTTTATTATAAAATTGTTATTACCTATCTTTAGTACAATGTCTTAAGAGACTATAAACAAAAAAGTAATAGAAAAACATGCATAGATTTCCATATACAGTTAATCTCCTACACCCCTCACAAGAAAACATAGGTCGCTTATCGAAACGATATCTTTGGAACGGCAACTCTGAAATCAATTTTTTTTTTTTAATATAATTGGTATGAGTGTAGTTTCCGTTGTACGTACCGATTTTTGAAAAAAATTATTTTTGTAAAAATGGTGCGCTTGGGAAGAAAAAGTTTCGAAAATCCGCAAAAAAATGGATAGTTTTTCGAGCGTATTTAAAAAAATATGTTTTCGATCAAAAAATCGGTACGCACAACTGAAGATACTCTTGTTTTAAAGATCCTGTCAAAATTTCATGTCGATCGGATAAAAATTGACAAAGCTATTGATTCGATCGGTTAGAAAAATGTCGTTTCGAGAAAATCGCGTTTAAAGTTTGACTTGTAATGGAACGGCATCGTGACGCGTCTCACAAAATGTACTGTATCTTCGTCAATTCTTCGAATATCAACTTGAAACTTTCAGGGAGTATTTTTGAAGAGTTAAACATTAAGAAAGTGAAGAAAAAAAAATCTAAGTTTTTTCAACTCTCACAGTGGTGTTCCCCTTAAGTCGCAAGTACTTACCTAAGTAGTGCTATAACTTCAGGTACGGAAAACCCGAGGCGACGCGAGCCTAGATGTGAGTGGGAAAAGAAGTTGCACCGAGGCGAAGCGTAGTGAGAGCCTACCTTAAGTCGCAAGTACCTAGCTAACCATTGAAAACGTATATTTCATTATGTGAACTTCGTTTCTAACACCATATTTATACAACATTTTTTTCTTCATTCTACCTCCCTAATTCCCCGTTTAAGGAGCCCAGTGAATAACCTGCCACCCTGTATAACAATAATCCGCATTAGCGTAGATTCCCTGAAGGATTCAACCTCGCTTTTTCGTCGAGATGCTTTGGTCGGTGATCCCACAATGTGAATTCAATTTGCTGCCGTTGTATGCCGTACACTGGCGGCCGTAACGATGTAACACTATCATTTTCAACAACTGAAAGCGCACGGGGTAACCCGAGCACAGCAGGTAAATGTCCTGTAAGGACGGTAGCGGAGCCAATTTGGCGAGATAGGACGTCGAGGAAATTTGATAGATGACGAGACACGGCTGACACAACTTACGCTCGCTTTCACGAGGGTGGTCGGCCTTTATCATTATTATTCTGCCGTAAATGCTACTCTTTCCCCCAGCCATACTCCACGCATCGGCTTGCTTGAGAATCTCAAATATACAGAAACTCGAGTCAACAGTGTCTACCACCGCAACTATTTAAGATCCTCAAGATTATTTACTTTAGTACGGACACGTCAGGATGATCCTGCGACGACGAGACGGAAACTGCAACAGCGTGCTGCCGCGAAGGCAGGCTCACTTGCTGCGCAGACTTTCCAAGCATAACAAATAAGAGACGCCAGCGTTACCGATTATGGTAAATATAAGATTTAAAGCAACCTCGACGTTCATTACGTTTATTATAACACGCGAGTCTGAAAGCAAACAAAATACTCGCTCCCTGGCACGAAGCACTTCTGCGCAGAATATAGCGAATGATAGATTAACTAATCTGAAATTGTTACAAAGTAGGTACCGTAAACTGGGGTGACTTTGCCCACTTTTTTACTCTGACTGAAAAATTACCGTATAATTGAATTCGCTATTGTTTTTTTTTCGTTTGACTTTGGAGAAATTATTGCTATCGATTACAAAACACCCTATGTTCTAATTACTTCGCAATAAAATAAAATAAAGTGCTTCCGAAAAGTGGGCAATGTCACCCCGGCGCGGGCAAAGTCACCCCAGTTTACGGTACATTGTGAAATTAAAATTCACGAGTTTATTTATTCGGGTGTTTTTTCGTAAAATAAGCGGGCCTTTCTAAAAAAGTATCCAATGAAGTCACTGGGAGCCCAAGTATTTCTCGATATTTATCTCCGATCGAGACGTGTCGCGCCATTTACTTTTCATCTTAATGGTCCCGTTCGCACTGTCGATACAGATTTATCTTATTAAACCGAAAGACGTTCAATTAAGCACGCCTATCGGTTGGTACAATCTTGGACGTTTCTCTTCCCCCCTCCGAAATAACGAGCTCGATATAATTGCGAGCGTAAAGGAAAGGGAAGGAAGCAGAAAACGTGACCACCGTGCTACGTTCACTCTAATCGTGATTACGGCGACGACACTTGAAATTTCAGTCCGCCGATTAACGCGTTAAACGATCGAGAGGCGATTCGATTATTAATGACCGATAGACCGTGGAATGCTGTGCAGTTTGATAATATCGTGCTTCGTAACCTGCCACCTACGCCGCGCGAGTTTCTCTTATCGTGCTGTGTCACCGTCTGCCTGCAGGTACGAGCGAACGAACCAGACACTTTTGTACCTGCGCTCTGCCAATCAGATACGCGGGATCGACAGCAACGCGACATATCGAATCAGCCGTGCAAACTGAATATATTTTTCCATTACGTCCATCGCGCTAGTTTCATCTCGCGACAGCGTCTATCGCAACTATCTCCGCTTTCGGACGCAGTACGGAAAGGCTGGGTACGAATGTTTCAGCCTTGAAGAACACTGACTTTCAGGCATGGAAATGGGTCTGAGCCAGTCGATGCGATGGACTGATTCTTGGTAACCTGTAACTGTTATTTAATAAAAGTATATCGCACGTACAGTGGCGGACGAAAGAAAGTTTACAACTTTTAGAATCGCATCACTTTTTTAGTATTGGTCCAAAGGACTTGAGTTTTTTTTTTTTGAGAAGCTAGAAGGATTAGTTTGATGAGTGACGTATTTCGTCGTTTTGAAAAAAAATGAAATTGGTCGGAATAGTAAACAAAAATAGTAAAGGTCGGCTTTTAACTTTTTTTGTCAGCCTGTAATGAAAATTCAAAAAACCCGTTTGTAGATTGAAGCAAGTTGTATACGTGTCTAAAATCTCATTAAAATCGATTAACGTTGCTCTGAGCTATAAACGCTTAAAGATCGCAGAATAAGGTCGAGAATCGCGGAAATTCTCGAAATCAGATGAAATGAAATCACAATGAAATGTAACTTTCTACGAAAAATTTAACTAATATTTCATGCTCATAGATTGAAAAAGTGTTGAACAGCTTGACTACAGCATACGATGACGTTAGGCTCTGCAAAAAGGATTTACAAAACGAGCGGTCGTAGCTTTCCAACGCGTGGTCTGAATTGAAAAATTCGAATTTTCTCTTATAGTATATTACAACAGCTTCAGTTAACCGTACAGAATTACAGAAATATTAATTTTTGAAGAAGTGGCGGACTTTGAAAGCAAAGGTATAAAAAATCAACATGTTTTTAAAGGATTTTATTTCAATGTTACGATTAAATGAATTATTCAATCAAAACACCTGAACGCTTAACTGAAGATAAGTTTATTACGAATATTCCCTGAAAATTTCAAGCAAATCCGATAAGAATTGACTGAGTTATTAATCCGCACAGTTCGAAAGCAGCCATTTCGAATAATGGCATTTAAAATTTTGACAGAAATTATTTTCTACAATTATTCAAAGATCCCAGATGTATACTGTCTCGTCGTGACCAGTGACTCTCTACCTAAGAGTTCTAAACAATATAAGCTCTTATTACATACATTTGGATTCGTGGACACAAAATCTTTTCGGGCGATTGACACCAAGTCACCTATGCGTGCACTCGAGTCTGAGCGTTGCGCTGTACAAAACCTTCGGTAGCTCTCAGAATTTTTCGAGATCCACTTTGCTTATGCAGGTATATTTTTCAGACCCCAAGCATTATGAAAATGAACAAAAAGAAAAATCGGAAAAAATTCACAGTGGCTTCCCCCCGTAATCTGCCGATACCACTAATTCAATTTTTTTTTTATTTTATATTTAGAAACGCATTAACTATTCACTTGGACATTATGAGCAACGAATCTATCATCTTCAGAGTAAGTGTGTTGCATTGCTTACTCGTACAAGCTGAAGACAATTATAGGTGGCTTCTGAATCTTCGAAATTAGTTGTAACTTGAGCTTGACCCTGCAATGTGTTCACCCATCTGCAGATCTGGCACAGGCCAATTCAATTTCATTTCGTATTTAACACTGGTAATGCCGTGCAATTAAAAGATCTATATTCCATTTACCAGGTGCAGTTGCGAACATTTTCAAGAATCAATGAATAGTTGGAGAATTTGGAGAGTTTGCTCCAGAATGTGCGTCACTTGAAGTGTCAGAAAACTGTGTTACACAGGAAAGTGCTTCTGACTCATTCCCTAAAGAATTCGTACGTTCATGGACAAAATAACAGACAAATTTCTGGAAATATTTTTCGTCGCAATAGAAAAAGTGTTCACTGAGAAAAAAAACGAGATAACGTTGGTGGTCAGGGCCAACCGCACTCAAGCGCGCCCGAGGTGAGAAAATAAACAGTGAACGCAGCCGTTTCGAGGGCTACGTGACTCTGTTTATTTTTTTCTCCTCTGTGTGCTCTCTTGGGAACCCTCCACGTCCTAGAGGAAGTAACGAAAGACGAGGACTGTTTACCCATTCGGCAGCTGGACCACGTATATCAGTTTATTCGCAAATCCGAAATATGTTGCCGAATTCTCTACATCTTGTGCGTTCCAAATTTGTGTCGTCACTGCTATTCATCCTTATCAAAATGTGATTACAGTCGAGGTACAAATTACACCCATAAATATCCCGACAGCGCAGGACTTCTGCATTCATCGCCTCGTACATTTATAAATTATTGAAACAGCAGATTAGTGGACTTGTACATTAAGCTGTTTATTCTACTTCACAAAATTGTACACAACGTTTGTACCAATTGCAATATTTTATTTAGAGGCAGCATTCAAATAAAGGCACACATCATTTTTTTAGAAGAAATATACAGGGTGGGGCAATACCCTTGTCCACCTGGAATATCTCCGTTATTTTTAAAGATACGAAAAAACTTTATTTACTGAAGTCGAACGGAGCCAAGAGGGCCATAACATGCCAGTCATAATTTTTTTGTGGATGGATGGTTTTCGGAGATTTTAAGGTCAACTCTGTTTTTTTAAATAGCATGCTATACTTTTTTTTATCCCTAACAGAATAGCGAATGTTTAGATGATTTGAATGACCTATACTGCAAGGTCATTCGATATTCAATAATAGAGTGAAAGTACCGTAAAGTACCGGTCAGCATTAAATGTTGTTGCCCTTATTGAGTTCTACCGAGTTTCTCCATAAACAAGGAGCGCGTCTACTTGCACGCTGGTAAATGAAAACATCATTTTCACACAAACTTGTCACTAAAATCACAGGAAAACTAAACTCAATGAACTGATCAGCGTCTGATAGGTAGGGTAAAGGACCCAATTACTGCCACCTACCCAATCACTGTCACCCTGAGCTGTTTTACTTGAAATATCGAATAATCTTGTGAAACGATACATACAAAAAATTTAACATACAATTGAAACTGTAATTTATACGATTAAAAAAACAGCACTTAATTTTTCTTCGTTAATTTGGATGAAACGATCAAACATTTTAAGCGGATATTAGGAGAGTGAAAACGATGACTTCCTTACTAGCAAAAGAGAAAACAAGAGGTTAAAGAAAATGCTGTAATTGTAATATTTAAGGTATTAACATAACAAAATATAATGTTTTAGATAATACAAGCATCATAGAAAGTAATAACGATCAAAATTCAACGATTCATTAAGTCTGTTTATTTATTAATTCGGTGACAGTGATTGGTACATGATGTACATGAGACGACATAACCTTAAAATGAGATAAACAGTATTAGGTTAGCTGGCAGTAATTGGGGTGTCAGTAATTCATTCAAATACATTTGAAGGGTGTCAGTAATAGATACCCAAGTATATTTTTGAAATTGATGAATTTATACATAAAAATGGATGTTTCAAGATTCACCAAATTTTGTTCATCAAGTAAACATATTAAACAATAATAAATAACAAGAAGAACATATACTTTTAGTCTATATAAGTACAAAACTATAAGATAAAGTCAGAGTCAATGCTTAAAGTGTCAGTAATTGGGTCCTTTACCCTATGTTGATATTAATGGAAGGAAGTCTCAGATTTCTTAGCAATGCCAATTCCCCGAATTTACTATTTACATTTCTCACCGTTCCCATGGGTTGCTTTGTGTTACAAATACCTACGTACAACATAGCGATTAATACAGGGGTATTGTGTACTAAGAAAATCCGATAACGTCAGAAGATATGAAGCAAGGAATCATTACAGCATGTGCTACAATCAATCCGGAAGTGATAAGAAGTGTCTTGGCTTCAGCAATACGATACGACGATTGCAATGTCGCGTCGATGCAAACGGACACCACTTCGAGCACCTCCAACGACGCAAAGGTCGTCCTTTTACGCCATTATTTAGGTCCTTGAAATAGGTCTAAGCATTCGCTGTTCTCCTAGGGATAAAAAAGTATAACATGTCACTAAAAAAAAATGAAGGTGATCTGGAAATCTCCGGAAACCCTCCACCCACAAAAAATAATTACCTACTGGCATGTTCTCGCTCCCTTGGTGCCATACAACTTTTGTAATGAAAAAGTTCTTTCGTATCTCTGAAAATAATGGAGATATTTCAAGTGGCCAAAGTTATTCCTCCACCCTGTATATGAACTGATTTTATTAAAATCCATGTATTTTATATTTTTGCTATACTGAAAACGTCAGCCCACTGTACTAATCGCTTCTTTCGAGTGTTCTGTAAAACCTTTGTGACAGGAAAAAAAGGCTCCACTGTGCTTGACATGTATTTTAAAATAAAGTACTCCAATGGAGTACAAGTTTTTGAGCTATTTTTTAACTAACAAGGGAAGATCCCGAACCCGAAAATTCAAAAAATTCTGAAACTGTGGATTTGTAGGGGATTTCCTCCTGATTACAACGCATTTTTGTTTGCTGCCCAAATTCACTCGAAGGGGGTGAAATTAACCCCTGAAAATTCAGTTATTTTCCGATTTTATGTTATAACTTGCGAACTGTAAGAGATGGAAAAAAAGGTTCAAGGCAAATGTTACTTCTTTTAATTAGATCTATCAAATGGTAAAAAAAAATATTTTATAGTTCACGAGTTATAACACAAAATCGGAAAATAACCCGATTTTCAGGGGTCAATTTCACCCCTAGAGTGAATTTGGGCAACAAACAAAAATTGCCTTATAATCAACAAAGAGCTCAATCCGTTTAACCTAGGAACATGAAATTTGGAAGGTACATTGTTTTCATGACGCAGGCGCTCACTAAGGACGGATTTTTGGAAATTCCGTCTCCAAGGGGGTGAAAAGGCGTAAAATGTGTTTTTACAGACTTCGGAATATATCTTAGGCCCGATTAGATATTAACTCGGCTTTTGCATACAAAGGGTACCCACACAAATGCCTAAAAATCAATTTCAGTATTTTGCCCCAATCAACCCCTAAGGGGGTGAAGAGGGGTAAAATATGTTTGAAATTCCAATTCATCGTCTCCACCGTCTCCACTACATGATTCGTCAATGATCGTTCATATATTTATACATATCTGCATTCTTCAATAAAGTCACCCCTGGCAAACCGGGTCGTAAATAATACACGAATTAATCCTGGCGGCAATGTTTTCACGAAACGAGAATTTAATAAAGCCACGAGCCTCGTCGAAACAAGTGCTCGTAAGAAATGATGATTTAGCTTGTATTGTCCAGTTAAAAGGTTAAAATGATACTTTATACTACATGGGTTAGTTAGCTGTCCACATGAGAATTACACTTCACCAATGATTTGTATATATACTTGGGGGATCAACGATCAACAAGAATATACACGATGGAACATTGGTTATTCCTGAGGCTATTATTTCTCCTGGTCTCTCAATGGCTCGCCTTAAGAGAATAAATCCTCTTCAAGAATGGATCCTCTCCGACGGTGAAAGACACACGCGCCTTTGATCGCGACTGCAGAAGAAAGTTCAGACGCTGTTCAACCGCGCGGGGCAATTAATTCTTGATTTTACCCACTAGCTCCTTTTATTTCTTCCTTGCTGTGTGTTCTTTTCTTTATTACGTACGACGAGCCAAATATATCAATGCAATTTGTTACTGAAGTCGTACAAAATCCGACGAAAAAGGTGATGCCTAAGAAGCACGCCGTCATTTTGCTCTTTTTTTTTGGTTTGTTGTACTGAATAGAAGGGTTGCTTGTATTGGGAATAAGGGTCTCGTTTTTCTGCAACGCTCGAGTTGCAAAAGACCATTCATCAGCGCCAGGAACGTTTCACACGGAAACGCCTTAAATTTGCTTAGAAACGACAACATATCGCAATGTTTCTAACAAGGGAAGATCCCGAACCCGAAAATTCAAAAAATTCTGAAATTTTGTGAATATATAAGGGATTTCCTCCTGATTACGAGGCAATTTTTGTTTGCTGCCCAAAGTCACTCGAAGGGGGTGAAATTAACCTCTGAAAATTCGGCTATTTTCGGATTTTATTTTCTAACTCGCAATCTGCGAGAGATAGAAAAAAAGTTTCAAGACAAAAGTTACTTCGTTTAATTAGATCTATCATTTGGTAAAAAATTATGTTACTATTCACGAGTTATAGCACAAAATTGGAAAATAACCGGATTCTCGGGGGTCAATTACACCCCCTCAGAGTGATTTTTGGCAGCAAACAAAAATTGCGTTGTAATCAGGAGGAAATTCCCTATATATTCACGAAGTTTCAGAATTTTTTGAATTTCCGGGTTGGAGATGTTCCCTTGAAAGTAATCTGATTTATTATAATTTACTCAATTCATTCTCACAGTGATCACTGATCAAAACAATCCCGACGCTTAAAAGCTACGAATGCCAGAACGTATTTAGGTACTAGCTGTCTCCCGTTCAGAGCGTACTTCATGTTTGGAGAGGGCTACGTATCAAGGTGCGCGAGTTTACGCAGCAGCTACCATTGTCGATTCCTCTTCTCCAATCGTGGCCATGTGATTAAGCGCTCAATCTACGCGAGACAATGCCACGTCCCACCCGGTCAATTTATCGAACACCCACGAGGATACTTCCACGTGGACGTGACTCGTGTAAAGATAAGAAATAACCGAAGGTCGCCCAGGTCGCCGAAAGAAACCTCCTACCTCCCTACGTAGCCCTTCACAAATGAGCTGCCTTCGTGGATCGCCCCAAATTTGGTTAACTTTAATCATACCCGATGCGATGTAGCCGTTACGCCTCGTTAGAGCTCCCAACCCTACCCTTTGCTCGCGATATCCAATTGACTGCATTGCACCCTTTGCGTCCCGTATCATATTGTACCATTGTATACGCCTGAATATCTTTGTTGCGATCCAACTGAGGGGAAATTTGGCTGCTCAGTTCGAAGGGAAATTGTGACGAGGGGAGATCAGTTTTCTCAAGCTAATCGTACGCGAATCTTTAAGGTCACATTAGCGCCTTTTTTGAATGGAATCATGTGTTTGCTTCGTCGTTAAATTAAGGGCGTACTCCACTGTGAACAGTTGAAAGATCAAGCTATTTTTAAAGATTTTTTTTCTCAGTAAATACAACACATAGTGAAATAAATCTTTTTGCTGTTTATTAAGCTAGTCTCATATTATAAAAAAAAATTAAAAAGAATATTTTGAATTTGTGTTACTTGTTTTTTTACAGCGTCAATATGGCGCTTAAACAAAAACGGTAAACGTGGTGCGTTTTTTGGTGCGAAATTTTGAATTTCGAAAAATTTAGCAATTTATGGCAGTTTAAAAAATAATATGCGTTTTACGTCATAAATTTTACACTTTAATTATTTTTATAAAATTTTTAAATCAAAATATAAAAAATCCGGCTCGACATACTATAACTACAACTTTATTTTACAAGAATTTTTTTAAATTTTGCAGATCGATCAACATTTACTGGAGATATGATGCCGACCGTGGAGCAACTTTTTTTTCTTAGTGTTGTGGATCACGTGATTTTTTATATAGTAATTTTTGTAAAAATAAAGTGAAATAAAATTTTTTTATAAAGTTTAAATACCAATAAACAATGTGTACTATTTCTTTTTATTAATTTCTATTGTTATCCCTACTAAAAAAAAATTTCTTTTAGCGCATTTTTGGCGCTGCTAGACGTATGTAAGGCCTTAATAAAAACCAAACAAATTTATTTCACTACATGTTGTAATTACTGAGAAAAAATCTTTAAAAATAGCTTAGTTTTTCGACCGTTCACAGCGGAATACCCCCTTAAGAGAAACCCAGGCAGATTCAACAGTGTGCTTTTTGTTTGCATACACACTGGGACGTGTGACATAAAATACAGTGGAATCCTCGATTATCCGAACGTTCGGTTATTATTTATCCGAAGATTTTAGTAATAATACCAGAACAGATGACGAAGAAGCCATAAACGGGATAAACACAAGGGTGGGCCGAAAAAATCAAATTTTCGAAACTCGAAACAGCCTAGCGCAGAAAAGTTGCGTGTGGGGAAGACAAATCGAAGCAAAAAAATTTTGAAATCGGTCAATATTCGACCGGCCCCCATCGGGGTCAATGTTTATAATTTCTCACCAAGTTTGGCGACTTCTGTATATTTTCATAAAATTTGTATATTTCACTGTTGAGCATCAGAAATTATTATTTAAGCACATAAACTCGTGAAATAGTGTTTTATATATTGTCGTAAAGCGGAGTATTTATAAGCTTCTATTTTGGGATGTACAATTTTTTTTACATCGATTTATCTTTCTCAGAGACCACTTTTCTGCACTAAGCTGTTTCGAATTTCGAAAATTTGATTTTTTTGGTCCACCCTAATAAACACAGGCAGCAGATATAAAGATGATAAGGAAGAAGAATAGCATGGGAAAAAAAATATTCCGCCTGATTTTGAAGCATTCACTGTTTCGTAAATTATTTTGAAATGGTGTAAATCATAGAGACAGGCATCCTGAAATCATGATGTTAAGGAATGTATGCCGCTTGGCAGCATGTGTGAATATAGTATGATAAATACTACTTAGTTCTTGCATCAAAACGTTATCGTTCGTTATCACTAATCGATGTTCCATTGTACCTAGGACTGCGAATATCTGACAATGAGAGACGCCACACGTAAACCAATGAAGTCTAATCTGATATTGACACAAATTCAATTTGAAGATGGCTGGTTTCAATATGCGGTAGGTACCTTTACGTAGAGTAAGAACAGGAAATGTTCGTACACCTATTTATTTTTATTCACACTGTAATACAATTAGAAAGAGTACATATATCGCTGGTTTGTACATATATCCTAAAATCCTCAAGGATTAATGGAAGCAATTATACTCTAAGGTTATTACAACAAATTGAAATATTCAAAATTAAATTTCATTGATGAATTTATTTTAAATTATAGAGATTTCAATTTAAATATGTGATTTTAATTATTAATATCGATCCATGTGGAGAAAAACTGATGTACTTTGCAATAACTTTCAATTATTACCTGATTTATTATAATAGATTGAACTTCAAATTTGCATTTAGGCCAAAATGAAGAAATATGAACTCGGTTAGTTTTACCAACAACCCAACGATATGAATTTCTACGTTCCTCATAACACACTTTATAGTGATACAAAGTTTCCATTGTATTGCTAAATAAATCAAAAGGAAGTGAAACAATAGGTATTAGGAGGAAAGGACTTATTAAACATTTCCCCGAACCGGCCTGCTAAATCATATATTTTGGTCTGCCATCCTGTCACAGCTCTTTTGTATAACGTATAAAATTAAATATTTCATGAATTGTTGTAATGAACAAACCTCTGCATTTCCATTAAATTAAAAAAAAATTAATTTTCATTTAATGCTACAAATGAATTGTTTTAATAATATGGATTCCTCACAAAAGTAACTTAATAAGGGAACAATCAATATTTTGAATTCACGTATAATCAGCGTAGGTTCTTCCATGACATAGGTTGTTTTATATCAAATATAATTAATCAATATTACAGACAGAGAAAGGTAACAAGAATAACACATAAAAAATAACAGAACGTTCTAAAGCATACTGAAACAGTAACCTGAGGTAATTAATTGACCCTGATTAATCTACAATATACGTACCTAATTAAACAGCATGAACTCTATCCTAATTGATTTTTCTTCAGTTTCAAAATGAAGATTTAAACAAAAATGAACATAAACATACTTCGGTATTCTTTTCCTTTACTTTTAAGCAAGTGTACTGCTATTATTGTGGCTGAGACTCGGCAAAATATACATGGCCTGAAGAATCTAGAAAATATATAAACAGCAAGTACTTAGTTCCAAGGTTTAGGACCAACTTTTCTAGGGTATTATAGAAAATCAGCCATACCTTAACCATTTTTATTTCCTAAAGTCGCGTTACCTATTAATTGATATTTATTATTAATATTTATATAGCACAACTTTGAACGATCTACTAGATATTGCTAATCAAATCATTTTACTTTAGTGATTGAGTGATATCCTACAGCTGGTTGATAACTTGACGTTTGACGCTGTCTTAATAACTTCTTACACATTAACGTCACGTCAAATAAAAACGTATAGATGTACGCAATTCATAAAGTAAAGAAATGCCTGGACTAGCAGTTGAATACTAATGAAAATGTCGCTTTAGGTGTCACTTTGAATGCACCAACAATATGAATAACGGAAGTTCGTTTGCGTCTGTAGAATGATTTAGAAGCAAATACTAGTTTGCACAACTACTAGATAAGGTAACTATGCAATACGAATCAGCTGATGAACAAATATACCCACTGGTTAAAGGTCCACTTGTGAAATGAAACTTGGCTACATCTGATAGCGTATTAGATGAAAGGAGACCTTTCTTGATATTTAGTCCAACAATACTGGGCGGAACCACGTTTTCCCTTCATTCTGCTCCACCCTCTATTATTCTTTTCTTTTAAAAATCGACAACGCCCTCGGGCTCTCGCAGTAACGCATCACAAGTTCCATACCGAGAAACACAAACCCGCCATTACGATTTCGATTGATGTAAAACGGACGGTTAAAAACTGCAGTGGTAGTACCTCAGAATAGACTCGTAAAGTAGTAAAATAACACTAACAAATGACTTTCCAGTGGTATAATAATTTTAATATATAAAGCAGAAAGCTTTTATATGTTTGTGTGTTTGTCTGTCGCCTAAAAACTTTTGAACGATAAATTCTGGGATCACGAAATGAGTCTCAGCTCATTATGTTTTTACTAATCCAGATATTCCAGATGAATGCGAGTATTTTCACACAAAAAAATAAAGAATTTTTTTTATAAAATCAGAATCTAAATTTTGGGGCGAAGCTGAGTAGTAAAGCTAGTTGGGAATAATTATACCACAGTAAATTCATTTGGAGATGTCAATCAGTAATTTAAAGCATGGACAAGATTGTACATGCAAAGTTTACTTTACCAATACGTTGCATTTTATCTTCAATTAAAGTCAACTTTACAATTTATTTCTGAGCTCGTCAATGCTTTTGTTACTACAATTTATTATTGAATCAATAATACGTTGCCCGCAAAGTAATATGAAATAAAACTGATTACAGAATAATAAGTTCAGGAGAAGTTATTCGTCGTTGAAGTTGATCCGTTTGTGAATGACAATACATATTTCTCCGAACCTAATGAACGAATTAACTTTCAATATTGACAATATATTTCAAGATATATCACCTGTCGTAAAAGCGAAAATGGCTGCAGTTTAAATTTTCTGATTACTTAACATAGACTGAGAACAACTTAGAAAATGCAAAATATCAAAATTTCAAGTCAATTCATTCATTGGATTCGAGATATCTTGTCAACCACAAAACAACTTATTTTCGTGCACCTCAACACCTCGAAAAATATCTTGGAATGAAATTTTATTATTTTAATATTTTATAATGCTTCTTGTTTCGTTTTACTCTTCGATGAATGCATTTTTAGCACACCAACAAATTGCAAGAGATGATACCGAACATAGGCATAGAAAATAAAACATAAAAGAAATTTACTTTTCGAACTGGCAGGGTAGTTATCCCCCTGAAACTCGGCGAGAAATTTCGGGGGTATCCAGATCAGCCGTTAAAAGTCAACGTCCACATCTCCCCGTTAACTTAGACAGTAGTTTCCAAGCGGAGAACTCCCGTGGGAAGGGTTCTCAAAAAGAGGGAACTGGTGGCCAGTGGAATCGTGAAGAATTCCCTCACAGCAGTTTTATTTCTTTTCGGAGTGCATCCTTTTTCTCGGAACGTTATTACATACGTGTTGAGACTTATTTTTCGGTGGTCAGAAAGCGTATGGTCCCCAGCCATAGGTAAAAATCCCCTGAACCGTGCAGTTTACAAACTTTTCTAGTTACCAGCTTCGCCTTCTTACCCTCTGTATTTTATTTTATTCGGGCAACCCCCTGCCATTGCTCTCTTTCCCAGCATCGTTCTCCTCGACAAAATAAAACAGCTTTCTTGACGCGCCCTATATTTTCACTCGATTTATATTATTCGGTAAAGGCGAGATAAAGGTTTTACGCTTGTAAAACGTCCTTTTATTATTGATCTCGGCAGCGCACCGTTATACAAGTTACTCGCAGATCACTTTTAGGGATACATGAAGGTGAAAATGCACAGAAACGTGGTATTCGCAAAGTGAAAGTTGACTACGTTGACTTAAGGAGGAAGCACCACTGTGTCGGCCGGAAAAGTAAGTCATTTTTAAGAATTTTTTTCAGGAGTAATTTACAGTTTTCATAGAAAATTTGTATTATCTACCATTAGTACGCTCTCTTAAGAGACTATACAAAAAAATAAATAGAAAACATCCATAAATTGTAATATATTAATTAATCTTCTGGACACCCCCACGCGAGCTGGTCGAATGTGTAACTATGGAACAGCAGGTCCAAAATCAAATTTCAGCTTTTTTAATAAACTATATGAGGGTAGTATGCGTTGTAACTAGAAATTACGTGCAAGTATTGTAGAATTACCAATTCTTTAATATAAAACACAATATTTAACAAATGTAATATAGCTCAAGCCTTAGGATATCCTACAAGTGATCAAATTTTGCTTTGATGCGTGTTGCAATACGACGCACATTGCATACGTATATAGTAGGTACTGCGCATATGTATTTCTAAATAGCTGCTCCCTCGAATCGAGTCTATGCATCTGGTAAACGTAGCTCTTTAAGTAACTCCAGATGAAGAAATCTAATGGACGTAAGTCAGGGCAACGATGTGCCCACACTACAGAAACGCTTCTCTTAATTCGCCATCCTTGGCACGTTCGCTACCACCGTGCATTTGGAAAAACGCCTAACACAGACCACTTTGTATGCACAATAGTCCCACTGAATACAGTCCACAGTTTTAATTAGGCACACGAAAAATCTAACAAACAAGTTCCCTGAACTAGTATAAATACCCTGGGCCATTCACCCATTTGGTTAGATTTCAAAATTAAAAACTACTAACTATTACTACAAAAATTATTAACCACGATGCAGTATAAATTGTAGACAAAGCTGCTTGAAAATCAGTCACCGCATGGTCATGTAATCCTCCTGTCAGAATATTGATACAGCATATCTCAGTACTTACTGTAATTGGGAATTTGCATGATTCTCAAAAAAATATATTTGGGAGCTCCTATATAAGTTGTATTGTAATTTTTTTTCATAATTTTTTATTGCATATTAAGCGAGAACAAAATTATTAGAAATTGCAATATTTAAAATTACCGAAAACGATCCGGAAATTCCCGAGCGTAGCCGAAGAAGCCTGTGACGTCACATGGTAGTATTTTCACACTTTTAGCATTGATAAATACATTTTTATTAGCCGGCTGTTTTGATATACGTATACATTACTATTAGACGGCTGTTTTGATATACGTATTTTTAGGCAACTCATAACACCAGTTTCACGACGCAATCATAAATACATAGCAGCCATTTAAAACTACTACTATGTGACGTCACGAAGCTTTGTGACGAATCAAAATCATTTCTTCGCAATACGGAACGTTTCAAACATTACCAATTTTTAATTTCATTTTTTAATACTTAACGATTTATAATAAATAAAAATTTTATTGTACATTTACTGCTTATGGTGTATATTCAGGTTATAAATAATAAATTATGCAATCCTTTTTAAATGCAAATTCCCTATTCTGTATTATTACTGTAGATTGTAGATATATATATGAAGCATTTAAAACGAGATTGTTAAAAAAAACATTTGAAAAAGTAGACCTCATCTGTTCCATCGACGTCGAATGCAAAACTGTCGAAGTCACAAATTTATTCACGATAGCTTGTCACGTTCGTTTGACCGCTTATGCGTATAATTTTATACATATACCTACGTTCCGTATTAAAATTACCTACGCATCAGAAAGCGAACACAAGGTAACAGCTTTCGTAATTATTCATCCTTCTGAATTTATACAGGGTGTTGAAAAAGGGGGTCCAAGATTTGAGAGACTTATAGTACTCACTGAGAGGAGTAAAAAATGCTTAATCCTCTCGGTGACTATAAGCTCCTGAGGTCTTACCTCCTCTTTTTTTTAACACCCTGTGTAAACAACCCTTCAAGTCACTGTATGAGACTCAAATACCGAACCTGCTAATAGCTTTTATCATAAATCGAGATTACTGTACCCCGTTTGAATCTTCTTCGCGAAACTACAAGCGATAAAACGTTTCGCGAGTAAGAACGTTCACCGCGCTAGCCTCGCTAGACGTATCGCGTGTAACGGACAAAGGAGGCGGTTCCGTTCAATCGGTTCGCGCGATCGAATAATAAAGTTAGCCAGCGCGGCTCGAAGGTTTTGCGCCTCTTTAGTTTGTGCCGCCAGCCACTTGATTAAAAATTGCTGCCCGCGAAGAGGAGCCCTCGACGTAGAGTTACTGAAACGGCAACTCGACCTATTCAGCCCACTAATAGCCCAAACTGAATCGAGCAGGAGCGCAGCGGCGTGCTCGCCGACTGAACGAACGAAAGTCGAACCGCGTCACGTATATGCGCGATCGCGAATCGGCCTCACGTACCATCGCGCCACGGAGTTCTCGCCGAAGAAGCGCGAGCAACGAAGTTCTATTGGCGGTGGGGCAGGTGTTGGCCGATCCCCTTGGCGACGGCAACCGGTGACTAAACTTGCTCCGCCGCAAGAATCGAACGGGCGCTTCGCACCGAAAAATTCCGCTTCCTCTTTTACCGCTTCCTTCCCACCGCGCAACTTGCACCTTTCTTCTCCCATTCTCGTGCCGATTGATTGGCGCTGTGGTTCAGGCTTTAATTATTTGAATAGACCGCCCCGATTCCTGATGATTTCCTTTGTAGGGGATGTTTTAGATGGAGAAGGTTTTGAGTAGTTGCGTGGTGGGATTCTTTTGTTTTTATATAGTTTTATATCTGTGTAACCTATGCAGGTGTAATGTTGTATAGATTGCGTTAAACAGAAATTCTTTGGAGTTACAATTCTAATTTAGGTTTGTCTTCGTTGGTGAGAGGAGTGTTTTCTTATGCCCGTAAATAATTTCTTACACCGGTCATATGTGATTGGCACTAATGATATTATATTCAGTTAATGTCTATAACGCCCAGTTCTGTTACACTTGCTTTGCACACCATTATAATTCATAGCCAAAACATTTTTTGAAGAATTAAATGAAATTAATTTCCCACAATAATTAAGTGTTTTTAGGTAAAGAACAGCTAGGGTGTTACAAATATGGTCGCCCTATATATAGGTGTACCGGGAACGGGCAAGGTGCGACGTTGTCGTTGCGCTCGCCTTTGTTGCAGGAATTCGATGGCAACGTCTCTCGGCGGCAGTCGTCGCGAGTGTCGCGACACGCAGTCTGTAGTCGCTTTTTAGAGGTCACGGCTCACGAGTCTTCGATGTATCCACTTATCGTTCGTACAAATATACGTAGTGTTAGGCTACATGTTTTATTCTTTCACGCACCACCTTAGTCCACTACACAATATAGCTTAATTTATTAAAATAGTAACCTAAGTGACTACTTAAAAAACTAGAGTAAAATTAAAGAAAATTATTCATACTATTCTGCTGTCGAGGTTGCAGGTACTTGAACAACTATTACCTACTCTTAACGGATTTTTTACTATGTTCTTTGCGTTCAAAACTATTGCAGGTACCGCATCTCACGACGGTGACTCTATTTTTCTTTCTTCCGCAGAGAAAACATCCGCTTCTTATTTTTTGAGGTAGCTCTTCGTTTTCGGAACTTGGACTCGCCGTCACTAATGTTTTCTTTAAAGTGTTTTTATATCAGGGGGTATTAATTTACAAGAAATTCGTTCTTGAAAATGAGGTTTCAATAGCGCTAGAGATAAATTCTTTAGGAAGACCCGTCTCTCTATATTTTCATTTTTTATAAAATGGTAAAATATTTGACTACTGTTCCAGCGTGCTCATCTCTTTGTTCTGCGCAATACTGAATAATTTGCACAAGCTTCACGAATTTTTTTATCAGTATACCGTGAGCAACATATTATGACAACTTTCTGTTATGACTTATACGTCTATATTGTACTTTTATCAGATTTAAATAAAAATCAACTGATCTTCAGTATTTGCATTATTCTTTTTTGTAAAGCTACCATTTCCCGGTAATTTTTCGAAATATTCTTACGGTGAATAAGATGCAGGTAAATGTATTTACGCTTCATATCATGCTACACAAAAGTGAAAGACGAAATAAATAACTGAGAAGCGAACTGTATTGAGTGAAAGTAGTTTCAGCGTCTAATGCGTTAATCATGAAGAATCAGTAATTTCTTCCATGATTACTCCGTGATCACCAGATTATCCTGCATGTAAGTATTTATATAGTCGCTTAGTGCGCCTGGTAATACGCATATATCAGAAATGGAGATAGGTTGGAAGAACGATGAGCACACGAGTAGCGCAATTACCATTTAAAATGATTATGATATAAGATGCAACATCATATCCTATCTAATAATTAGACGTACGTTTGGTAACTCTAGATAGATCTCATTATATTACATTTTTCTACGCCAACGTGCAATTACGAAATTCATCCACGCAAAGTAGTTCAGTAATTATGCACGGTGCATGGAATATTAGACAGTAAGGAGTAAGATGATACTCATCTCACCTTCTAACTGCCTAACCAGACCAAATTTAGATTCCTTCAACATATCGCACTTCCACAAAGTTGCTCTACATACTCCGCAACGCCGGTTGTTCCAAGAAGTATCGTTAACACTCCAGTTGCCTCTACTCTGGGAAAAGAAACTGACGCGATACATTTTCGTTTCACCGCACGATGGATAATCACAGCGAATAATACCGTTACAGTGCATAGGCCATTTGGCCATTCAGATCATCATCGATGAATAAATAATTACGGTGAGTACGGAAGTGACTTAACCAGGAAGCTCGGCGAGTTTACCTAACCCAGACCGAAATTGAGAATGATTATGAATTGAAGGATGTAGAGATTTTCTCGTTAAACAAATAGATTCAAATAAATTTCCCGCGAGGTAAGATATTACAATTTATTGAAACGAAGATCAGTGCAATTATCACTGAAAGTGTAGCAATAACCAAAGAAAACTTCAAAGGATATTTTTCGTACAAAAGAATTGCAATGAAAATTAACAAGTGGTTACAAATTTTTGGCCAGCAGTGTATACAGGGTGTTAAAAAAGAAAGCCGAGGACTTTAGGGGCTTATGCAGTCCTAACCGAGAGGAGTAAAAAATATTAACATGCGTCCTAAACTCACAATCAATCCTTTTGATGTGAAATCTACTTTTACGCGACACATTGAATGTCGAGAGAAGAATCGGCTTTGAAGTATGTAAATACATTAATCCAAGGTTGTTGACAACAGAAGATTATCACTAACTCAAGAAAGATCACTCGATAAACGCAAACCTAGCACAAGCTTCAATATTTATCCGTCGCAGGGTTAGTGTTATTATCGCTTCGTTATCAGTGTCCGCATATTATTCCAATGAAACTAAGTACACATTAGGTATACGCCGATTTATGATCCGCAGATGTAATTCTTGTATTCAAATGGAAGGGAAACGCGTCGACAATCTCTTGCAAATGTGAAAACAAACTTTTGTGTTTTACATCAACAGGATTGACTTTAGAACCTATGTTGGTTAAGTATTCTTTACTCCTCTCACGAGGAAAGATCCCGCAACCGGAAATTCAAAAAATTCTGAGACACTGTGAATATATAGGGAATTTCCTCCTGATTATAACGCAATTTTTGTTTGCTGCCCAAATTCACTCTCAGGGGGTGAAATTGACCCCTGAAAATCCGCTTATTTTTAGATTTTGTGCAATAACTCGCGAACTGTAAGAACTGTAAGTTACCAAATGATAGTCCTAATTAAAAGAACTAACTTTTGTCATGGAACTTTTTTCTATTTCTTACAGATTGCGAGTTGCAAAATAAAATCGGAAAATAGTCGAATTTTCAGGGGATAATTTCACCCCCTTAGAGTGAATTTGGGCAGCAAACAAAAATTGCGTTGTAATCAGGAGCGTTGTGTCAGATTTTTTTAATTTTCACATTCGGGATCATCCCTTGTCAGTGAATAAGCCGCAAAAGTCGCAGACCCTTCTTTTTTAACAGCCTGTATACAAAATAGCTCGTACATTCTTCTTACAAGGGGAAGCGTGGTAAGGTAAAAGTACCAATACCCGGACGCTTAAGGGGCTTAAGGAATAGCGGCAAAGTTCGTCTCCTAATTTAATTTGTAAAACCGTCATGAAATAAGAAAATGTTGTTGAAATATTGAAGATAACACAATATTATACTATCGGAAACTGAAAAAAAGTTTATGTATATAATATAATAGACGTATTTATTAATGAAAATACGAAAATATGCAGAGGTCCCAGTAAGCGGACAACCTAAAACTGCATGTCCCAATACCTGAATTACATCGACCCAGTAAGCGGACAATCTAAAAATGCATGTTCCGATACTGAATTATACTGGTACATTCACGAAATTCTTGTACCAGTAAATAAACTTAGACTTGTTTAAAAAAAATATTAATTTTCTTGCTAGTTTAACCATCTTAAATTAAATTTAAATCTATTTACTATGATAATAATGTGTTATTATAATATATGAATAAGAAATGCAGTCAATATTTTCTTAGTAAATGAGTGGCGTGTCTTAACAGAAGCCATAGAAAATTCTCGAAATCTGCTATGCGTACAAAGTGTGTTACAAAATAATTATTTCTATCTAACGACTTTTAATTTTCTATAATAATAATTTCAATTAATACTGCTAAATACTAATACATTATGGTACTATTTTTTGTCTTTAATTACATTAAAAATTAAGCTTAAAAATAAATAAAATTCGCATTGCTGTTCAGGTACTGGGACATGGCCGGGCACTGGTACATTTACCTTAGTAGCCCTGAAAATATTAGAAACAATTATGGCCGTCAGTCGAGAAAGAACTACGTGAACATTTGCAAATATCCTCCAGTTCGTGTTACTACAGCAACCTCTCTATTCCCTCGCCTAGAGTTTACTATGAGACCCGTCAAAACCAATTCTCGGGCGTATAGATAGCGAATAAAAAGCGACACACGTAGGTGGTTGTCGACAGTCAAGAATGGCATGCAAGTTGGAATCATAGATCGTAAATAGCGATTTATTCATACGAGAGGAGCAAACAAATTCGATGACACTCCTACGGCCGTGAGATCGTGCAGCTTTCTAAGCCACGGAGCTTTATCTAAATCGACAGGGCGATATCGGGTGGTCCGTTGTCTTTCGATCGATTCACCGCGAACGCAGCTAGCGATTTCGATACTTTCTACCACTCAGATGTATCCACCTATGTGCTATCTTCTCCAAGCGTAATCTCGACTCGCCACGCTATAACGATCCTCCACTACACGGATGATAAGTGCATGATAAGGCCAGTTTTTTCTTCAATAATAAAATGCCAAAGGACTTTTTGAGATTTTCGAGCGATAGCGGCGCGAATACCGTTCGTCCATTGTGCAAAGAGATTAAGAAAGGCCTTAGTCTCGCGTGCAAGCGACCGACAGGCACACCACGCTCATGCCGCGTTTCTACTTACTTAGTTACATAAATCTGCTTCTTTGAATTGAAATTTTGTATTGAAATTTGACAAAGAAATATCTGTAACGACGATGATTTAATCGATAAAAAACGTTTGCATAAAAGACCGGAAATAAAAGAATGACGAAATATAGAAGAAATGTAAAAGAAAAAAAAATATTGTACATTCATCTCTGAATATTAACAAATATTTTTATTCTTTTCATTGCAACTTTCGGGGGTTCGATATACTTAAGTAGACACTTTAGTGATTGTAGAATTATTATAAGCTCGACACTGCTTAAACTGATTATACATAAAATTCGATTCAAAATGCGATATTATTGTAAATAGATATACTAAATTTGGCTGTAAGTCCCCAGGCCACCAACAAAAATACAGAAAGTTTTTTATTAATATCTTGGACGCTAATAAATACCCGAAGCTACAATTTTAGATTTAGGGTTCGCACCACCTCCTCACCCCTTCCCTCAAACCTCGTGTTGATCGGCCACTGGGGTCATTCGGAAGAATATCCCTAAATTGTTATCATAAACACACGTACATTATTGTTAACGCTCTTTGCGCCTGCTGAACGTAAAACATGTAATGAACATTAAAATACTGATATATTTATATTTTTCTAATTTTACAAGCAGATTGTGTTCTATGAGTTGAAAATTATGCAGCTCGTCCATTAGGAAGAAATAGACGTAGAAATTTACAATTATATAACGATGAAGTATGACATTTTAACCCTTATGGGATCGGTCATGATCCCAAGCACGCAAAGTCCGTTGCAAAATTGTTGGTTATCTAAGTTTGTAAACTGAATTTCTAATTAATTTTATAATAATAGCTTAACTTTCTACGTTTCTATTATTTTATACATTACCTAAGAATAAAATATTCATAGAGGTTGATCTAGAGTCGATTTTAAAAATTTCTCTGGCCTTATTTATTTGGGGTCTGCCACGACCCCAGTATGCCAGTTACGTTTGAAAAAAACAGTATAGCAGTTAAGGGTTAAATATCTAATGCCCTTTTTTTAAATCTACACGACTCTCAAATTATTATGTCAAAGAAAGCAAACGTTACGGAGATACCTTATTTAATGTATTCGATTTCTGCACATACGATAGTTATATAGGATGTTACAAATTTATAAGATAAGGTTAAACTTGCAAACACCTTGTGTGAAGAAGAAAAAAAATGAAAAGTTCTTGAAAGCTCTGTAATTTGAAGCTTCGTTTCAAGACAAATAATTCAAATTTGATGGTGCAGCTTCCTTCCACGTGCAATGTTCAAACAGAACAGAAATCGAAACTCGAATTTTTAATTAATTTATTATATTTCGAAAATAAAAACTCAAATTTCAAAATCCCTAAGGATTGATCAAGTTATTTAACAACAATAATTTGTATCCTTCGACTTGTCCTACAATTTTGAGACACCCTATATTTTCACCGAAGCAAAGAACTGTTTGAAGAGTCATCGAACACCTTTTCTTGTCTGACGCAACAGTACTTGCAGTGAAACTCCCCTAATTCTCGATTTAATTGGCACTCAGAAAAATGGTATCTCTATCGATTCGGGAAATTACAGACGTAACAAGCGTTAAGAGGAATTGATTAAAAGCTAATGGGACTGTATCTAAAGAAAGCATTAAGTATCTGAGCTTTAATGAATTACTTGGAGAGATCCAGATATCAAGAATTCCAGACGTGTTTCGTGGCAATGTTTAGAGCGCCATTCATCGAATCAATCTACTTCAGTGGAAACGATGGCCATAAAACGGCCATTGAGTCCATTTCATTCAGTGGCCACATGAGACGAGGAAGTCACCTATCTTGAAAAGAATCCGAGACTGGAATGCAATCTTTGATGAAAACGAATCTTATGAAACTTGAGTTTCGAAACAATTTTGCCCGTTTTACTTTTTAAGTTTAAACAAACCTTTCGAAATACGTGACAATTTAATGAATATACAAGAATAACGTAATTATTATAAAATGGGAAATTACCATTACTTGGAAAGGTATAAACAATAAAAGCATTTTCGAATAAACGATTTTGTAGAGTAGTTGGAATTTCTACACAATCACCGAATTGAAACCTTGTAACTTTAATAAATAAAATACAAATTTCCATTATTTCAGGGATTGTTTACCTCAAGAAAGCATTTACGCGACAAGTTTATTTCTTATACATCATTTCTAACAATCTGACTCCATTGTAATATGAAGCTTTAATATCAACATTATTACAATACTATGTTAATGAATGGAAAGAAAGATTACTTTATTCAAGACATTCAGTCGACTAAGATAAATTCTGAATTCCTTCGGAGATTTTTAACAGACAAAATTCGAGTTGAAAGTACCATAGAACGGAGCTCCATTAAATGAAAAAAATGTAGCCAGATACGGTTAATGATAAACTGAGTACCTACTAACGACTGCTGTTTGGTGGAGAATTAATGATACGTTAAAGTTAGCGCAAGATAACTATCGTATACATTCTTCGGCTGCTAAAAATTTCACCTAATTACAGGTGCGTCGAACTTCATATTCGTGCGGTGTTATTACGGTCACGAGTGTGAGAAAATAATTGCTACGCAGAAAAAAGGGGAAAAGACGGAAAATTGTACGTACGGTACCACTCACAAATATTTTCCCGCTCGTAAAATCAGAATTTTTCATTTGTCAGCTGATCAAAATCACAGCGTAACAAGTTGCAAATTTATTTGAAAATACCTTTAAATAACCAAATTCTCTGTTCTATTTAAAATTTATTATCGTCTACATTAATATCTCCGTTTTTAATCACAGAGAAGTATTGTCATTTCGATTTGAATTTTTCCATTTTTCTTGGCGCTGCCTTTAATCTTTCTTCTGGAAAAGGAATTCCCAAGTCAATGGAAGAATTTGAGGTATGTAATAACTAAACATTTTTCATAATAGATGCGGTAAGTAAAAGTCTCGCACTTGCTTCGGCAGTACTTACATATAACTAAAATTGTATCTGCAAGTAAGTCTCAGAGAATGTTTCCCTTAAATGGAACGCACACTGATACTGCCTACTATAGTTCTAAGCAATCGACTAGTAGTCGTCCAACTCCAAAACAGTTTGCAACATTAATCACTCTAACTTTTTCTTCTCTTTAGGATTTCCTGAAGAAGGAAACTTGTATTTTACTTACCTCCTAGTCCTTACTGCAGCATATTAGGTTGGGTTTGTATCAGGTCAATAGATGACACGATTTTTTAATAAAATTTTGATACATTAACGTGTTTCGTGCCACTGTGGAAATTTCGATTTTTTATACACCTGTAAAAAGTGATGAGAAAAGTAGATTGCGATATTCAATTATAGACAAAAAGGGGAGAGATGGGATGAAAGAAGCCAGGGCTTAAAACGGTTCCGAAAATAACTGCTTAAAACTGTTATATAAAGTTTCTGATTAAAACGGTTATGGAGAACCTTTATTCCAAACAACTGTTATGAAGAACCGAAATTTCCAACTATTATCTGTTTTGGTTACGGTTCCTACTTCCCTCCGCATATCGGTTCCATAACCGTTATTTTTTCGGTTCTATATTGGTTCCGAAACGGCTCCAGAATCAATTCTTGTATCGAGATTTCCCTAACCGATATCATGGAAAATAGCCGGCATTTCAGGGGTCAGTTTCGCCCCCGTGGAGTGAATTTGGGCAGCAAAAAAATTGCGTTGCAATCAGGAGGAAATCCCCTACATATTCACAAAGTTGCACAAAGGAAGATCCCGGACCCGAAAATTCAAAAAATTCTGAAACTTTGTGAATATGTAGAGGATTTCCTCCTGATTGCAACGCAATTTTTGTTTGCTGCCCAAATTTACTTGAGGGGGGTGAAATTAACCCCTCAATTTTAAAAAAGATAGAAAAAAGTTTCAAAACAAAAGTTACTTCTTTTAATTAGATCTATCATTTGGTGAAAAAATTATTTTACAGTTCACGAGTTATAACAAAAAATCGGGGAATAACCGGGTTTTCAGGGTGCAATTACACTCCCTTGGAGTGAATTTGGGCAGCAAAAAAAATTGCGATGTAATATGGAAGAAATTTCCTACATATTCGCAGTTTCAGAATTTTTTGAATTTCCGGGTTCGGGATGTTCCCTTGTCAGTTTGTTTTTGATTTCCTGGTTCGGGATCTTCCCTTGTTAGTACCGTTTGTGTCACTAAAGAATACGCACCTTTTCGAACTGTGTGTTGCAACCGAAATATTAAATATTAAGAAGGAACGACACATTTTCGCCAAGCCAATAAAAAGTTCTCATACTTTGGGGAACAGAGAAAACATACTGGTGGGTACCTAAACACTTATGAGCGCCAGTGTATATCCGTAATAACCGTGTCGAGAATTCTAGAGCAATCCCGTTGAACAGGGCGCGGGTTAGCGTTTCCTTGAACGTGCTATCTTCGTCGCTGAACGATGAACATCACCGATAATAATGTGCCAACATTCGGTTTTCCCTGTAATTTCACCGACCCATTGCGGACCACCTGGCTCGACAGTTAACTCTGATATTTCGATTCTCACCGAACACAGACATCCGAGACCGGAAACAACTGTACGTACCTTTTCCTTCCAACCGATAAGAAACACTATCGCTAGAAAAGTCTGCGACATCTGCGAGTTTCTAACGGACGAGTATCGTAGCTTCGAGAGAACGAAATTGAATTTAGACGTGAATGGAGAAATTTCTATTCAATTTAAAACTTGCGGTCGGAAAATCATCTATCAACCCGCACACCTGTGCACGGTGTAAGAATGATCAGAAACTGTGAGGCAGTGTTTCCCAACCTTTTTTGAGTCGCGACCCCTTTTTATAATATTCAAATAACCTGCGCCCCCGCCCATATAAGCTAAGGTAAATTTATTAAGGGAAAACAGATTAAAAATAGATATTGCAGAATATAATTCTGACTTAAAAATAATAAAAAAAAATCGTGGCGACTTCCAGGAAACTTGGGGGTCGTGACCCACCGGTTGGGAATCACTGTTGTAAGGTTATGCAGGTGATAAACGGAAATCGTGGTATACCTAGTCGTAGAGGAGGTGCAAAAGTATCCACCTACATTGAAAATGTAGAATTAAATATGTTTATATGAGGGTTCGTTTTTCAGAAAATCAAATTTCAAAGCTCGTTTAGTAGGTGGCTAAAAATTGGCAGTATACAAGAGTAAATATGGTATAATTTGTACAAAAACGAGTCGACATTGTAGAATAACGTCATTTTTTAATGCATTTTTGTTTTCGAGAAAATGGATTTGAAGGTGGAGCCAAGAAATTTTCAAAATCGATCTTCTCGGAAGCAAAGCCCTGTTTGAAAGCAAGTTATTCTACGATGTCAATCTATTTTTACACGAGTATTGGTTTCATTTGCAGTTGTACCATACTTACTAATTTTTAGACAAGCACGCAGGCACAATTTGAGTTTTTAAAGTCAATTTTCTCGATGGTGAAGTTTTATATGAAAATATGTATTCCTTTACAGTTGCACCATGATTTTTAATGCACCCTACATGTATAAGGAAGTTATCAAGAAGAGTAAAAATGTGACTTATTTTCCTTTATTTATTGTGTTTTACGCAGAAATGAGTAAGATTACCTTTTCGTCTTTATTAAGGTAAATGTACCAGTGCCCGGCCATGTCCCAGTACCTGAACAGCAATGCGAATTTTATTTATTTTTAAGCTTAATTTTTAATGTAATTAAAGACAAAAAATAGTACCATAATGTATTAGTATTTAGCAGTATTAATTGAAATCATTATTATAGAAAATTAAAAGTCGTTAGATAGAAATAATTATTTTGTAACACACTTTGTACGCATAGCAGATTTCGAGAAATTTCTACGGCTTCTGTTAAGACACGCCACTCATTTACTAAGAAACTATTGACTGCATTTCTTATTCATATATTATAATAACACATTATTATCATAGTAAATAGATTTAAATTTAATTTAAGATGGTTAAACTAGCAAGATAAATTAATATTTTTTTAAACAAGTCTAAGTTTATTTACTGGTACAAGAATTTCGTGAATGTACCAGTGTAATTCAGTATCGGGACATGCATTTTTAGGTTGTCCGCTTACTGGGTCGATATAATTCAGGTATTGGGACATGCAGTTTTAGGTTGTCCGCTTACTGGGACATCTGCATATTTTCGTATTTTCATTAATAAATACGTCTATTATAATACATAAACTTTTTTTCAGTTTCCGATAGTATAATATTGTGTTATCTTCAATATTTCAACAACATTTTCTTATTTCATGACGGTTTTACAAATTAAATTAGGAGACGAACTTTGCCGCTATTCCTTAAGCCCCTTAAGCGTCCGGGTATTGGTACTTTTACCTTATCTTTTACATTTCCATTTTCATTAGAGGTGTTCCATATGGATTCGCTCCATTTCGATGGATCATGCTAAATTATTATTTATTGCCTTTATTGGAGATGAATACATTAGAAGATCTACTTTGTAATTATATATCTGTAACTGATTCCTTTATTTGCATTAGGTATTCCATAGCCAGCACCGAATCACTTCGTTATAAGAACTAAAAATCACATTTTCCGCACGAAAAAGCGGATTTTTAGACCTCCATGCTGAATAAGAATTATTCACTTTTCTGAATGCTTATTGTACCACTTTACCCAGCCCAGAACCTTTTCTTTCGCACGGTTACATTATTATCAAAAAGAATAATACCTCTTTTCTACGGTTTATTCTCATAAATGTATCTTAAATCTTCCATTGCTTCTATATCTCGGCAATGTTCTCCTACATCTCAAGCATAAATATCTACGATTTTCCAAGCGAGAAACTCCATCGAGGAATCCCGCGGAAATCAATGCCGTGTCAGCATTTAATGAAACGTCCATAATGTAACGTAAACAGAGAGTGGCATTAAACCGCGGACGGTAACGTAAGATGGCAGGGGGAGTGCAAACGCGACACGCAATTTCACGATTGCGAAACACCTCACGCCTTCGGTAAGTGTTAAACGGCGGATAATGAAATTCCCGTGGAAACAAAGGTCGTTAGATGGGAAAGAGGAGACAGCGCGGATGAAGAGATGGAGAAAGGCCAACAAACGGGGTAGGAAGAAAAATGCGCGCACAGTGAGCGCGGGGTGCGGGGCGGGTGTGGAAGCGACAGGAAAGTCGAGGCGCGGTGACGAGACAAGTTCCATCGAACGGTTTCTAAAAGGCGATGCCAACCGGAGGCCATTTAAGGGAATCCTGGCCAAAGGTACCGGTGACCTCGTTGATCCTCCAACTGGTTCCAAACGTATCCGCGGAGGATCTTTTGTCGCTTTTTCGCTTTGCAAATCGCGCGACGACAAAGGGGTAACGAAGGAAGGAAGGAACGAGAACGTGAGCCCGGCCCGGCTCGGCTCGTCTTCCCCGATAAGAGGGACGGGAGACAGTTTAAGGTGCGCAAAAATAAAGAACAGAAACGGAACGCGAAGCCGAGCGGCGAAAGACAAGGAGAGAAGAGAAAGGGTAAATCGGTGGATGGCGAATGCGCGCATGCGTGCGCGCGGGTATGCGGTCGCCGTTTATTTCGGGATCAGCGCGAACGCTCTTTCCTCCCCAAACCGCCGCAACACCGTCTCGTTATTGTTGTTATTGTCTTCGACTCGGCGCCGTCCTGCCTCGCTGTTGCGCCCGACTCTGCCAGCTAGCCTTCACTCTCTTATCACTTTCCTTCCTTCGCCCCTTTATCCACCTTGCCGAAGAGGTCGTTCTCGTAAGAAAACTGTATCGCAAGCGATATCTGCCACACGATCGCAACTCCTTCGAGCTTCGAGTCGAGTATCCTCTTTATTGAGGCTTGCCTACTAGAACTTTGGTTTTTTCGATACAACTTTTGCGAAAGAAATAATCCTTTCCATGATCAATCAGAACGATCGTTTGGAGGAATGTTTTTTTGTAAAATTATATTTACAATTGTTTGCGGGAAGAATTGGTATTCTTTAGAGGATTTCTTTAGAGGAGTCTTTACAAATAATCTTCATTCACATATTCCATAGTCCCTGCTTTTTACATTTTTGCTGGTAGATAAACAATTTTTTTCTAACTATAATTATTATCTTAAACCTATTGTTACATGTTGTTTACTTTCAATAAAACCTTTTGACCTTACTTTATGTACAACAACGAGAAAACAGAAAACAGAACTCTGTATCGAAAACAGTTTAATATTGGAAACTCTAGTTTTAATAAATTTTTTCCTAAAAATATCACGTCATCATTATACGAGATGCGTCTAAGTTCCAAAGGTTGGCGAAAGGGTAATAACTTTTACAGGCATTTAGAAAACAGTGTACCTTTTTCAACTAGATAAATGGAAAACGATATGCAAAAAAATGAAATGGTAGTGTAAACAACGAAGGAATCTATAAACTTGATCATTAAGAGGTTATACCTAGTCAGGCGGCCGAAAAGAGGCGAATGTTTATGAATTTTTGTTGAAAAAGCGGAAGCATATATGTTTATAGAACTCGTACAAAAATCACGCGAAAAAATCAGGATTTTAACTTTAATTAGTCGCCATTTTGTTTTAAATTAATTTTTCGGAAATTCCCTCCGTTAATCAGAGGATACATTAATATACTAACGAAACCTTTTTTGTTTTTTGATTTTAGACAATCTGGTTCCGAATGGCCAGTGCTCACCGAAAAACCAAATTCCCAAAATAGCTTAGATATCGGTTGGTACTTTATTATAAACGTAAATATTTTTCCACGATAAAATTACCAAATGTTCTTTAAATGTTGCTCTTCTACGTGCAAAAACTTTTGTAAAAATATATGCTTCCGTTTTTTCAAAAAAAATTCACAAACATTCGCCTCTTTTCGGCCGCCTAACTACCAATAAGTAGGCATAACTCCTTAACCGAAAGTCGTTGATTCACATCAAGCATGCACCAAAAAAAGCCGAATGCCTTATGGGATCACTCAATACAGTAGTATTATCGAAACAACTGGTTTGAGATATTATGGAACATGTTTCTCCCAACGAACGCGACATTGGTCGTAGACTCGTTTTATCGATTTATCGCTGATTTTCACACGCCTGTTCAGTGCCCGTTCCACAGATCTATAAAACAAGCCAAGGAGCACCGCCGTCCAAAAGATCGTGCCTACTTATGAATGAGCGTAAATATTTCGCAATCGTAGATCACGCGATACATAAATCATCCGTTACGTGATCTCGCCATTTGCGAGTAACATTTTGATGCACGATTATGCATGTGTTACAAGTTGTACGCACTGCTCCGTCGCAGCGCACGTAATGGACGACGGATAACGTCGCTTCTCCATTATGCAACGTCGTGCACGACTGTGAATCCAGAACAGAAAAGAAACGAGGAAAAAAACGCTGGAAAGCGAGAGTAGAGGAGATTCGGCGCAGCCATAAAACCTCCGCGCCCTTTCGTAGCCAGCAGAGAGGCGGGCCGGCCGCGAGCACCGGCAATAAATACCCGTAAATCGAGCTTAATTCGCCGAGGAGAAGTTCTGCGGCGCAGAGAAACCGCGATTAAGAGCGACGGAGAATCCACGAACGAGAATACCCGCAAATCGCGGAAGCACCTGTGCACCAAAGAAAACGTGTCCACCGAGACGCGGAACGAGATCGTGAACGCGTACGCGCATGCGTGTGAGTGGCGTGCGTGCGCTGGCGAACGAGTGTAGGCGCGCCGGTGCCCTCGTGCGTGCGCGCAGACGGGAGGGAGAGTGCGTGGTGCACTCTCGAGACACCGTGTTTCACGGCAGACCGCGTGGCAGCTCCTGGATTTATTTATACGTCTCGCGTACCTAGCTACATACGAACGAGCCAGTGTACGGCTGGTTCGCGCTCGGATAAACACCCCGCGCGCCGCGGCCGACTATCGCGCGCGCCTGTATTTATGGACGTCCGAGCAACCTTTCGATTCGGACAAACTAATGCGAATTGAAATTTATGCCCCGCACGAATGACGCTAAGTCTGCGATATTGCCCCAAAGGTCCGCGGGTCGTCCGCCCCGCCATTTTCAGTTTCGCCACAGCTTTCGGCGGTACGCGGAACGGCTTGTTAACGGAGTTGAAACGATAGCTCTCTGTGGGCCGTGTTCGTACATACGAATTTACAGGGAACTTGACACTTCCGCGGCCACATTCGTGGCTGTGTGTAATCATGATTTCGATCTACGGTTCTTCGTAGAAGAGATGGTACATACACTTTCAGTTGTAGTCACGCCTGTATTCGTCGAATTTTGTCTCTGTTCGAACTTTCAAGCAGCCCGAGTATTTGAATACCTATGCATCGAATAAAATCCGAATTAGGGCTCTCCTTGAATATTTGAATACTAAAATTGTGGAATGCGATTCGAAGCTTCAAATATTTTACTACTGTATTCGAATAATAATTGTGAATATCCTAAGAGGAGCCTTTTTTCATTCAATCCGACATAAAATTATAGAGAATTTAAAAGTACTAAAAACTTAGTTGTGTTTCTGTGAAAAAGCGGTTTATAGGATAAAACACGCCCACAAAATTTGATGGGTGAAATAAAGCATCGACAAGGACTATTCGCCGATATTTTTTCTAAATATTCGAGCAGTTGGAGTATTTTAATACACACTAATTAAAAGTCGAATGTTACGTTCGAACTTCCAGAGGAATATCCGCAGACTGAAATTGTTTTCGACTAATTGCAAGCTAGCATAAATGTGTAGGCAGTTTTGTTAATAAACAGTTTAATGGGGTGTGTACCCCTTCAAAGTTCGCCGTTCCAAATAGCCTTTTCCCAATTAATCCCAAAATTATTTCTCGAATCGAAAACTGTTTTAGGCTAAAATTGCTTAGTTTTAAACATAGAATTATGCCAGAAAAGAAAAGTTTCAGTACTCAAACATTTCCAACCCTAAGTGCAACTGAATATATTCAATGGAACAGTAGATAGATGTTATACATAGATGGGAATCAATTTTATTTAGATGGTCAAGACGGTTGGAATTATTCGTATCGTAATTTCCGAAAAAGGAGAGAAGTCGATGAATATGTTATCAATTTCAACTTTATAAAAGAGAGACTGAAGAACGTTACAATCTACCTAATCATGAATTTTCAAAGAAATCTGCTATTATTCGGTCGAACCCGATTTTCAGTTTTCGTTTGAAATCGTTGATTGAATATTTCTTTTACAACGAATAGACATAACTTTGTCGTCTTTTTAAATATTAATGATGGCTATACAAATTGTACGAATAAATTATAAAAAGTGAATCTAATTTGAAAAATAGTAAATGCAATCTTTTATTACAAAAACAAGTATCTGAGATTTAATACCTACCATTGATGTCCATTATATTTGTCATTCAAAATGTTCGCTTAATAAGAATAAATATTATTAAATTTTAAGTTCAGCCATTGAGAAACTCCCTTAGAAAAATGAGCGATAGTATATTGACGTCTTGTTTTATTTCTAATTACCGTTTTGCTTTTTGAATTAAAAAAGGACAAATTCTTCTACCCGCTTATGAAAGCGTGGTTTCCAAACCACTGCCTCTGTACAGCGAGAAATAACGATATCGGGACACTAATCTCATAGATCCATCTCGCCCCATAATTTTTTTACGACGTGTTCTCAGAATCCACGAAAGTCCTAGCATAATCGCAGTCTCTTATATGTATAACTGTTGTGCAACGGCGCACATGTAAGACACGAAGAATTTGGAATGCCCAAGAGGTTCATGCTGCTCTAATTTCGCGACTGTCTGCTCCGTCAGCTGAATTTTATTCCAACATCAGGGAAAAGTTCTTTCCCCATCTTCTAATCTCAAAGCACCTACCTGGCAACTAAATTGAACGTGCAAGAAATTACGCGAGCTACAGAAATCGCTTTGCACTTGTCGTTAGTCTCGGTAACAGAAATCATGTTACAGACACAATAAAGAAAACAAATGCAGATATATCGAGCAATAAAATAAAACTGCGTAAATTACAACTAAGAAGAGAAACTTCGTTCGCAATATAATTCTAAGTGAACATTAATTCTCCTGACCGACGTTCATAATTAATTACGCTTCCCCTCGATATCGAAGTGTCACGTTTTTATTCGTAAGCTGTTCTCGCGCGTCGTTTGACGGCACGTTGGTAGAGGGTCACTCTCTTTGTCAGCGGTGGTCTTGAAATTGGAGCCACTCGAGTGCTGGAGGAGGCAGCAGGGATTGCGGAGTGTAGGAAATCGGAATCGGGATGACGCGTGTCGGCCCCGTTGAAGAGGCGAGAACTCGAGTCCTGCGAGTACGAAATTCACCCGGAGGTCCACCACATATTCTCAGAGAGGCGGCTTCTCCTGCCTCGCCTGGAGTAAATCTTATGCGGTGCACATGCATGCGTAGGTATGCGCGGCTCGGTTGCACCGTTCGCGAACCCGAACGTGAAAATCGAGCTGGTGGAAAGGTCTGCGCGGTTGATATATATTTCCTTTTCTCTTGGCCGTGGCTACAAACGGCCACAGGCACGCGCGCGCGCGCGCGCTCGGGCACATCGCTCGTTGCGAGACCCTCGGCGGATGGAACCAAACTTAAGTCGCTAAATGTGTTTTGTGGTTCCATATCGACGAGCAACGATCCTATTATGTATAGTGCCTCATAGAGATATAGCGTTGAGTTGCTGGTAAAACTGACCAAGACCTTCTTTTTTAAAAATGGGATTTTGGTCTTTAGCAATTGCCAAGTGCGTTACCTTTCGGTGAAGATCGAAATCTCATTTTTTTAAAAAAGTGGACTTAGTTTTACCAACAAGCCGAAGATAGCGATGTAAAAGTAGCAGGTGAGTAGCAGTTAGTGTGAAAGTCAGTGGCACCCCTGAATGTTGTGCCTCAAGTTGAGAACATTAGTACCAAGAGGGTCCGGAGACTTTTTTCCAGAGGGGAAGCAAATTTGGGATGATGATAAAGATAAATATACCCCTCTTGTTTTTTTAACCTCTGCCAATTTGCCAATTTAATTAAAAATTTAAAACCGGAATTTAAAAACATTCCATTCTTTAGTATAAACTTAATGAAGATCAGTTTTGAAAAATAAGCGATTTTTTTCTCTAAAGCCAGGGGGGCAACTGCCCCTTTTGCAGCCCCATCCGGATGCCCATGATTAGTACTTTCGATATTAGTAGTTTAAAGACTCGAAGTATGTGACAATCCGACTAATTAAGTGCAGTCCTATGATAGGTGACGGAGGAACACATTTGCTGATTTGTACACATAGGGATATCACTTTGCACGCCACTTGAGTGGGCATCAGGTTGATCACTATGTATAACTATCTCTGCAAAGTAGTGCGAAGCACAGTATAATGCGTATCATAAATACACAATGTGTCTATTAGGGCGGAGCGATACTATTTAGGCGAGAATTTAAATTTGAATTTTCAGTTGGCCTGGATGCGGGATAGTTGTCTTTTGATTAACCAAACACAACTGTAAAAAATTCATGTTTGCAGGTCCTTTTTCTCTTAAAAATATAAAAATTCACAATGTGAATCTTATTTTTTTAATTTTTGCAGGTTCCTTTTTCTCTTAAAAATTGTAAAAAATAAGATTCACATTGTAAATCTTTGGAAAAATTTTTGAAAAATATTCATGTCTGCAGGTTCCTTTTTCTTTTAAAAATGTAAAAAAATGTAAAAATGTAAAATTCACATTGTGAATTGGGAATTTGCATGATTCTAAAAAAAAAATATATTTAGGAGCTCCTATATAAGTTGTATTGTAATTTTTTTTCATAATTTTTTATTGCATATTAAGCGAGAAAAAAATTATTAGAAATTGCAATATTTAAAATTACCGAAAACGATCCGGAAATTCCCGAGCGTAGCCGAAGAAGCCTGTGACTTCACATGGTAGTATTTTCACACTTTTAGCATTGAAAAATTCATTTTTATTAGCCGGCTGTTTTGATATACGTATACATTACTATTAGACGGCTGTTTTGATATACGTATTTTTAGGCAACTCATGACACCAGTTTCACGACGCAATCATAAATACATAGCAGCCATTTAAAACTACTACTATGTGACGTCACGAAGCTTTACGACCAATCAAAATCGTTTCTTCGCAATACGGAACGTTTCAAACATTACCAATTTTTAATTTCATTTTTGAATACTTAACGATTTATAATAAATAAAAATTTTATTGTACATTTATTGCTTATGGTGTATATTCAGGTTATAAATAATAAATTATGCAATCCTTTTTAAATGCAAATTCCCTATTTTTTACATTTTTAAGAGAAAAAGGAACCTGCAGACATGAATATTTTTCCAAATTTTTTTACAGTTGTGTTTGGTTAATCAAAAAACAACTATCCCGCACCCAGGCCAACTGGAAATTCAAATTTAAATTTTCGCCTATGTAGTATCGCTCCGCCCTGCTGCAGTCTTCAATTGCCATTAACATTGGCCACGAAACACTTCCGTTTCAGCGAGAAAAAAAGCAGTAGATACTTTCCAAACGAACTCGTGCCTACCCAGCATAGCAGAGGAGGTAGAAATGAAGGGGGGGGTGGAGGACAAGAGGGGGAGGGACCATTCATCTCATTGTCAGAGGTCGCGACGAGTCCCATTCATGCAAAGCGCGTCGGCTTCGCATCACGAGGAAGAATAATCGTTGTACGAGCGTCGGCGGAAGACTACGGGTAGAGAATAACATTCGTGGCGGCCCCGAAACGTGTCAGGGCAAGAAAAAAAAATGAAAAAGAGGCATCGAGGAATTGAAAGCGATCCGTCATGCGGATCCCGTTTTGATTTTGTCGAACGAGACTTTTTATCCCTGCATATTTACGAATCAACCGGGCGAGCCTCGTCGAGCTAAATGAACGGTTTACGGACAGCGAGGTAAAGGGAAGAACGGAAATAGTAAACCTGCCCAAGAACACGGCTCGGAACTTTATTCCCAGCGTTAGGTCGCGAACTGTATCGCGACGGTGCAGCGGACGACAATGTCGGTCGTGTAAATATTGCGCATGGCTCTGTTTAAAGACAGATAGGTACAAAGGTACACGTAGAACTGAATTGAAAGCAAACACACGAAGGACGCTCGAATGGTTTCAATGTTTCTTAATTAGAACTAAAGCAATGTTTGTATTTGAATGGCTCTGTGCGGATCATTGTTATCGCTTTATCGAACGCTGTCACGTATGCGGGATTTCAAGAATTCAATCTATCATATTGCCGCGCGTGAACCAAACAGTTCAATCTTTCTTCTGTCACATTTATCACTCGTAAGATTGAAAGGTCTCAGTTTTATTGACAAGATACAGTTGCGACCATTTTCAAGGATCAATTGATAATTGGCAAATTTGAGAAATGTCGACAGTGGGCGTAAATTTGCTATGGAACTTTAGTCCAGTGAAATTGGGATCTGTCTAGCTAGCTGCATTTTGGCATGGGCCTTTATTTCGTCGTTTCAAACAATATGTCAAAAGTTCCCATCGATCCGACATCCGCTAAAAATTGTACAGAGGGTTGAAGGTAAAAAAACTGTTTTTTGCGAATATCTCGTTAGCTATCAGTTTTACGAGGAAAATAGTTATACTGAAATTTTTAGCTTGGGAAATTTTGTACAAAAAAGGTTGTATGAGTTTTTTTCGTAGGAGTAACCATTTTCATGTATGATGGCTTACAAAGCTTCAACCCTCATACTTTTGCCCCAAAATTAACCCAAAAATTATGAAAGTTTGTGGGTATGTAGGAGACGTCCTCCTGAATACAACGCAATTTTGTTTGCTGCCCAAATTCACCCCAAGCGGGTGTAGATGACCCCTGAAAATTTTTCGATTTTGTGTTATTTTATTACTCGCGAACTGCAGGAGATAGAAAAAAGTTTTCACGAAAAAGTTACTTCTTTTAATTAGCAGTATCATTTGGTAACTTATAGTCCATACAGGTTTTACAGTTCGCGAGTTATAACACAAAATCGGAAAACAGCCGGATTTTCAGGGGTCAATTTCATCCCCTTCGAGTGAATTTGAGTAGCAAAAGAAATTGAGTAATACATGCCTATATGTATATCCTCTGCATATCTCCAAAGATTAAAGTTTAAATTTATTCACTATAAGGGGGTGAAATTGAGCCCGTTGAGGGTGAAAATATTGATAATATTTTCCATGATAACAGTCTCTTTGTGTATTAGAAATACATATATGTAGACGCTGCAAATTAATGAGAAAACTGGTGGTATTTGAAATAGGTTTCTGGTTATAATTGGAATAGGCATTGTGGAATGTCAGTGAAATAAATATTCTACGGAAATTCGACAGTCTATGGAAACTTGGTAAATATGTAATTTATTTTTTCAGTACAGAGTGTAATAATATAATGTAAAATACCTCCGTAAGAAAGGTGAAAATGTAAAAAATAGGGCACTAATAAACAATCACACCCCCTGAAGCAAAATTAATGTTTCTATTACCGTTGCAATTACTTTTACGGTGAACTGTTGTTGTCATAAGACCGAACAGATCAAATTGTTAGAAACATCATACTTTTAACGTTCTAAATTCAATTTTTAATCAAAAAGTTTTCAATAATCCACTGAACTTGTAAAATCTGTGTTTCAGATATTTATAATGCTGCAATCACAAACCGTTACTCGCAATTAAAAGTGCATTTTCCCCAGCTAAAAATGTGCGTGAAACCTGATAAATAAAAACTCTGATCAAAATAAGAACGTAAGAAGAATTCTTAATATACCTGTCATCAGAGAGGTGGAAAAGCTGGCGGAAAGGGCCACAAGTGAAATGGCAAAATGAAGACAGTTCACATCAAACGCAGCAAATTCGACGCAATTCGAGGGATGCTAACAGCTCGCTGCTTCCTGTTAAATGTAGCAGAGGGAAGATCGGCGAAATTGTTCACGGTGAAATTAAAATGCGAATTTAAAAGGAGGCTCCTCGAAAAAGCTCGCCACTCGAGAGGAATAATTTGCACGGCGGCGAGGGTGTGCTCGACTTGTTTTTAGGCTGAATGAGCGCGCGCACTCAGTGGCGTGTGTTTAAGTTTTTGAAAATTCCGGCGAAGCGGGGCGGACATGCGGGGCTTTTTGCCGAAACGACGACAACCTCGCCAGACGATGCCAGTCACCGACGAGACCCTCGGAATCGCGGCAAGAAGTGTCCAATTTAAAATGTAAATTGCGCCGGATATTTGGCATATCGCGGTGCGCGCTGCGAAATGGCCGCGAAATTAAAATGTAATTTAATTCGAGCTCTCCTCCTTCGCCCAGCCACCCCCTCCGTCCACGCCTCATTCCCTTCTCCGCCTTCCTTTTTACCCCCCGCCCCGTCTATCCCGTGTTAAAATTGAACGAAAGGCGTTTACCCACCGTACGACCTCCTTTATCGATTCTTTCTCGCCTTTCGAAAGGTATTCCGTCTCCTCTTCATAAGTGAATTTCGGAACGCGAACGATCCCGGCCCGCGGCGCGAAACTCCCACCTTGCCGACGCGAACGCGGAACGCTCTAATCCCCGGCAACTTTGTTCGTGACATAGAAAGGAAGTGGCTTTCGCAGAAGAAAGCTTGCCGTTTCCGCCTCCATTATCGTTAACGTTTCACGATCCTTGGATATCAGCGCCGTGTCACGCGATTTTGCTACCTCAAGGGGCAACACCACTGTAACGGCACAAAAACGTAGTGCACGTTTGATAATTGTTTGTAGGGTAAACAAAGAAATAAGTGGAAAATCTGTTTAACCGGTTAACTGCCACGGCTTTTTTTTTACTATTCGTGCCCAAAATTGGCAACATCGAATAATTAAGTGAATCACACCAAATTTGGTATACAGGGGTTTTTTGAGTCGCTGAATCGATTGCGGGGGTTATTTTTTTCATCTGACACACCAACCCCTAAAAAGTAGGATTTAGGGGTGAGTTTTTTCAATTCTTTAGTAAACCTTTTGTTTATTCAAAAAAAATTTATTTGTGAAGTTTTCTTGTCTATAATTCGATTGCAGCAGTTACTTTTTTCAATGCCACCCCCAACCCCTGAGAAATAAGGGTTTAGGAGGTTAATTTTTTAGTTTTTTTATTTTCTACGAAACAGTTTCGAATAATTTTATACCTGAATTCTTTACCCATAAATTCCACCGCAAGAACTATTTTTGATCTGCAAGTTTCGGCTTGATCATGTATGATACATAAGCAGAATTGGCCAGATTTTTTTTGAATCATATATCATACATTGCCAGTTAACCGGTTAAACGCCTTTATTATATACATCTCAAGTAGTTTCAAGCTATTTTTGCTTCTTTTCTTTTTTTCAAAATGGCACTTTACACGCATTTTTCTCGGAACCACATTTTTCGAATTGGCCAGCAGCATCAGTTGAACAAATTTCATTCGATTCACTTGAAATTTTTGCGGTTGTTTATAAACTACATTCTCCATGGAAGTACGTATCGATATTGTAAAAATATTGTTTTTCTTGGAAATGGTAAGCATTTGAAGATAAAGTTCACCCCCTAGCTTCATTCATCCACGTCCAGCACCATTTTCAGCTAAAAAATTGTACACAACTTTAAACGTTCTCAACAAATCGTAAAATCGGTACTTCGATGGAGAATGTAATTTAGAAGCTACTGTGAAGATTTCAAGTAAACCGAATAAAATTTGTTCAAATGGTGCTGCAGGCCAATTTGAAAAATTGTGGTTCCGAGAAAAATGTGTTTGAAGTGCCATTTTGAAAAAAAGTAGCTCAAAACTACTTAGAGATGTAAAGATTTAAACAGATTTTCCACATATTTCTTTGTTTACCCACAAACAATTGTCAAAGGTACACTACGTTGTTGTGCTCCTATAGTGGTGTTATTCCTTAAGGGGTCGTACACACCTGAAGGATTGATGCAAAAGGGCCCCTTACGAAATTCTTTTTTTTTGTAAATTATTGATTTTTGTTGGTTAAATTTGCGATCATTCAAGAACATGTGTACTAAAAAAGCTATAAGTTACAGTCTAGTAAGACAATTTAAAAAACAGCAATCAGTGTTTCGTGGTCAACAAGATATGTATTCACCAAATGAAGCAAGAAAACCGAAAGAACTTTTCCAGTGTGACGGTGAAAACTGCAGTTTTTAATTAAAATAAAACGGCTACTTTCAATAATAATAAATCTGTAGCTAATAGCTAATAATAAAGCTAACAGCAGCTAATAATAAAGACTGCTGTAGGAGCTAACTCTGGATAGTGACAGAATATTTCTTAAAAGTTTTAAGTATATTAATCAAATATTTCCCCAAGTGTCACAACTAGAGGAATAAAAACATAGTTTCGAAAAAACTGCGATTATAAATTCAGTTGAACACATTTCTCAAGCAAAGGATTTATTTCTATTTTACCTCAATTTCCGACTCCTAGCCAAACGCGTTTCAAGGAAGAGTACAAGCCGCATATAGCAAGAGACTGGTGACTATCCGCAGAACATAATAAAATTCGAAACCCTGCCGGGACCATTGACCATTAAGGAGCGTGTTGCGCGCTTATGCGCTCGGGTGTTGATCCGCTTAAAATTCCATAATTTCGTTAATTATGCAGATATCGCCGTAATATTTTAGCAATAACACCTCAGCGCTTCGTACTTTAAATAAGTGTAATATGGAAAAAAAATCGATCCTTTTCAAACCGTTTAGGTGTGCGTAACTCCTTCAAGCATATTTCCATTCAATGTTTTTGCACGAAATCTAAAACATTCCTTCTACTTTTAACACTTTCGCTGCCGGCGGCGGCTGCGACCGGAGTCGTTTCAACGAATACCACGAATTACATCAAAATTTGTTGTTTACTTTACGTTATTATAAATAATATGTATCCTCTATGATGTTATAAAAGTTTCCTCAGTTTGCCTCAGCTTGCCTCGTGCGGGGCGCACAGAACGAAAAATCTCAATTTGTCCAGCCCGAGGCATTCGGGTCTGCCTCGGCTTGCCTCATTCGCGTTCGTGCTCAAGTCTGTACGCGGCCCTAGAAATCCCGTCATATCTCGCTAATCGCATTTAATTTGGACTCTTTCCCGTGTCAATGTATAAAAGTTGACTTTCAGAGTAACTAGACGTATGCAGGAAATTTATGGCTAGTAAAGCACAGTTTTATTACCAAACTGTTTGAAATTTACATCAACTTTAAATATTATCACCTTCGGTTATGGTAATCCTGCTCGGCACGACACCTCGGTAGGGACACATTATAGTTTTAGAAAATTTGCATGACCATCAGTGTGGGGACTTGTGACACGAAAGGGTTAAAACGTTTTGAGCAGCGGATATACAGGGTGTTTCAGAATTATGGTTACAAATTTCACTGAACAACAAAACATGTAGAAACACCCACAGAAACTTTAATAAAAATACATGATAAACATAACAAGTTAATCTGTCGCTGCATATTCGCTGTTTCCATAAGATATTTTTTAAAGTCCGCACGTAAAATGAATATTCGTTATATTTGTATTTAAACAACAAAAGAAAATGATTCCAATTTTGTATGTTAAATAACAAAAAAAATTATTCCGTGTGCGATAAAAAATGGGTCTGAATTTAATTAGCACATCCTCGATTATTCGAGGTAGGTACTAAAAATATAAAAAACTAGGGGAATTGTGCTTAAGTTGACATAGTGAGGTAAGATGACATAGGTACCATTACTACCTTTTCAAATATTCGTGCGAGAAGCGTGACATTGATTTTTATTCATCGGCTAGTAGATTTCCCCAATAGTGCAACATAGTATGATCACCGGCGGACGCACGTTTAGACGTGCTGGAGAGTTGTCTGATTCTGTGACCGAAAAAATAATTATTCTGATTTATGTATTGTTACGAAAATACCCGTCAGGTAAGGAATTCAATTTATTAGATGAATTTTGCGTAAAGTAGCGCTAATTTGCATTATGAATACTGTACAGCTGAGAAAGAAATCATAAAGTTTTTGTCAATTTTTTATTTCTCTTATTTTTGTTATTATCGCTGGAGTCATGAGACTGGTGTTTTATGACTTTTATGGTCCATTAATAAACAGATAAAGACTGCTCTTTGGTTTTATTTTAATACCACCTTTAATTTTTAAGATATTTGCCTCAGAACAAAAAGTATGTCAACTTGAGCACAATTCCCCTAATTGGTAATGTAACACGCTAAGTTTCTCAAAATATCACTCATTCTATGGGATATGTAATCGTACAAAGAATTATTAATTTATAATGCTGGAAACTGAGTATCTTAAAAAAAGTCTCCAGATTTATGTTTGCTAAAACTTCCTCCTTCTTTCCGGTGAATTCTATTAATCGGTCAAAGATACGTTTATGGCTCTACAACACTGTGTGTATCATAACGATAACATTATCGAAAACGTTGTCTAGAGTCCGCCAAATTCAAATGTTCCAGCTAGAAATCCAAAATAATTTCCAGCATTTTTCGAGCAGCAAACGCGTTTCTGTATTCAATTACAGAATTAATAAATAAATTTAAAAAACTACAGCCAAAAATGCTGACTCAAAAGAATTAATGAAGAAAACTGGGAATGTGGGCTGGATAAGTAAACAGTGGTTAGAAAAGAATATCTTATAAAATTATGTTACAGAATTACGCTGATATTAAATTAACAGTAATGCAAAAATTCGTTCGGTTCGCAATTTATCCAAGCACGTTACTCCGATTATTAAATGCTTGCCGGAGAAAACTGTGACCAACGAGAGAAGGGATATAAGCGAATCTATGTTCCTAAGGACACCATAAGCACTCGTAAGCATCGCCATAGCAACCGTTTAATTGGAAAAGGATCCCCGTAATAAAATCGTCGAGTGTTTCTGTTCTACGATGCGGAGCAAAACCAACCGCCGCGCCGTTCACGTAATTGTTCGGAGAAGGGCGCGACGAATTTCGAGCTAAGCCTCTTCATCGTTTTCTTCTCTGACTTTAATTTTTGTTGGCAGAGCGACGAATTTCAAGCTGATCCTTCTCTCGCAATCTCCCCCCGCCATCCTCTCCAATTCAATTTTTGTTCGACGGAAAGAGCACAGGTATGTACTTGGCAGCTGTACGACTCTCGCAAAAACGCAAAGGACTGGTAAAAAATTATATTCGCTTAACCAGTGTCGTGAAGGAATGATCACTATAATCGTTTAAGCAATAAGTTTGTTAATTTCATTCAAACGAACTGAGAAAACCGGACGAAGTTTTATTGTTAGAGTATAATAGACTAGCCAGAGTAAAATTTTCAGTTTTACAATCAGGGCCGTTCCTGGGTTTTGGCCGCTCAGGTGCAAAAACAATATTGCCGCCCTTATTAATTCAATATTCTTTAATTAAGAATTTAATACGCAGTGTTTACTTTTGTATCTATACATACATAATTTTATACAGTTATCATGCAAAAGGGGTACGATTATTATTCTTATTAATCAAAATTTTGGATATAATAAACGGCCTGCGGCCGCCCAGGTGCGGGGGCATCTTCTGCACCCCCGCCAGGAACCGCCCTGTTTACAATTACAATAAACTGGCTGTCTTCGATAATAAGAAAACGTTTGCTCTGTTCGTGCGATGCTTACACAGGCCTGCGAAGAAGAAACTTTTTTAAATATTTTAGCTGACTCTATTAGATACTTACGTGCTGAATTACAAACACACAATAAAAATTTCATACCACGTTTCATTTCCCACTACTAATTTCGTTCAATCGCCTGTTATAACATAAAAACGTGAAAGCAAATTGCAAGAAAACTGTACAAGATGGGGCGAATCTGGGGTTATTTTTGCAGTTACAAGTAGGGTTGCCACCTTTTTTACAGAAAAATAACGTACATTTGCTTTCGTGGGGTATAAAAAAAAGTACGTTCAACAAATTAAGGGTGCGTTCCACTTACGCCCAAATCGCCGGGGTTTCATTAAGCTAGGTTCTCCTGTACGCGACTGGACGCAACGTCGAGAACTTCAAAGTCGATTTTCTCGAAAATGAAGCGCGATATCAAAAAATTGTACTCTTTTTTCTCGACTTATTTCCTTATTATGAGTCGAAAAGAAAGAGTAACTTTTTCTCATATCGCGCTTTATTTTCAAGAAAATCGACTTTGAAGTTCTTGACGTTGCGTCCAGTCGCGTACGGGAGAACCTAGCTTAATGAAATCACGGGCGATTTGGGCGTAAGTGGAACGCACCCATAAAGTACATTTTAATGTTATTAGTTTTCATTTCTTCCAAACATATTTTGTATTGCTTTTAGCATTACAGAGTAACTTTTTATTATTTTGAAATATCTTAATGGCATCATTGCACTCAATATTCATATTGAAATGACAGACAATTATCCTGCGCGTAAGTTGATAGGTCACTACGCAGTGTGGTGCGACGTGCGGTGAAATTTGGAACTAATGAAAAAGGTTGTGTACAATAATATTGCGTTACGTTTCACGTAATATCATTAATTGTGAAATAAAGTATTTTCGCGTACTTTATTGTTATTCAAAAGTATAGAGTACATTTACCTATAATAACGTAAGATACTTTATTTTAAAGTACGGGTGGCAACCCTAGTTACAAGTCCAAATTCTTATAAAACTAGCACGCATTTTTAAAAAAGGTTTTACTCCCTTAATTCTGCAGTCCTTTGTCACTGTAATCTGTAGAAAAATGTTGAAACTATAAACCAACCATTTCCCAGATTCTAAATGCATAACAAACACAAGCAAAACATACATGACCTTGGTACAGAATTAACATCACGCTTCAAGTAGTGCAAAGTCCTAAACTAAAAACACCTAGGGTAACTGTGCCAGTAGTCGGCCATTTAAGGGAAAGCGAAAATTCAAGTTACGCATTGTTATTATTAATATACTATTTTTTAAATGCGCTATTGACAGTTAAATTCTTTAAAGTATCTATTTTTCAAATGTGTGGATGATTTTTTTAATAGTATAACAATTTTTATTTAAAATATCTAAAATATCCAGAAACGTCCTTTTTACCAATAGTCAGCCAGTAAAATCCTAACTTCAGCCTTTCACATGCCAGTAGTCAGCCAGGTTCTTCTATCAGGTTATATTATGTATCAGTCACCGTATAGTATACTTATTGTTAATCGTCAGAATGTTAAGTGGTTCAAAATTCATGATGTGTGTACTTAAAATTTAAAAATTTATTTTCTTCTGAAAATTCTAATTATTTAAATTATAACGGCCGACTACTAGACCAATCGTCTAGTCGTCAGCCGTTTTGTGTTTGAGAGGGCCGACCACTGGTCACATTGGCGATTTCTTACCAATATCCAGTACCCAGCCACTTTGAAAATACTTACTAACCTAAGTTTAAATGCAATTATAATTTCACGAAAAGTTAATTCGAATGTTATTAATCGCGTATTCAAAATTTGAACATGAAAAACTTCGTATTAGTGTTGGTATACACTATTTCCAAGTGTCGCCTATAGTACTAAATTAATTCAAATTGACTCATCAGTAGTGAACCATCCAATCGCCAACACAATGAAGCTTTCTGCAGTTCATATTTTTACCGCTAAATGCATGAAACTTCCCACATTCGAAGGAGAGATTACACTGATCATTGTTTCGTTTAAATATATAAAATTCTATTCCTAATTTATTATTTCTAAGCAATTTATTTCCGAAAAGGCTGACTATTGGGTAGGGGCCAAACTAAGGCACATTTACCCTATTAGATTGATACATTGTTCATTGTCCACGCAAGTTCTAAACCGATGCTACAAAAACTACGGAAGAAACTGTTCGAAAGGTATTGAAAGAAAAGACACACAGACGCTACAGTTAGATTGAATAGGAAGACGGAGCGGAAATTCCGAGGCGAACTGGAAAATCAAGAAGAGCGAAGGAAGCGGCAATGAAAAGCAGAGGATCCAAAGGGTCCAAAGGGTAGAAAGGCAGACGGAGAGGTGAGTGGTGCGAGGAAAAGGAAGGAAAGCACAGAGCAAGAATCACGGTTTACGTGCGCGTCTAACTACGTGTCGTATAAACGGACCTTTGAGAACATAATTCATCGCAGTAAACAGCCGGTACGCGTGCCGTGTCAAATTAACGGCGAGCCGCAACAACGGGACCCGCCCCGTCGGCCTCGCCAAGTCCGTTCGCCGGCACCTAAACCCTTCGAGCTCCACTTTCCCACTTTTCCCCCGTGAAAGCTTGGACGCTAAATTTATAGGAGTCTATAAGAACTGCTCCCCTTGCACGGATTCGAAGACGCATCGAGTGGAATGACTTTTCGAGTTGATGACCCGCGACGCATAAATCCGTGCTAGCGCGGTGCAGGAACAGCGAAGTAGAGCACTGCTACGTGTAGCTCGATAAGCCAATAAACATTTGGAGCTGATCGGACAATCAAGCTGCTTCGACTTCGGTTATGCGGTTGCCAAGTGAAAAGAAAAAGCGACAGAAGTAGACGAGGCGTGTGTGCGGCGGGAATTCCTGTCTTAAAGCGATCATAAAGTTGCCGTAATATTTGGGACCCAGGAGGATTTATGGGGCAACCGTCCCGACCAGGAAGCCCCTCAGCTTGGAAATCCCTCATTTCCACGATGCGCATCGTAAATTGCATGTGTCGCCAGTGCCACTCAATACGCAGAACCTTAGCATATGCTACTGGACCGCTTAAACAGTGTTGGCCTACGTTGAAAGAACAAAACGGGACATAGTTGAGGAATATTGAAAGGGACTGGAAACGCGTGTGTACTTTGTATTGCAGGCTCGCTCTAAAGGGCGCAGACGGCGCGTACACCATTCTAGAATTGATACAGGCCTCGCTGAAGTGGCGAGTGACACTGCTCCTTTTTTTTTTGTTTCTGGGATTCGTGTATAGGTGCATATATTCTATTGCTAAAGCGTTGCTTAACACATGCGTGACGTTTGTGTGTCCTACCCTCGGCATACCTCATATCTTGTGAAATACCCTTCCGTGTCTTATGCAGGTATGTATAGTGTGTTAAAAAACCGAGGAAGTTTAGGTACAGTGCTCGCAAACAGGAGAGGGAAATGCTTAATTAAGGTAGGACCGAAAATGAATTCTTTCTGTGTAAAATTGATTTTTCTGCTCCAGTAACGGAGAGAAATCGGAAGAGATTGTGTAACTGTTTGCGTGAAATATTCTTTGTTACCTTGATTGTTTTCAGTGTTTACAACATATGTTCGAAATGTCTCTCTTGCATTTCAACGTTACATTGTCAAACACTCCTGACTTGTTTTATATTTTTGGATATTATAATTTCCATTCTCTGTCGCAAGCTAGCTACATTAGTTTTTGTCGATTAGCACATTAATGAACTACTCTGATTTGACTGATTATAATTAATATTCTGTAAAGAGAAAGGAATCCCTTGCAAAGCGGAGAGTGGCATTTTTGACCAAGATTGAGCATTTTTCATTTCTTTTTATAAATAACATGTGCTCCTAAAATTTCGAATCCCACTTTGCAACGTCCTGTAGCAGAATTCTTGGAACTTGTGATACCTAATAGAAAAAATGCGATATATGGATTTTTTCTGTAATGTTTCGGAGAGAACAATCTCTATCCATATCAACTGTCTCCTCCATTATCGTGGCGCTTAAAAAATGAAGGACCCCATGTATAGTAATGTGTGCGAAGTGTACGTGAATTTTTTTCGAAGAATACTTTAATTCAGTTTGAACAACACACTTGATAAAATTCTGAAAAATGTTTGATTTATCAAATATCCTATATTACCCAATATTTCTGGACTGCAGATCAATAGACGCGGTAAATTATTCTAGTTTCAGCCAGGGATCGAAAAAGTTCTGGTACTTTTCAATAGGTTCCATTTAAAACATGGACCGCGGAACTTTTTTAAAAATGTTCTCACATTATAAGTTCCCAGAAGAACCGATAAAATAAAAGTTCTTAAAAATAAAGGTTCTAGTTGGAATGGAACTTATAAAATATAAAAATATAAATTTTTTCTACAACAGGAACAGATATTGTGTTCACCAATATTAAAAAAGTTCTCAATCGTTGTAACAAATACTGAGTACTATTCAATTCTATATTATAGAATTTCTATGTATTTCGGGTCATGTAAGTTATAAAAAAATGTTATTTAGGTATTATTCTTGACAAGTTCTCTTTTCTGTTTAATACTTCTTATGAAACCATTAATTAATACATTTCTAATGTTATGATTTTCATACCTTTAATGAAATAAACATATGAAGAATATGATATTGTATTGTTAAATAAAACTAGTACCCAATAGTTTAGTACTTTTCTTTATCTTATGAAAACTTTTTTAATAAATGTTCTAATGTAACTTGCTTCCATGGAACTTTTATTATATAGGCTCTAAAATATCTATTCCATGAGAACACTTTTTAAAGAAGTTCCTAAAGGTGACATTTTTTTCAATAAAAATTCCACAGAAACAGATTCTAACAGAATTTTTTTTAAAAACGAGGGTTCGAGAACTTTTTCGATCCCTGGTTTCAGCAATGAAGATTATTAAAGTGATTGCTATTCACAACCTTTTTATAGCTCCCAACCAGATTGTTTCCGTACTTGTAATTACTATTGTGTTCTTCATTGTATGTCATTTTTTAACCACTATAATAAAAGTAACCCTAAATATGTGGACAGTAATGCCTCGTTAGCTGGCCGGATTTCTGCCCTGTTAGCTGACCGCGGCTTTCCCCACCAGAACTTGGAACCAACTCCACGTAGCTAGCTTGTCCCAACAACCAAGCAGATTTGTTTTAACAACCTACCGACTTGAGACCTCGGTGCTGGGTATCGATATCTCACTTGCACTGAATGTTTCTTGATCGTTCACTCGAATCCTTGGAATTTCGAAGATAGATGGCCAAATATAATCCCGAATCCCAGCCAGCTAACGGAGTACTACTGTATATTAATCTAGAAAAATACTCCCGCGCTTCCCTTCGGGCCTAAGAGATATTAAGGCCTACATGAGAACACATTTCATCACCCCCTCAGGGGTTGATTGGGGCAAAATCCTAAAATTGGATTATAGGCATTCATGTGGGTAAACTTGCGAAATAAAAACCTAGTTGATATCTAATCGGGCCTAAGAAATAATAAGGAGTCCGAGAAAACATATTTCACCCCTTTTATTAATTTTCACATTTTTAAAACGAAAACAGCAAGTTTGCCAATTTTCTTTCATAAATATCCCACCAACTGTCTCCATCGAAACAATATCCGAGGGCAGTTCCACGATTAATTAGAATTACGCCTTCTTTTTACCGCGATACATCCCTCTTGCCGGTGAGGATCAGGGTTGTCACGCGAAAAGGGTGTCCTTTATCGATTCGAAACGATTTTAGAGGGTGGTTTGTTCCCCCACTCCCCCCGACGTTTTTGATTTGAGCATACATCCTCGATATACGAGTCTCGAGGCAACGCTTCGCCGCTTCGAATTAAGGGGTGAACCGAAAGGAGTGCCTCTATCCTACCCCTGGGGTCGTTCCACGGGCAAAACAGAGAGCGGGGATAAGAGATGGGAGCCGCGAAGAGCAAAACGGAGCACGGGGAATCGAGAACGGCGGATGAAGGATCGAGGAATCAGCAGGCACAGAAACAAAACGCGGAACGAGCCCAACGCGGTGTTTATTTTCCATCGCTTCCAGCGTATGGTGCACGACAAACTGACAACCATTTCTGTCTGCTAGAAGGAGGCTAGTATAATCCAAATCTGTAAACCCCGTAATTGACTTTCCGTAGAGTCAGACTCCCTCTTGCGTTTCGTGGATGCGGACTGCAAATGGGTGGAAATTGATCGAAACATTTTCAATGAAGAGATGTGGCAGGAAGGCTATATTTAAACCTAAACGTCATCTAATATTCGGTACTTATTTTGTTTATACTCGTTCTCACTTCTACAACTGCAGCCCGATCCCGTTCAACAAAACGGTCGAACGATCGAGCTATTGTAACTCTCGGGTGTACATAAGTAGTACACACAGGGCCCGATCTAGCTCTTCCGCCGCTCTGGGCAAAAGTGATTTTTGCCGCCCTTTGCATTGAATCATGAATAAGTATTTTAAAATATATTTTTTGACACTAAGGAAAATTTTTTGTAGGTATTTGTCTACCAATTTTGCCGCCCCCAAAATTTGCCGCTCTGGGCAATTGCCCTAGTTGCGCCCCCCTAGATCTGGGCCTGAGTACACACTGTATTCGCTATAAGCTCGAGACTTGGATCGGCGGCGAGCCTATAGCGTGTAGAGGACACTATTCTTAGGTCAATCTTCTATCAGCCTTGCTTTCAACAAGACAACAGCTCGCTCGTGCCGCATATGCACCTGAAATGGCGGGCGTAGCGGCGAGCTTATAGCGGGGAAATACTGTTTTTTTTATTTTTCCGTACATACAGGGTGTTCTATATGTCGCGAAGCTATTTCTAGCCTCGCATTTTTTGTCTCTTTGGTTTGCGTTAAGCGTGTCTCGGTTGGCGTGGACCTTGAACGTGCCCCTTATATGGGCTTTGCCATATTGGGGTCCCTCAGTTTTATTTAAACTTCTTTATGTTGAAATACAGTTTATTTGTTGTATCTAAAAAAAATAAAGAAAACAGTTCTGGAAAATATTAGGAAAATATTTAAACATCCTTCTCATTCAAGACATTTGAATTTTGGCGCTTTTGGGATACTTTTCCTACGCGATCTGACGCCTCGACGTTATACCCAGATGGCAAACCTGGTAAGGGCTGATTTCAACCCTTCAGAGCGAATTTCCGCAGAAAAAAATTGATCCTCTGCGTTCACACGAAGTTTCATTTTCGGGTTGGAAGACATTCTTTGTGAAGTACCAAAATGGCTATAACTCCGGAACAAGATCAAATAGGGCATATGTTTATGTACTTGAACTTTCTTCATTGTTCTCGTCTCCTCACCCACCGCTAAAATCGGTATAGGTACATACCACATGTTATGGAACACCCTGTATTTATCCATACTCCACCTTATTGAAACCACTGCTGTGCCCTGTCTTTCTAAACCGAATCCTACTAATCCTACTTCCTACTAATATAATAAATGCGAAAGTGTGTCCGGACGTTTGTTACTCAATTGCGTCGCAACTACGCAACGGATCTCTCTGAAATTTGATGTGCTTATACGTAGTCTAGGACCGGGAATAACATATAGGCAGTGGCGGATTTAAGAAAAAAGGCCCAGGTGGAGAAGCTTCTGAGGGGCCCATTTTGGGGGGAAAATGAAGAGGTAGTTTACTAAAAACAGGCCAAGTGTAGTAGCACGAAAAAAAATGTAGTGTTTGGATACTCAGACCTAATCATAATTTTTATTTGGGGCCCTTCGAGGGCCTTCTGTGCAGGGGCCTAGGTGGCAACTGCACATCAACCGCCCTGTTAAATCCGCCACTGCATATAGGATACTTCTTATACCCGCTTCTTTTAACCCATCTGGACCAAGTATTGCTTAAATCACTCTCTAGAACCCTGCGGACAATATAGGGTATCATGAAATCTGGACATCCCACCCCATCCCCCTTATTCCTCCCTCCTGACACTCCGTGATAATCGAAGTTTTACCCGGGCAACACCAGGTAGGGTAAATGTGCCTTAGTTCGGCCCCTACCCAATAGTCAGCCTTTTCGGAAATAAATTGCTTAGAAATAATAAATTAGGAATAGAATCTTATATATTTAAACGAAACAATGATCAGTGTAATCTCTCCTTCGAATGTGGGAAGTTTCATGCCTTTAGCGGTAAAAATATGAACTGCAGAAAGCTTCATTGTGTTGGCGATTGGATGGTTCACTACTGATGAGTCAATTTGAATTAATTTAGTACTATAGGCGACACTTGGAAATAGTGTATACCAACACTAATACGAAGTTTTTTATATTCAAATTTTTAATACGCGATTAATAACATTCGAATTAACTTTTCGTGAAATTATAATTGCATTTAAACTTAGGTTAGTAAGTATTTTCAAAGTGGCCGACTATTGGCATTCAAAATATAAAGAAAACCAATAATCAGCCGCCCCGGCTGGGTACTGGATATTGGTAAGAAATCGCCAATTTGACCAGTGGTCGGCCCTCTAAAACACAAAACGGCTGACGACTAGACGATTGGTCTAGAAGTCGGCCGTTATAATTTAAATAATTAGAATTTTCAGAAGAAAATAAATTTTTAAATTTTAAGTACACACATCATGAATTTTGGACCACTTAACATTCTGACGATTAACAATAAGTATACTATACGGTGACTGATACATAATATAACCTGATAGAAGAACCTGGCTGACTACTGGCATGTGAAAGGCTGAAGTTAGGATTTTACTGGCGGACTATTGGTAAAAAGGACGTTTTTAGATATTTTAGATATTTTAAATAAAAATTGTTATACTATTAAAAAAATCATCCACACATTTGAAAAATAGATACTTTAAAGAATTTAACTGTCAATAGCGCATTTAAAAAATAGTATATTAATAATAACAATGCGTAACTTGAATTTTCGCTTTCCCTTAAATGGCCGACTACTGGCACAGTTACCCTACTTTAAGCTACTACATGATAAACGCGAGCCACCAAAAGTGTCTGCCGTGAAAACGACCCGAAAGGTATCCACGCGTCTGTCGGATGTGCCAGTGGCGTTCCACGAAAATAGGCTCGTCGCAAGTAATCGAGGAAGTTTGATATTCGATTGCGGCGCGACCGGCCGTGTCGAGAGCCGGGTGGGGGAGCTCGAAAGAAGGAAGCTGGGAGACTAACCTTTGCATTCGTTGGCATCTCTGGCAGTGGCTCGTGCCCAGGGTCGATCGAAGTGGAACGGCCGACACCTCTCGCAGTCCCTGCCGGCGGTGTTGTGCCTGCACTCGCAGGCGAGCTCGCCGTCCTTGCCCGGGATGCACCTTGCCGCGTGGCCGTTGCACTTACACCTGCCGCCGACGGCGAAGTCCGAGACCGCGTAGTGATGGGCGAGCGTGCCCGTGCCGAGGTTGCTGGCGAGGGTGCTGGTGGTCGGGGTGGACACGGTCACCGCTGCGAAGCTGATCTCGCCGATGTCCACCGCGTCGTTGGACTGCATCTCTTGGGGCGCGATCACCTGGTGCACCGAGGGCAACACGGTGGCCAGCGGATCGGCCGCGCCGCGCAGCAAGCTCTTCTGGCTCTTGATCCTCTCCTCCCGCTCCCTCTCGCGCTTGGCCATTTCCTCGAGGCCGAGGCCGTGGTCGCGATCGTCGCCGGGGCCCAGCGGCGAGACCTGTTGTTCCTGGGCCGGCTGTTGGGGCATGTGAAGCCGATTGAACACGACGCGCACGTCGGTGGCGGTGACCCAGTCCTGGAGGACCGGCGAGTTGTCGAAGTCGGAGGCCGACGGGCGGCCCTCGAGGGTGCTGAAGGCGATCCTGCCGACGGGCCCGAGGCCGTCGCCGCCGGTGTACCGGTGGCTGTCGGTGCACCGCGCCTCTTGCTCGTTCGCCTTGGTGATGGTGGCTCGGTTCGGCCGGCCGTATACGCGCCGGCACTGCGACGAGTAGAACTGGAACGGCTGCCACGTTTTCCCGTAGTCCATCGACTTGTAGATCGCGATCGAGTCCGGCTTGGCCGCCCTCGGGCAGAACTGCAGGCTGACGTAGGTCAGCTCGTACTTCTTTCCCAGGGAGAGGGTCAAGGTCACGTTGTCCGGCGGCGCGGAGAAGCTCTGCGACGTGAAGAGCGGCTCGCTCCGCCAGCAGGTCACGTTGTTCGAGTTGTTCAGGTCGGTGAGGTAGCTGGCGGGGAACCGACGCCTGGGCGTGCTGTCGTCGCAGATATGGCACTGACCTATGCCGGTGCTACCACCGGGCTGCTCCGTCACGTCGCAGTACCTCGTCGGCCCGCCGCTCCCGCAGGTCGACGAGGCCTCCACGGCCGCGCCGAACGCCGCGTTCACGAAGTCCGGTATGCAACGCCGGGGCCTGTCCTCGTCGTAGCACGGGTCCGACGGATGCTGCTGGCTGGAGAACATCTTCGCGTACATCTCGCCGCCCGCCAGCGTGTCCCCGCAACGAAACAGGATCGCCCCGCAGAGGAGGCCCAGCACCCATGTCGCCCCGCTCTTCATCCTTGCCTGGATTTCTCCGCGATCCGAGCCGACGTTCTATTCTTCCCTCGCCTCTTCTCTCCACCACCCTTCGACCCCTCGCCCTTTCACCCCTTCACCGACAACCCTTGCCGTGTGCACCTACGCGCAAACTGTCCTTCTCTCCTTCCACGCCGAATTCCCCTTTCTCTATTCCACCGTCGCGCGGTACGGCGCGGCGAACAAGAGGGTAGCGATCTTCCGCGCGATCCTCTCCAATTCTGTCGAGCCTGAACCTCGATTTTTACGCTCCTTTCCTGCTCTTCACGTCGATCGACCGACTAGTCCCGCCTGACATTGCCCCCGACTCGCATTATCGTTGGTCACGGCAACAGGGAACTGAACGGTCGCGCGTAGCCTGTGCTCCGTTCGGCAACCGATCGGGATCGATGGGATACCTCTCTCCCCGGTGAGAATCAATCTGCGAACGTTCAACGTGCGGTCGCAGCGGCCAGCTTCGGTGCGTCTCATCGAGCCCTTCGAGCCTGCTCGATCTTCGAACGGGGTGACCGTGCTAATTTCATCCCCCAAAACGAGTCCCGCGATTCAAACGAGTCGATTTCGCGCGCGCGCGCGCGCGCGAGAGAGGCGAAACGTTTCGACGCGGAATTCGAAAAGACGGAAACGCGAGTGGCGGCCTGGCGGCACGCGCTGTCCTCGGAACCGACACGGAAAACCGACACAAACGACGACGCTCTCCCGACGGCGGCTCGCCGCTAACTGAATCACCGTCCTTGCACGGTGTGCATCCGAACTGTTCCGAGTCCCTCTCTGGTTAGCCGTCCACCCCACCCCGACCCGTCTCTCGCCCACCCTGAGTCTCCCTCTCTCTTCCCTTTGACCGTCGGCTCGCACCCTCTCATCCAAGACCAATTCCTCTTCGGCCAATCCGACAGCGCCACTACTCGCCTCGACCCCACTACTCGCGTTCCGCCACACTGGATCGAGGATCCAGCAGCCACGCTGCGCCGCGCCACCGGAAACCCGCCGACCGCTGGACCAGCGCACCGTGTACTCCTCTATTCTCCGCGAGCAGCGTCTCCCCAGAAGAATCCTCGCGATGCTGCGAGAAATCTCACCGGGTATTCGCCTTAACCCCGATTAAGTATCCATTTACCACCGTTCCCGTCTCAATGCTCATTGCAACGAACACAACCATTCGGGTTGTCTAGTGGTTCTAGGCGCGCGTGAATCGATGCGTGGATGATTGATAATTTCGCTCTACCCGCGTAAATCTCACTAATTGTCACTATGTTTGTGCCGCGCGGCCGTTTGTTTAGACACTCGCCAAAGTTAGATTCAACTTAGCTTCGTGAAAGGCAGTGGCGGATTTAACAGGGCAGCTGATGAGCAGTTGCCGCCCTAGGCCCCTGTAAGGCCCCGTGACCAACAAAAAATTATGATTAGGCATCCAAACCACATTTTTTTCGTATTATTACACTTGGCCCATTTTTAGTAAACTACCTTCAATTTCCCGAAAAAATGGGCCCCTGCCCAGAAGGCCCCTAAGGCCCCATCTTTAAAAAATATTACGATTTTAACCAAACCCTAGATTTTCTTTCTGTACCACTACGCTTGGCCAATTTTTAATAAACTACCTCTTTTTTATTTTCCCCCAAAAATGGGCCCCAGAATGTTTGCCACCTGGGCCTTTTTCCTTAAATCCGCACTGGTGAAAGGGGGTGGATATTTAACCCTGGAACTAACAAGGGAAGATCCCCAACTCGGAGATTCATAGAATTATGAATCTTTGGGGATATGTAGAGGATATATCTATAAGTATGTATTATGCTACTCTTTTTGCTGCCCAAATTCACTCTAAAGGGGTGCAATTGACCCCTGAAAATCCGACTATTTTCCGATTTTGCGTTATTACTCGCGGAGGCAATTTCACCCCCTCATAGTGAATTTGGGTAGCAATAAATTGTGTAATACACATCTATATATCCTCTACACATGGGCATCCGGAGGGGGGTGCAAAGGGGCAGTTGCCCCGCTTGCTTTAGAGACAAAATCACTTATTTTTCAAAACTGATCTTCTTAGGTTTATAATAAAAAAGTGAATACCTACTTTTAAATTTCGGTTTTAATTTTTTATTTAAATTGGCAGTATAAAATGGGTTAAAAGAACCAAGAGGGGTATATTCTTCTTTACCATCATTCCAAAGTTGCCCCTGCCCCCCTGGAAAAAAGTCTCCGGACGCCCTTGCCTTTACATATGCCCAAAGTTTCATAATTTTGCGAATTCCCGGCTTGGGGATCTACCCTTGTAAGTTTGCGTGCAGGTGACATTTTTCTCCCAGCGATTCCTTGTCTCGTTTTGTAATTCTTATGGTAATGCCTGTTGTTCGAGTTGTTACTAGAAGCAACTTTTTCAGGAGAAACTTTGCTAGCTCGCTATCGTTTCGATCTCGCCGTAATGTTTCTCGGTAACATTAACGACCTCGTTACCCCATTTGATGCAGTAATAATAAGCAGGAAACCATTGTTACTCGAAACCTATTCGGTTTTAGGCAAAAAGTTAAAGTTGCAGAATATTGTGTATTTTTAAACGACGAATTCAGGTGTGTAAACAGTTTGCTAGTAAAATATCGTTTCGACCCTCAACTTTGGGGCTGTATACAGAAAAATACATGTCAAATATTTTCGCGAGGACTATATCATACTAAAGTTTCATCAAAATCGGCGATCGACACTTCGGAACTGTCCCTTGTAAGTCTGAATTATTCTAGTGAAAGGCAAAACAAGGAGCAACTCTTATGTATTGTAGGATAACGGCTTCCAAGTATTGACAGAAACATAAACCAAAAATTCTGTAAATTAATTGTTCTGTCAATGGTCCTATTATACGTTGCAAAACTCAACAATTTTGTTACTTTATAAGATTCCGGTCGAATGAATGTGTCAGGAACAGTGCATAAACATGAACTTCACCTGTTGTTCTTAGGGGAGACCGGGGCTAGTTGATACATTTTTCAGTTTTCAATGTTTTTCATTTTTGTTTGAATTAATTACTTGATAACAAATATGCTAAAATATACTTTGGTCCTTCCTCTTTAATATATTGTAAATGAAAATTTGAGAAAATACATAGAAAGTGAATGAAAAAATGTTATTTGGACGAAGGTAAAATGTATCCATTTACCCCACTGCGGGGCTAGTTGATACGTTATTCTGTTTTCAATTTTTGTCATCTTTTATTTGAATTAATTACTTAATAACAAATATGTCAAAATATACTTTGGTCCTTCCTCTTTAATATACAGTAAGCGGAAACATGAGAAAATACATACAAAATGAACGAAAAAATGTTATTTGGACCATTAATTTGGATGTATCAAAACTATTTACTTTTTCTCTATATAAACGAAAACAGTTAAAAAACGATTGTTAACGTTAATGCACACACACGTACGGTGGATCGTAGGAAAGAATTGAACAACAATCTTCACATATCTCGCTGAAATGGAGCTACATACATATATACCGTGTTGAGATAATTCGTCTGTATCAACTTGCCTCCTGTGTCAACTAGGCCCAGTCTCCCCTATACTTTAACATCTTTTTAGTTTGAGTGTAGTATTTTTAAAAAAAAAACTGTCTCGAAACATCATTTCAAATTAGAAAATAGGATATAGATCCAAATTGAGTATCTATAGTATATGTAGATACCTGTGAGATAATTGTTTTGCGATAAAACAAACTTTCTGAGATACCTAAATAAGAGAGAATGAAATAGTTTAAAAAAAATGTTACTTTTGAAATATTTAAAAATCATCGATCTAAGTATTCCTTTAAATGAATAACTAATAAGATTTTAGCACAGAAACGTTCCATATCAAATTTCTACATATTTCTATACGACAAGAGCAATTAGTCTCTGATTTTAACCCTTTAATACCCACACCTAGACCACATTGAAGGAAAAATATCCCGTTTTTTCTTTGTCGTTAAAAATGGCTTCAATTTATATATATATATTTTGTAAATTGTTTTTCAGCGGTTAAAATGCATAAAACCAATGACTACAGGGTTCAGGTAGGTCCAGCTTTCTTCGGTGAATAAAACTATGCTAAACATATACTACTTAAACTGTTGCCAACAGCGAATTGTGAATGCAAACGGCAAAAAAAGGAATGTAGGTACCATATATGATACGTTTGGCACCAAGGAGCTAACAATTGATAATAAGAGTTCATTCAAAATCCTATAATACAATATGATAGCATAACTGGAACAATTGTAAATAGTAGTTGCTAGTAACCAAGTTGTTGATGCGACGGTAAAGAAATAATTAAAAAAAAAGGAGTTCATTCTTTGAATTATGACAGAGAGTGAAAGCAGTCGTTACTGCGTACAATAAAATTATGTAACACAATAATATAATAACATAAAGCACCCAGCTCCCATTTGATTATTCTGAATAACCCACACGCATAGTAAAGAAAAAGTTATTTCGTTTTATTAGAAGATAACGTGGGACATTGCTCACCCCGAATAACAGCTATTATGTAGGTATATGGGACGAGCGAAGTGTAAAATATCCGAAGCCTATACTTTTCGCATTATCAATCTGTCTTCTTGTAAAGGAGACATGCCCGTCATAGAGCACACGCTGTAGCAAAGGGAAGAATGAAATTATAGTTTAGATAACCTGAAATTAAGGAAAGAATTCGAGGAATTTAGCGCAGAGAGGAGGTTTCGCAATGCTCGTGCCAGAAAGCGGACGAGGGCTCCTTTTCCGACGATTCGACGAGAAGACAAGTCCTGATGCATGCATGGATTATGGAGCGGGTTCTCTGAGGGTCTATCGGTCGAATTGGCGAGCGGAAAAAAGCAGAACGGGAATGCGGGAGATACGACGTCGAAAACCAACAGCGACGAGATAGAAAGAGAGAAGAGGCGGAGGCTTCTGTAGGCACCGTCACGCGATCCTTGACCGTAGCTGAAGAAAGCCTCTCGTTAGTTTGTCCAACCGCTGTAAATTAAACAGCCTCTAATTTTTTAATACGAGTTCGTGCCATTTCAGCATCACGGAACATGTGAATTCGACGAAAGCAACGGGGTTTTTTTCTCTTTTGATTTTCTCCCTTCTTTTGAAATCTTTCGTCTGCTACAGCCGTTCCTTTCGGTACCATCACTGTTGCCATGTTGCATATTTACGTACGATCGTTCGCTAAATTAACAAATTTGTTACTGTGCAGTTGTTTAATTATACCTATGATAGTCGAAGTGATACACTGAATTGAATTTACATGTCACCAGACACCAAATGTGAGTTTGAAAGTAGAAACATTTGATTCAATATGCGATCACTAAAATTGTTTACAACTTTCAGGAGTTCAAAAATATTTTGGTAGATGGCCGATATCTTCTAAATTGCTGAAGAAAATTGGTTTCCAATTTTTTAGATATATTAGTTTTTAAATGTAACTAAACGCGTTCTGTTAATATACGAAGTGTCCCACTTAAAGCAGGCCACCTAAATGTCTTCATCAATTTTATGTAATTTGAATGAAATAGAAAATTTGATACCTTTCAAATTACATATGAAACACAATTTCTTTTTTCATTGAAAATATTTTTTAATTTAAAAATACTAATTTTGAAAGAAATTAGCCAACAACACGTCTTCAGATAGTAGAAGTGATACACTGAATTGAATTTACATGTCACCAGAAACCAAATGTGAGTTTGAAAGTAGAAACATTTCTCTATTTAATGAGATTAATAGTAATAATTTATATCTATTCCAAATACTGATTTACCTTGCTTAAAAATAGACTGTTAAGGTAAAAGTACCAATACCCGGACGCTTAAGGGGCTTAAGGAATAGCGGCAAAGTTCGTCTCCTAATTTAATTTGTAAAACCGTCATGAAATAAGAAAATGTTGTTGAAATATTGAAGATAACACAATATTATACTATCGGAAACTGAAAAAAAGTTTATGTATTATAATAGACGTATTTATTAATGAAAATACGAAAATATGCAGATGTCCCAGTAAGCGGACAACCTAAAACTGCATGTCCCAATACCTGAATTATATCGACCCAGTAAGCGGACAACCTAAAAATGCATGTCCCAATACTGAATTATACTGGTACATTCACGAAATTTTTGTACCAGTAAATAAACTTAGACTTGTTTAAAAAAATATTAATTTTTCTTGCTAGTTTAACCATCTTAAATTAAATTTAAATCTATTTACTATGATAATAATGTGTTATTATAATATATGAATAAGAAATGCAGTTAATAGTTTCTTAGTAAATGAGTGGCGTGTCTTAACAGAAGCCATAGAAATTTCTCGAAATCTGCTATGCGTACAAAGTGTGTTACAAAATAATTATTTCTATCTAACGACTTTTAATTTTCTATAATAATGATTTCAATTAATACTGCTAGATACTAATACATTATGGTACTATTTTTTGTCTTTAATTACATTAAAAATTAAGCTTAAAAATAAATAAAATTCGCATTGCTGTTCAGGTACTGGGACATGGCCGGGCACTGGTACATTTACCTTATAAGGCTACGTTGCGAAATAAACACTCACGGATTTGTTTACAACAAAAGACTGCTATAGTCATGGAAAGGATGAATATTAGCTAGCCGCGTCATTAACAAGTGGCAGTACCATACAGAGTCAAGTCACGTGTTTTTCGTTTTAAGAAATAAAAGTGGCCGGAATTGGCCACTAACCGAAATGAGGCTATCAGCGCAATAGTGGCGCAACCCACAATTTTGGGTGAATTGACATTTCAGCCTGAATCACTTCTTATACAGCAAAATTTTAATTCTATAGTGTTCTGAGCAACCCTACAAAAACATACATAAAATGAGAGCACAAAAACGTGTTTTTGCACTGAGTATTTTCTTGATTTACGTCGCAAAATACTAGCCTGTACAGCATTGGTCATTATTTTTTATAATAATAATATCCACCTCAGCAATTGTATTTTGTGAAAAATAATACCTACGTATGTACCTAAAAGTAGAAATTTTAAGCAACGACTTTGAATTCTTTGAAACGTCAATAATTTCATTACAGCCGATTATCTTGAAACAAAAGTTTTGGGGTTACTCCACTATTGCGCTGATAGCCTCGAATTACCCCGCTTTCCCCTACACCTCGCTTTTTAATTTCACCCATTAATTTTTTGACAACCATAATTAATTCCGCAAATGATCGCACGGAAGTAATTGATATGAAGAAACAATACATAGAACTCGTTACAAAATGTATATTAATATTTCCATTTGATAGGTTTCTCTAGCCTCGCTTCAAAAAGTGCTGCAACCCACAATTTAAAATCACTCTGTATATCAGAGGTATCCAAATTGATTATGTTTTTAAAAAGATTACCGTGAGTAAACAGCACACGAAATTTTCGCTTGACATTAAATCTGTCGAGCGTTCGTCGGATTTGCCGATTATAATAAATTATTGTGAAAAAACTCGGACGACCGAACGAATCGTTTTAGAGGTCATTTGAAATACCGTTTAAAGACGTCCCACCGGGCGATTTAACACTTCCCTGTGAAGCTTTGCCGAATACTCCAAAGAACTATTCTTCAAAGCGTAAAATTCCTACCGAAAGGTGTCGGAAACATAATTATTATGGTATTGGGCCCCGTCCCTCGAGAATGCCATTCAGTAGCAACCTTCCACCTTATTCCCAGTTTCTATTCTAACGACATCCTCTGTCCGCTTTTAGTGAACGCATTCGAACGATTTATTACTCTCGAGGCGTTTTTGCGCGAGACACGTCTCTGCGCTTTCGGAAAAACTTTCACCCGAAACGAATGCGGACAAAAGCAAGAAACTCGGTGCTTTGAAAAACGCTGGATAAAAATTGTATTACGTTTGAAAAAGACATTACGCATAATATTCTCGCGACATTAAAAATATTTACTTATTGTATTTAGGTACGATTAGCTTTGGAGTTTATTTCAAAATTTAAGAGTTGTTGCGTGATTTGGAAAAAAAATTTCATACCATAGGTAAGATAGTTTTTTGAGTTGAAGAAAAGTGTTTTCCTGCAATTATGTATCGGGTTGATGGGAAAGTCTTTTTGTTTTTTGATAAGTAAGAAAAAGCATAAAATACACCGCGTTCCACATTAAAGCATACTCGTTTCGCGCAGGGATACACAGCTGATTGGTAGTAAACCGGCAGGGAAAGCGCTACGACCAATCGCGTGTGTCAGATTCGTGGGAGCTGCGCAGATCGGTCGCAAATCGGTAGGGGCGTTGGTACACTCTTATGTGGAACGCAGTTAGTCAAATATTATTCATTTATTTCTGTGGTTGTAAGGAAAAACGACCCATGTCACATGTTTTCGCTTTCGAGATATTGTCGCTGAAAGTTCTAAACACCAATTCTTCTTATTAGCAATGTTTCCTTGTTTTCTTCTTACGATATAAACGTATATTTCCTTCACTTTGCATAATGTTCAATATTCGTATAATTAAGGTAAATAACAATAAACAAAATAGTAAAAATTTACATACACTTTAGGCAGAACGTGTCGCAGTTAAGTAGTTTTTCCAAAACAATATATAAACATTGTACGTGAAAGAAATGATTACTTTTCCTTCTTTTACTTTCTTTCTTTGTCTTCTTTCGTTTTCTTCTGTGCTTTGCGTTGTTTTTTTGTAAAATACAAGTTACACATTTATGTATCACTGGTATTTCATACTGCGCTGTTTCTAGTAAAATAAAAATATGAAATATAATTTTGCTCATTTTATTTTGCACAAAATACGTTATAGTATATGCAGATAAATAAAAATAGAAAATAAAAAGCGATCACAAAGGATAGATACGTCGTATTCTCCAAATTTTGTGGACTTACGTTGTTTTGCCGAATGCGTATTAATTGAATATTTTTATGCATTTTTTTCTTATAAAAACATACACCCAATATTCTACAGTTGAATTAATGCATAACCTCAGATTTTTTAAAATTGTGGGATGGGTCGTTTTTCCTTACAACCACAGATTTAGTCAACAATATAATGTCCTCGATTATGTATAACAATCTTCCATCGTTCTGTCAACTTATTTATGCCACTTTCATAAAACCTGTACCTATACTTCCTCGAAAGTGTTAAATCTTTTCCTTTGTAAATGATTTTGTAAACATCGAAAGAGATGGTAATCCTATAGAGCTATATCGGTAGAGTATGGAGAGTGAATAAGAACTTCCCTCCCAAACTCCTACAGTTTTTGAATCGTTTCCAGTGCGACCTGAGGTCTGGCATTATTCACAAAAACTGATCTTAATATTTGTAAGGCTTCCTTCAGTCTGTGCAATAATTGTTGACAATAACGCTCCGCGTGAGCGAACAAAAGAATAAAAACGGGCGGGAAATTACAATTCCAAGGAAAGCGAGATTGCTTTCCCACAACATAAACTATACTAAAAGGAGATTTGTGTTTAAAAGGATATTGAAAGAAGAATTCACATGAAAGAGGAGACGACATTCAATGAGAAGTGTAGTCCTTCGGTTTCTCTATAGGTGTCTACTCTATAGTCTACTAGCTTTACTACTCGGCTTCGCCCAAAATTTGGATTCTGAATTTATAAAAAAAATATTTTTTATTTTTATTTTTATTTTTTATTTTATTTTATAAAAAATGTTTTTATTTTTATTTATTATTTTATTTTATAAAAAAATATTTTTTATTTTTTATTTTTATTTTATAAAAAAATATTTTTTATTTTTATTTTTTATTTTATTTAATAAAAAAATATTTTTTATTTTTATTTTTTATTTTATTTAATAAAAAAATATTTTTTATTTTTATTTTTTATTTTATTTAATAAAAAAATATTTTTTATTTTTATTTTTTATTTTATTTTATAAAAAAATATATTTTATTTTTATTTTTTATTTTATTTTATAAAAAATATTTTTTATTTTTTTGGGGGTGGAAATGGTCACATTTATTTGGATTAGTCAGGAATAATAAGCTGAGGCATCTTTCGTGATTCTAGAGTTTATCGTTCGAAAGTATTTAGGCGACAGACAAACACACAAACATATTCTAAAGCTTTCTGCTTTATATATTAAGATATCCATAGGCTAGTCAGTTCATATTAAATAGAGATAACCGCGCTACGCGTGTGCATAAATTTTAGTATCCTCACGGGAGGGTGGAAACAAGAATCATTAGGTTAAGTCATGCAACAGCTTATTACCTGTTCACTTCAGAATATTATGTTAACGTGCCTGCGATACACTTTACGATTCGCGTTAAATGTTATACGTTAACACGCCTCGTAACAGTCACGGCACCGTTTTGCTAGGGATTTTCAGCAGCATCAAGTATGCAAGACTACGGCACGACTTCCAACCTGTAATAGCAATAATAATTAGAGAGCCCTTGTAGAAAACACCGTTAGTACCAGAATTAATTTTTTTTTAACGGGAAATGCTCTACGTGCCGATGATAATACTATAGTGTGGAATTTAATTTTTGGCACTTACAGTGTTTTCTACTAGGACTCTTTAATTATTTGCATAATGTAATAGAGGAAGTGGTGCAAATATGAGCTAGGGTCTCAATATGGGCTATTTGAAGTATTGGGCCATAGTGAGTGCTTCACTCCATCGGCAAAGTTGCAAAAGTACGACTGAGAAAGAATAGGAACTGTGGGAAACTGATAATGGCTTTCATTTGTTTGGTTAACATGTTGTGTTGCAAAACGTCTTAAGGAGGAATCCTATTCTTTTGGATAAAAACATAGCAAAATTGAGGATTTTTTGTAAGAAACTAGCGATTTGATTCATCTGAAATTTGGACCATATTTTGATGCATCTTTGAGGAAGGAATGGTTTTTTTTAATTAATTTTCAATAACAAATATAGGAGATCTGGTAACCGAAAACAGAAAAATGAAACGATGTTTCACTGTATACATATGTAGCCATAATTTGATGAGCCAGAAAAAAATACAACATTTTTTGTGGAGTGTGGAGAGTTGTCAAATTGAAAGGTCTGAATCTTTCACTTTTTGAAATAAAGATTTATAATTTATTCTTTGAACGGATTATAGTTATTTTAGTTGTTTTTATTTATTTGGTTTTGTATAGATAGAGCATGTTTTATTTTGATATATTTTTATAATTCCAGAAATATTAAAAAAAATTTAATTTTTAAAATAAGTACAAATATTTATTTTTTATTTTAATTATATTTTTGTGAAAATTCGAAAGTATAAACCCTAATATGTGAGAACACCATGCCTGTGCAGGTGTTGAAAAGGACATATGCATCTCTGACTACTGTAAATACACCATCACCATCTAAGTTTATTTTTATTAAACATTTTGGACATGTGTTAAAAACATTCAGTCTGGAAATATGCAGTTTTCACAGTTCTTTTAGATTATTTTAATAGCAGCCCATATTCAGACCCCATTTTCAAAACCGAAGATTCGTACTGTTATTTTAAACATAGAATTTGAAACAAACATTACTTTTTTCACCTTATTTCACCTCAGTATAATAAAGTAAACATATTGAACATACAGATTCAAGTCTCGGATCATAAAAATCTTCAACAGGTGTGGCAAAAATCCTGAAATGAAAGTGGTAGCCCGTATTCAGACCTCTTCCTCGACATCAGCTAATGTTTATCAGTGGTACTTTCAAGTTTGTTCCCTTTCCTATTAGCTAAATTGCGATGAGAAAATAATAGGGAACGAAAAGCGAACGTTTAACGCTGTAACGATAACTCTCATAATCATAGTAAAATTCAATTCAATCAGACATTTTTGCCGCTTGGCAAAACTTCAGGGTAAACGTCGAGATGACAATCGGCGAGGACATTCTTCTGGCAACGCCGTGGCGTGAACGATAAACGGCATTCGTTAATCGAATTAATGTAATCTGAAGGAACAGCTAGACGAGCACGAGCGAGCGTGATGACGTCCTCGGCTTTGGGCTTTTCGGCTTAGGCCTCTTGCTCCGGATTAAAACTTTAGAACGGCCAGCAAATGACCAATCCGAGCCTTCGGAATGCCTTTTGTTTAGCCCTCTTTTTTCCTCTTCCCGGACGTCTTTCAGTGAACTTCCGGCGGGCTAAATCTGACACCGTCATGATACCGTGTCCTTTTTCGGCCTATCCTACGTTACAACCTGCATAGGCGAGGTTCTCTGGAATCAAATATGCTGTATTGACCAGTCTGGCTTTTGAGGAAGAGAAATACAATCATTGTCAGGCTTAGATTTAATATTCTCCGTTTTATATATTTCTTCTTTTCTATTGGCGTAATATTAGGTCATCCCGTACCTAAGTAATGCGGCTTCTCTGAGAGCTGAATTTAAAACAATGGATCTCGTCGCGATCGACACTTATCTATATGAACGTAAGTAGGAAACTTCGGGCAATGCTATATGAAAAGTTCATGAGTGAACATCGAATTTTTCATATCAGCATGTTATGATAGGTAGAGTTTAATGAAGGAACTAATGCAACTGTAGCGGTGAGAAACTAGAATATATTATCTTCTACCTAGCGTAGGATTTTTTTGATATTTCAATTATTCGCGTCTTTACAAGCACTTCAGTGCAAATTTTTATGTAAAAAATTAAAGACAATTCTTGAAACTGCTATAATATTCAAAATAATTCGAATTGTGAGAAAATCCTACGCTAGGTGGAAGATGATATATTCCAATTTATATATCTTTTCTGCATTTCCTTTGATCCAGTCATTTCCGGGAGTGTGCGCCAGTTTTTTTGCAGTCCTCCGGGAAACTATTTCGTCCGCCACCATTTTGTATAATTTTTCATAAAAAAAGAGTTCCAGCAAAATAATGGTTGCTATATTTTTATTTATACGAACAGAACAGTCCCCAACTGTGTCTTTTGGTCTGGATTGTAACATCCCCTTATACTGTACGTATGTGTTCATTATTATTTTATGGCTAAAATGTCATTTTGACAAGGACTTCATACGCATGTGTTAGAAATAAATATATTTACAATAATAACAATGCTGATAATACATTAAAAACTATAGCACAGTATAATATTATTATATAACGATTGTGACTACGGTTTGTTTTTGTTTCAAAACTTCACGGACTATAATTTAAAGGTGCAGAACTCAGTATGTGGTACTTAATTCCCCAAAAAATTCAAATATTGGTGGTAATTGAAAAACGGGTTTTTCGTCGAATTCTGAAAAAAATCAGGCGATTGTAAAAATGCAATATTTTAAAGAGACCAAATTTCATGAATAATATTATATTGTATTTTAAGAGATTCAATTTACGATCACTAAAATTGTTAACATCTTTCAGGAGTTCAAATATGTTTTGGTAGATGGCCGTTGTCTTCTAAATTGCTGAAGACAATTAATTTTACATTTTTTAGATATATTAGTTTGTAAATGTAACTAAACGCGTTCTGTTAATACACGAAGTGTCCCACTTAAAACAGGCCACCTAAATGTCTTCTTCAATTTTATGTAATTTGAATGAAATACAAAACTTGATACCTTTCAAATTCCATACGAAATACAATTTCTTTTTTCATTGAAAATATTTTTAATTTAAAAATACTAATTTTGAAAGAAATTTCGTGAAATAGAAAGTGATGTGCACCAGATTCATCTTTTACAACCATTCAAATTGTAACTACGTATTTCTTACTATTTTGAAATCCAACAGAGATATCCAAGAGTTACGTTTATCATGACACAACCTGTTTAACCCTTCGTGGACACTCTGGGTATGAGCCACCCATAAGCTGATTTTGACGCTATGTATCTTCTATATGCAAATTAAATAACTTTTTTCCAAAGCCGACTTACAAACTATTTTTTTCTGAAAATATTATATCTGAACAACAACTCCGTAGATTTTTAGCTTCCAATATTGAAACTTGTAAAAGTTCCAATTTTTTGAAGATTTTCTTCGTGTTTTCTCGACATATGGCAATCTAGAATTTTTTGCCAAAACTGTGATAAAATGTCAGGCAAAAAACTATTTTTGAATACATCAAGTGCGTTCGGAGACGATATACCCCTCTTGCTCTTTTTAACCCATTTTATAGTGCCCATTTAATTACAAATTTAAAACCGAAATTTAAAAATATTCCCTTGTTTAATATAAACTTAATAAATATTAGTTTTGAAAAATAAGCGATTTTTTTCTCAAAAGCCAGGGGGTGCAACCGCCCCTTTTGCACCCCCTCCGGACGCCCATGGAACACATTCTAGAGACCTTGAAATTAACCCATGATTTTCTTCATAACGATTGGATTCTTTAGATGAGAATGGCAGTCGTTCAAAAATTGTTCTAGGTGTGATCCACCCAGGTATGTCAAAGTTGATCGAAAAGGTGTGTCAACGAAGGGTTAACAGTAATCACGACATGCTTTAAAACTGGAAGCGACAGCGTGTAACGTCGAATAATAATATGCAATCGATTGCCATTTTAAAAATACTCGAAACAACATTATTCGTGACTCAGTACAATCTCGTTTACCAGGTAGTACACAGATTATAAGTCGCAAACGTGTACTTACCTGCCACTGCAATTTACGTAAACTATCAGCACCCGTACTTCTAACATTATCAAATACATCGAAGCTCGCACAGGAACACCTTCAGTGTTTTCTCAGTTTATATTTAACTCTTCGATCCTTACTTATTAAGCCAAGTATAATAGTTATTGAAAAACATTTGGAAAATTAAATTAAGCGTCTACGCACCTCTTGTACCTTTACCGTGTATAAAACAGCGAAACACTGGCCATTATTCGTCCGTTCACTGTTTACAAAGAAATTTGCATTCCCGACCTTGAAACGGGTAGCATAACGATATCCTCAATAACGGCAGTAAAAATAGTGCTGCTGGTTACTTCGTACAATTTCTTTTCCTTTTAACTACTGGCGTCAGCCGATTAGTTCTACAAATAATAAACCAAGAAAATACTGATATGTACAGAGTGTATCATAGCTGAGAAATTGATAATTACATAAAGAATTTTCAACGCTACCAGTTTTCTACCGAGCACGCACGCGGTATAATTGTTATTAGCATGACGTTAACTCGAACTTTTCAGCCGGTACAATCTTCTATAATTATAAACCACATCTTGCATTAACAGATCACTGAGTCAAAAACCTCAAGTCGAGCACACGAAAGTTGAGGGCCTTTAATAAGCGTTCTCCACGTAGCTATAGATATGCTGCTCAGTGGTGGATTTAAGAAAAAAAGGCCCAGGTGGCAAACATTCTAAGGGGCCCATTTTTTCGGGCCAATGAGGATGTAGTTTACTAAAAGGGTGTAAGTGTACAGAAAAGTATAGAAAAAATATATAGTACTTGAATGAAATCAATTTTTTTAAGACAGGGCCGCTAGGGGGTCCTGAGCGGGGAAAATCATTTCCCATTTTTCGGGAAAATAAAGCGGCGGTTTGCTGAAAACGGGCTGTGTAATAATACAGAAAAAAAATATAGTTTGGATGAAATCATAATTTTTTTTAAGAATGAGGCCCTGAGGGGGCCTTCTGGGCGGGGGCCCATGTGGTAACTGCTTATCGGCAGCCCTGTTAAATCCGCCACTGATGCTGCTGGCACTGGCAGAACGCACATGAATTAATGGCGCTAAAAAAGTTATTCTACTGTACCTAATGTTGACAGTACCTACCTACTATTTTATTATTACATTGATGTAAGGCTGTCTCTTGTACCACTGTAATAACTTTCATTCCAATTACTTCTCCATTCTGTTCGCGTATGTATTTGCTTCGTTTTAGTATCAATTAATGTTGAAATTTTCCATACAGAATTAATTTACGATTCATGAAACACCCTGTATATATATATTGAGTGTCAGCCGTACCTCTTTACCAATGATTACCAGCACGGTTGGCAGTATATTAATCCAAACTCTGAAGACGATTTAAATCCTGTAGAAAATAATCCGGGTCACAATTTCTTAAATATATTTTCTATCATACGTTAAAGTTTATTTGAAAGTGTTGTCCGGATTATTTTGTACACTGGCAAATGATATACCATTTCAATTTAACCACTCAATGTATACGTATGCGTATGCCACAAGTGTGTATGTGTATTATCTAAGCTTATCAGCAAATAATACATACATATGAAAATGCTGCGAACCATCGTTAAGTAAAAATGGCCGTCTCTGATTGGCACCAAAGTTGTAAGGCGGCATTTTATGTTAAAACGTGGGGAAACGAGTAAAATGTTAGAGCGACATGATATTTGAAAACGATAAGAATCCCTGGATGCTATGCAATTGCTAGGTGCACACCGAGTGCATTTAATTCTAGAACACCGGCCTCACACAGCGAAAGAACCGCCCTCTGTATCTCCTTGCGCAGCATGCGAAGTAAGGAGGAATGGAGTCACAGCGCGAGTGCGGTTGGTGCCCGAGAAACACGTGCACTCCGTGTAAGTACACGCTCCTCTAACATTCGTTCAAAAGTCTCGCGTTTAACGCAAGCATCAGCTGAGACGTATGCGAAGAAAGAACGTTCTGCACGGCACTGAAAACGCGATAGGCATACACGATTACGGAATACGGATTCGCAAGAAGCTAAAGATACCGAAGGCAACGTCGTCACTAGACGGTCGAGCATCCCCTGCTTGTCGGTCGCGTAAAAATCTGCGCGGAACGCCGCCGGTCGCTTGGATTCGACGAGCTATGCGCGCTGAAAGTCCATTGGGTTAATCTTCGCAAACTGGAAGTTCCATGTTCATTAAAACGAATGCAAAGGGGCTTCGATAGAACAACTACGTGAAGTTACACGCGCCAATTTTAACAGAACTTCCTTAGTGGACAGAAGATTGAGAAAGTTTTTATCCATATTCGATGGCCTGCGTGGACACGTCATGGTTTGCGAAATATATAATAATGGAAATGGTATTTCGCCCGCTGGCACATTAAGAGCCTTTGTATTCAGATTTCTTTTACGTGAAACGATAGACCAGTGGTTATATTTAAAACAAAATCAACTGCTTATACATCTTCCTCGTGTCATTTAGCTATCCTCGCATTACGCTTTACTGTTGGAATGGAGGCACAGATTTGTCTCAATTTAATGTGACTGTCCGGGACCGAGCGCCACCTTGGGCTTTAGATCGGGACAGGGAGTGTTTTCGGTTCCCCTTTACTACCTTATCGCGTAGAGTGAGACAGACTGCACACAAGTGAGAGCGGCAAACAGCCGGCCAACCCCGTTCGCCGTAGCATGAAAGAAGTAGGGGGCATAGCGCTCACCTTACAGCGCCTTAGAGCTTAGAGTCCTTAGTGCGAGTCAAAAACCCCTTAGATGGAAATAATACTGCATATGTATACCGAGCAATAGTGAGATATCCAATGCGCATGCTCAACTGAAGTTGAAAAATTTAGTGAAACCATTGGCCCCTGTATCCCACAACACGAATTCTATAAGAGCTGCGACAACTAAATAGGTTAGACGTTTAGCAAACGATCTATAAAGCCGGGAAACCACCTAGAAGCTAAGCTATGCTATGCTATGCCATGCTACGTTTTAATAAAATTAGCTTCAGTACATTCTTATGGAACCGTTTCCACCAAAAGCTAAGTTAAAACATAGCATAGCAAAGCTTAGGTTAGCTATCCGGTGGATTCCCGGCTTTAGTATCGAGGCATTACTATTTGGTGGTATGTAATCAAAAAGCTTTAAAGGTGCATATCGACTTTGCGAGGCTTGCTCGCGAGGTACGCCTCGCGTAGTGGATTCCCCGTTACTGTTCACTTTGCATGAAGTGATCATGTCGAGGTAGTCTCCAAACTCTCCACTCCGCGAGGCGTGCCTCGCGAGCAAGCTTCGCAAAGTCGATACGCACCTTTACAGACTCTTTTGTTTTTCACTTCCTTTCCTGAACTTCTTGTACAAGCATCATATTGCTCGATACACCTATAGATCATGAATTAAATCCGGTCGTGGATGTACAATCGGAGAAGGTGGCGTTTTCTTTATGTAGCTTTGCCCAGTGAAGAGAGCGAATGAGACAAATCGAGAGCGCGTAAACTAAAGCAACGCTCGGATTTCATGTGACAGGCTGATAACAATTATTGAGATTTACCAATCCGAATTCCCAGTGCGTAAATTATACATTATGTACAATTAAAAATAGGCCGTATTACGTCCTATTTGAACTCATTTACATTGGGAAAATCTCAGCTGTCTATTCGTAATACTCTCACGAAGAAATCAAATGTAAACTTTCATTGGCGAAAAGTGAACACCCGGAGATTACTACGTATATTTAAATTATATATAAATTGATTCGTAAATGCATGTATATAGATACTTCGAGGGAAACTACTCGCTAAACAAGTGAAAAATGTTATATGAATACAGGTCGTAGGGTAACTGTGCCAGTAGTCGGCCATTTAAGGGAAAGCGAAAATTCAAGTTACGCATTGTTATTATTAATATGCTATTTTTTAAATGCGCTATTGACAGTTAAATTCTTTAAAGTATCTATTTTTCAAATGTGTGGATGATTTTTTTAATAGTATAACAATTTTTATTTAAAATATCTAAAATATCCAGAAACGTCCTTTTTACCAATAGTCAGCCAGTAAAATCCTAACTTCAGCCTTTCACATGCCAGTAGTCAGCCAGGTTCTTCTATCAGGTTATATTATGTATCAGTCACCGTATAGTATACTTATTGTTAATCGTCAGAATGTTAAGTGGTTCAAAATTCATGATGTGTACTTAAAATTTAAAAATTTATTTTCTTCTGAAAATTCTAATTATTTAAATTATAACTGCCGACTACTAGACCAATTGTCTAGTCGTCACTCGTCAGCCGTTTTGTGTTTTAGAGAGCCGACCACTGATCAAATTGGCGATTTCTTACCAATATCCAGTACCCAGCCGGGGCGGCTGATTATTGGTTTTCTTTATATTTTGAATGCCAATAGTCGGCCACTTTGAAAATACTTATTAACCTAAGTTTAAATGCAATTATAATTTCACGAAAAGTTAATTCGAATGTTATTAATCGCGTATTAAAAATTTGAACATAAAAAACTTCGTATTAGTGTTGGTATACACTATTTCCAAGTGTCGCCTATAGTACTAAATTAATTCAAATTGACTCATCAGTAGTGAACCATCCAATCGCCAACACAATGAAGCTTTCTGCAGTTCATATTTTTACCGCTAAAGGCATGAAACTTCCCACATTCGAAGGAGAGATTACACTGATCATTGTTTCGTTTAAATATATAAGATTCTATTCCTAATTTATTATTTCTAAGCAATTTATTTCCGAAAAGGCTGACTATTGGGTAGGGGCCGAACTAAGGCACATTTACCCTATAGGTTCTGAGTTTTACAAGATTATAGGTTAGTATACGAAGCAGCTGTGATTTCGTTTAGCAGGAGTCAAAAAAAGGATTCGGAAAAAAGGGAACCCTGGAATGTGTTTCACGGCTATCTCCCTTATTATCGCGGTCTCCTTTACTATATCGAGATCAAGGTCCAATTGACTCTACCCACATTTCCACGTCTCTCTTAGTGCATGCGCATTCTCTATACATATACCTACAAATCTCCGACTGGCAGTGAGGTGCCTAAAACATCATCCCAAGTCTGGCAATCCTTTTCGTATGTTTGGTTGCCTGCGGGACGTTGGGTTATCTCCGCGTTTTTTAGCTAAGTCGTAGTGGTCTTAAATGGATCCAGAAATCACCTAGATCAGTGATGACAGTATCAGATGTTGCGACACACGCTGAAGGAATTGGTCAACACTTCTCCTTCCGAAACATTGGTGAAATCCCGCCAATGCCAGACAATGCATAGTTTTGATTGAAAAGACACCGCTAGCAGTAAAAGAATTAAAGAACATATTCGTCGTTTGCTTCAAAATACACTACGAATTCCTTGGATTTTTTATTTTTAGGATTTTAGTAGTTTATTTTAGGATTTTCTGAAGGTATTTAAAGTCTACTACGTATGCTGCTCAAGCCAATGATGTCACTGAACTCCGAGAAAGGGTACGAAATTAATTCGAAACAGAGATGGGCAAAAAGTTAATTTAAATCAAAATTTCGTACACAAAGTTTTATTTAAAATAACTTTTTGCCCATCTCTGATTCGAAATACCTAATTCGAGTAATACTTGACATTTTCCAACAAAAGGGAGAATCAATGTGAAGTTAATAGTACATGTTGAAGCAAAAGATGAAGTTTCGAAGCATTTCGTTCTGTATTCCATAAAAGCTATGGTACGTGTGACCTACGTTTATGCATTTTTTTTATTTATAGTAATCTGTAGATTCGCTTTCCGGGGTATTCAAGTGCATTTATGAATCATTCTATACGCAGACTGTTAATAAAAATGTACATTTTTCCAGATCGATTTTACGAATGCAAATAATGAAATATATACGTATACCTCTTTTGTAGAATTGTTATTTTACATAGTTGTAAATTTAATAGAATTTTTCCATGAAGTTAATAATGATCCAACCGCGAAACACCCATGATAAAATACTATTTAGAAAGAGATAAGCTGGTATGTACAACGTAAAAATGGGAATCGTATATGACCTGATTTGGATTGGGGGAAGTGGCCATGAGCGGCCAGTTAATTTTATTCTACCTATAAGCTCGAAGTTTCGTAATCAGAAACTCCAACTTTGCGTTCCGACGCGTTAAATGTTTTTCGTTATACTTCGCTTGAATGTATACAGAAAATAATAGTATATGATCATTCCTTTTCCACCTAAATTAATCCATCATTTGGAAGAATATTTAAACATTAAACATGTTTTACACTCTCCATAGTCCTGAAAAGCGTGGATTTAAGTTCACAGAAGGATTGCTCCAAACGGTAAAATATCGATTTAAATAGGAGATACTGGTGTCTGCACAAATTCAAGCGCAATATAGCAGAAAAAAATGTACTGCACAGCCACTTTCGTTTTAGTAGGAAAAAATTCTGAATCAACGACACTTAACCCTGCTGTTCTGCTCGAGTCTACATGAGCCGAAATGATTTTCATTTACATACAGACACAAAACTGCTCAACTTTTCTATTTTCTAACCCTATCCTTTCCTTTCCTTTTCGTTCCGCAAACATCTTTCAGAAGATTTTCTGCTTTTGTATCTACACGTAAACGAGAATCATTTCGGGCCAAATAAACCCAAAGAGAACAAGAAGGTCAACGCACCATTGTGCGAAACACGATATTTATTGTTAAATATCTCGTAAACTATTAGGTATCTATGCAAACGATCGAACATAGGTTAAGTATCCACCGTTTCTGTCTCTACCTACGAAGTTTCGTTTAAAATTGGCGCGCAACGACGTTTCACGCGAGTCCCCTGTGAGAGCTTTGCACCGCACGACTCGTACCGCCTACAGCGTTGATCCATTTAAATCTCTGGACACGCTCGATGAGAGTTCGTCGGCTATGTAGAATGAACAGAGGATATGCAATGTTTCCTTTTGTGCAATGTTCCCATGTTAACCATCGTTAAAGTATATTTCTGTATTTGTTTCCTTTGCGCTACCGAAGAGAAGCCGTCGCTTCGCTTCCCTTCCTGCCAAAGACGCGTCGCGGAGAGAAATCGCGCTTAGAGTTACACACCAAATGCGTATTACACGATGTATCCACGCGTCGCGCGACATTCCTCTCGAACAATTTCGATTCCGTGGTAAAATGCATCGGTACATTGTAGTCACAACACGCGACGCACTTATACGATAAAAACGAATACAAAGTTAATTGTAAAAGATCGCAAGAATGGTATAATGCATCTACATGCGCCGCAGTCTCGTCCTTTCCGTGATCGCTCTATTTAGGCTCGATCGTCATCGACATGATATAGGATACGAAAACGAATGGACGCGTGTTGTCCGCCCTTCTCTTTGTTCGATTTACGGCGCAACGACGATACTCGTCGCACACCTTCCGATTTCGTTTACGAATGCACGTAGGTGAAATACTAATACGATTTCTTACGGGATGTATCGTTCGTATATAATTGATCGTTACAGATAAATTAATAAATATAAATATATATTAAATCGCCAAGAAAGCATTTTGAAAAAAAAATCAGAGAACAAAAAGGTTTTGGTATTACAAGTTTTTCTTCAAACATGTTCCTCGTCGTTTTGTATTTTCAATTGTTGGTTTCCTCAACGTCTTCCCCCCCCCCCCCCGCTCACTATTATTTTCGCATCGCACACACGCATACACAGACAGGAACAATCACGGGCGCTCTCTCCTTCTCCTATCTATACTATATATAATATTTCGTCTATCGGAAATAACTTAACGTCTATATCCAATATATTAGATATTAAATAATAATCGTATCATCAATATATTAATTTTAAATAATATAATTTCTAACAAAACACCCGCCACTCAACAAATAATCAAAAATATACGTCGACGTTATCTTATTTGGAATTTCAGTAAAAATAATTACGTCCTAAGATTCCTACTCATTATTATAAACTCTCGTGTAATATAATTATATTATTGGCTAACGCAAGGTTACTCGTTATTCACGAATATGTTTTTTTTTGGCATACTACGATGCGATACATTCACTATGCGCTAATGAATAATATATGACTCGAAATAATGAAGATACAAGGGATTATTATACAACCACATTTTTCTTTCCTAATAGAATAGAGATCACGATTTTCCAAATGTGAAATAAAGCGGCAAATGTTCGTTACAAGAGATACACGAAGCGTGACGGGGTTAGAAAACAAATATTTCTAAAAAAAATCCATTTTTGTCTGCAGTTTCTACGTCACAATAAGAAAAATAGAAATTTCATTTAAAACAAATGAACTGGGGGAAAAAGTTCCTTCCACGGGGCAAATGAATGTAAATTATCGTTATAAATAGTTCGAATCATATTTTTACAATGATTCAAAGTACTCTCGCGAGTTGGCTTCGTTTCGAAGCGTAAGAAGATTTTAAATAATCGTTTATAAATTTCCAACGAAAAATATAATTAAACATTTTCCGTGATATGGCAGTTCGGATAAATTCGAATTAGAACTTGCATAATTTCCAACAAAGTCGTATGAGACTGTAGCGCGAGAAGGCGAAGCTTACTGTTCCAGTAAAATTTCAATCGAATCAATTCCATTTTGCGACGCTCCGCCATCGACGATGGTTATTAAAAGGAAAATGAAACTTACATCACTTACGCGTATTAAAATAACGCATGTGCATGGGTCACATGAACCATCGCAATACAATGGAAATGTTCTTTTATACCAGAACTGAATTCAGCTCGCTTTCGTTTCTCGTCTCGCCCGAAGAACACAGCGCATACATTACTATTTCCGCTAAATGGTCAGGCGTTTAATTCCTACCTTTGAAACTGTTCGAAGGTCCCCTCCAAAAAGGGTGCCATGATACATAGCATATAGGTATTTGTATCTCCAATGTGAAAAATATTCATTTAAGTGTTATAAATACTATCTCACAAAAAATATGATTCTCTCTATAAAATTGTCAAATTCTATTATCTCCCTAAAAACGTGTTGCGTTCGCGATAAAAACAACCCGTATTAATGAAACAGTGACCGCATCGTTTGCTCTTTAACAGATGTACGTATATTGGGCTCTTGTTGCAATTCATTTTCGTCATCAAGATATCCGTCAGAATTACAAATTCTAGATTATTTACTTGCACACGCCACTCTCGGCGTTGTGCAACGAGCCCCTGCATATATCCCCGTCCTACATTCATCGCATCGATTTGGAGACATGACTTTTCGAAATGTTCATTGTCGAAATTCATCAAATGATTCGTTAAAATTGTTCATTATATCGCGTGTTAGAAACGTAGAAAATTCGTGAACAAGCAATCTCTATCTTATATGATTATCTAATTAAAACAGTATTCCTATTATCTTTCCTCGTAAGTTTAGCAAAATTTAAAAATTCGATTTCCAGTATCACTATAGCCTACGAACCTAGTGCTTCCTTGCTCTCTTCAAATAAATACTTTATACGCGACGAGACATATTCTCTAAGAAACTGTTGCATAAAGCACAAATAATATGCGAATAGGAAAATGTATATCACTGCTGTAACTTTCTATCGTAATAAAAATCAACATAAGTCTATAAAAAGTTCGTATACAAATGATCCTTTAAAATCCATCGAAAAGAGATTAATGTAAATCCATTGTTGTTTGAAATGAAAATAAATCGATTAAGATGCAGTTACGCTTGAAGGGAGACCTACGTCCAGTTTCAATTTATATTGCAAACTTTGTGCATTCCATTGGTTCCTGTTCAAAGCGTTTTATAAAAAGTCGAGTCATCCAGGATTCTTAACAAGCTTTTTACCACGATAATCGTAAACGCGTCGACAAAACAGGACCATATCAGAGGACACTGGTATCGGAGGCTGACGATTTTCTCGTGGATATAGTTGATCTCCCGGTGGAACTATTAAACCGGGACTCTCTAATCCCTCTTCAATTCTTCGCAAGTTTTTACGATACCTGCAAATTACATTAACAGTCATATTTAATTCTAATTGCGTTTCTATTAAGCCAGTGTAACAGTTCTGTCCAGTTTTGCACCATTCAGTTTCTTAAAGCGGTATGTACCTGAACGATAAAGGATCTATACCACACAAATGCATGTAAATGTTATTACTATGAAATTACAGAATAACCGACAGCAACGTACAACCAAGATTTGCATCTTGAAAAATTGTATTATGCGTTTGGTGGAATTTTAAAGATACTTTGCTGCATGAATTATTAAAGTCCGGTTAAACAATTGATGGAATAGTTTACATTGAATAATTGCAAAGAGTGAATGCGGCTTTGAAAAATACACATCCAGATTTGATTAATCACAAATGTATTATCTTTCAACGCGATTATCGACTACGATACACATGTTGCAAAAATTTCTTGCGACGCAAGAAAAAACTACTAATCAACTTGATTGGGGCATTTTAGCACGTTCATCGTACTTTCTGGATATTGTACCAATGAATTGTCATTTTCTTTTTGTTCATTACAAATCTTTCTTAATAGTAAAACAATCAAGAATACCGAACGAGCGGAAAGTGACGCAAGCTAATTTTTCAATGAAAAAAAAGTACGAGTTTTTCAACAGAAAAATCGTAAAGTTACATGAAAGATGTATTATACCTATGTATTAAATAACAAATGGCGCTGATATATACAATGTTTGAAAATAATATTCCAGGTTTTATTCTTATACAAGTCTAATTAAATTGCGAAAGAATGCTTTTAATATATTGCCTAAAGTTACTTTTACATTAATCGTTGATTACTAAAAGCATGAAAACTTTACTGACATAGTTACTATCACACTTTGTTATTTGATATATTCGATGATTTTTGTTCCGTCGAAATTTATATTCATTTCACGTATAAAAAACATTAACTCACCGACAATATTCATTGAATGTCAAAATATAACATTTATCTTCTATACAAGCGACACTGTTAGCATCGCGATGCCGTGAAGCGAACACTTCGTCTTCGGTATCGTATTGTGTTCTACCTTGCTCGGTGTGTTCTGGTCTGTAGTACCACAACAAGGAAAACATCATCTCGCCTATAAAACAAGCTTACTCTTTATTCCATTCGCATGCTTTTTATATAGTATATTCGGAGTCATGTACGATAACATACCATCGTCTGGATTTTCCCACAACGCAGCAATTTTCGCTACGAATGGCAAATCGGCTTTTCGCGGGCCACTCTTTAGTAAAACGCAGTCACGAGGTCGTAAAACATCGCCACTTTCGTGTCTCATACTCGCGTAACATCGACGTATAGCCGATTCTTCGTTCTGCAAAAGATAACGAAATGAATTTAACGGCAGAAACTATTTAATATACAGTAGAATCTCTCTTAACTGAACTCCCGTTACCCGAATACTTCATTATTTCAACACTCTTACTCAAACGCTCTATAAAATGCAGTATATGTCTACCAGTAGAATATAATCGCATGCTAAATGGATAACACTAGAAGAACAGAAAGAAAATTATCGAATAATGTCATAGAAATAAACGACGACGTGAAAAATGCTGAAACAACAATTGTACAAGAAACTGATTGTGCATTGCGTGGAATACCAGGATGTGGCAATTCCATCGACGCTGACGTAAAAGAATAATTTCAGTCCGATAAAAGTTACTTAACCGACGATAAGATTCGAAGCACTTAACGCTTTAGCGGACAAGACTGAAACGGGTCGAGACACAAAAAGAATGTAACTTTACTCAATTGAATTTGATGAAAAACTTGTGGCATTTATCCCTTCAAAGGATTTGGAATCCATAAATCCTTGTTCCTTATTTCTTTTGTTAGTATCTGTATTCCTTTTTCCAAAATATACGAAGGACAATATCGGAAGCTAACTATTACCCGAAAATTCGCTTATCCACGCATTCACGTCCCCCGATTAATTCGGATAATCGAGGTTCTACTGTAGTTAGCTCTATACTGAGAGAAAATGATATAGACTGTTACCGTTAAATAAACTTTGGCTTCGACTGCATTGCCCTCCCAGCTCCACCCATTACTCCATTTGGGTTTTAAAAATGTTTTCCTAGTTAGGATCAAATTCTCATTTCCTATTATATAATCTTCAACTTTTGAGGCAGATTTCTTTACAGGCGCTTTTTTCGTACTTTTTCGCTTCTTTTTAATCAAAGCTGGCTTCTTCGTAGTCTCATTAACATCCTTCCCTTTAGATTTTGTTGTACTGTCGTGCTTTTTACCATTATCTTTCGACTTGGCTTCGTGCACTCTGGATTTACCTTTCCCTTTGGATTTACTTTTATCCTCTGTCCTCGACTTTGTACGTATGTCCACTTTACTTCTAGACTGGCTACTTTTCGTAATCACTTTCGATAATTTCTCCGATGCCAGTTCTTTTACCACGTCGACCTTTTTAGCTACCTTCCTCACCACCGACAACAAATTTGCTTCTTTCTTTGCTTTCTCCGACTTCACAACATTCTTTCCCTTACGATCTTTTTTCTGCGTCATTTGTAAACTCTGCTGTATTACATTATTAATTGTCTCCATTATCGAGGTATCACTGGCGGCATTCTTAAAACAGCTCGAGACATTGTTGCTCGCACTCTGCTTGGAAGTCTTCAACTTTTTAATTACATTTTCACAGGAATTCGAATTTTCTATTTTGCGCTTTTGATTCTGACTATCTTTCCTCGGCTGTTTTTTCTTCGCAACACACGGATCGTTGCTGCTATCTATCTTTCTTATGAGCGATAGTATAGGTGCAGAAATTTTTGACGCGAAATCGCTACTACTCAACTCTTGCGAAGAACCAACCGAAAGGGTCCTTTTGCTCACTTTCCGTTTCTTTCTACTATCGGACAAGCTATCTAAAGATAATTTCCTTTTCGAAACCTTTTGACATTTAGGATGCTCCTCTTCCGTTTCTGGTGTTTCCACACCTTCTCTCTCTACTGTTTCTTCGATGGTTTCTTGTACTGTTGACTCGTAATCTGGCTTCTTCCAATTTTCATTGTCGATCACGACGACGTCGTTCAATTCTTCTTTAACGTCAGGATCTGCATCCAATTTATCGTCAAGCAATATACCAGAATCCTTGTCAATTTCTAGAATGGCCATTTGACCTTCCTTCATGCACTGCTCGCATTTCATTATGTCGCACTTGTAATCTGATTCGCACTTAACATTACAATTTGCAACGCAGGCTAAGTTGTCACCCATATCTACACTACAGGACTCACACTTCACGTTATTATTCTCCAACTTAAAGCTGTCGAACTTTTCGCTCGGGCAGGTGGCGGCTGCTAACTTTTCCGTAGGCGACAGTGTTTCCATTTTAACTTCACAGGTCGAGGTACAGGCATGTTTCTGGCACCCACATTTCTGTAGCTTATCTTCCGTGCAATCTTTCTCATCCTAGAAAAATCACCGGATCGTAAAATCACTTGCGGTTGGAAGAAAAATCTATATGTATCCGATTCGTAATTTCTAAATACGATAACGTACTACGAAATTCAAGCAGACAACTAATTGTAATATCCTGTTTCGAAATGTTTACTATCTTCGTAAGAGCGTGAGGAGCACGCCAGTATCGAAGAGAATAAATAAGTTAGTTACGGAGGTAACACGGAGTAAGATAGAATTGTTGAGATACCGTGATTCGACATTTAGAAAGCGAGAAATATAATAAACATGATGCAGACCTTATCCTGGCAATCCGAATTTTGGGGGCGATTATGTCCACCGACTAGATTATGAGACGGAGGGGCCGAGGGTTGGTTCTGATTCAGGTTGCGATGAGTGTTAAGTTGGACGCGATCCGTATCCCAGGCATTGGCACCGTGAGGAGGCGCTAGCCCGGCTAGCCCCCTCGCCGGCGAGGGCGGACCTACCAAAGCACTGGGCGGCAATGACAGACCGGGCCCCGATACCACTGGCGCTCCCTTACCATTACCAATAAGGGGCCCAGTATCCACGTTTTTTGGACAAGATTGCATCGGGCATGGGCAACCTTGGAAGGTTGCATCTAACATAAATTATGAAACATTTACACATCACTTATTTTACCCGGCTTAATTTATATGAGTTAATTGCAAGTAAACCAACTGCAATGAATTACATCGTGTCTTATCTTTTCTTGTTCCAACCGTGATACTAATGCTTTTTTAGCTCCTTTAAATCTACATCGTAATCCGATGTTAACAGTTGACAGACTGGCAATAAGTGAACTATGAAAGTTTAACGATTAATTAGAATACTTACGATCCACAAAAGGTCTTCCTTGAGCATGCAAATATGCCGGATTAGGTGGAGGCGGTGGTGGTGGAGGAGGTGGAGGATATCCCCCGTAATAAGCAGGTAGAGGATATTCGCCAGGTGGCGGTGGAGGCGGTTGATAATCAACAACTGCTGGGCCCCCTGCTGTAGCACCACTACCAGGGCCTCCTCCTCCACTAGATTCCTGGTATCCATAATATTGTCTGAAAGTATACCTTTTTTTTACAGCACATTAGAAGAAAATGCAGATCCTTGATAGTGTCTGTTTTGAAGATTCTTCGCGGAATCTTCGTAGAAGAAGGATAGATTTATTTTACCTTCTATAAGTTGGTGCATATTTATAGTAAGGTGGTGGATGAGCATGTGGATGAGAATATGCTGGTGGATAACATAAATCTGGATACTGTGGTGGAGTACCATAATATTGAGGGCAATATGCCCTATAAAATCCACCTCCTGAAATAAGTCGTTAAGCATTTATTTTTAACCGCGTCAGTTAAAAATTATTAATATTTTTATAGAAAATTTATACAAATTCCAGCATATGGATATGAATGATAATAAACTGTTTAAGTTTAATTTGCTTCTTCGTACAAATTTGATGTGACAAATAATTGTGACCGAAGCAAATTTAATCGTGAGGGCCCGGGAAATCAAGGCAACGCGTGTGACGTGCGTCGGTCTGACGCCCCGAGACCTCACAATGTTACAACCTTCCATAGAATGGTTGCGCATCGTTAAATTCATATCAACAAACATTGTCGTATTAACTAATAATACATATTTAGTTTTAAGGAGGAACGCTGAATGGTACAGACGATCTTTTGGGACATAAAAATGTTAGGGAAACTTTTATGCAAATGCTATAAGACAGTTTTACTGCAAAGTTAATTGGTTAATAGAACAAATGAAAAACATAAGAAAGTTCTAAGAGAGTTACTCTGAAGTACCTAAATAAATAATTGTTCCTCGGATACTGAGCTTCCCAGGTGCATAGTTCCTTGTACAATTACACATACTATACAATAAGAGACACGCCAAACATTCAAGTAATACTTCATGAATAATGAATATCCTTGTGGACTAGGTTCATTTACATTTTCAGTAATGCAGCGGATCATTACGAGCAACCGCAATTTTTCTACGCGGTCGTGAATCCGTGTCCTATCGCTCGTTCTACTTGCTGCATTTTCCGTATTTTTTCTTAGTCACTATGTTAATGTAAATTGCATCCACGATGAATATACATTTTATTTCATACATGGCTGTGCACGTGATAACGCGAGATTGACAGTTCGAGTCATAATACTTGAATCAACTTTTTTCTTAAAGAACTGAACGCCTCGAGAGTGATTAGTTTACGACCTACATATGTATGTTCAAGCAGACTTTTTTACTATACTTTTGACATGCTCTCTATGTGTTATTTCATGAAGTGGCACACTTTTTTTAAAGAATTCAACGATTTATGTTATAAAATCATCTGAAACGATTTAAAACGAATGTAGTGGAATTATTTGATTAATATAAATTATTCGAGTCACGATAAACATTCGCTTAATCCGAGTTCCCGATAATTCAAGCCAGTTTAGGTTCTGCTTATTTCGAGTTATCGAAGCTCTAATGTAACGCCTCCCTACTAGACCACGAATCGAGACTGACCACGATTTTCGAATGAGTTTCGACACGATTTTTGTCACCTAATTATCTCACACGTGGTTTCGATCAAGTTCAAATCTTTCAACGCGGTAAAATGAACAGAATACATATACCAAGTTCGATCGAGATAGAATAGCAGGGAAGGACCCTCAACCTATCTACGGCCAACAGACGAGAGCTGGAAGGCTGGCGCGAGGAATGAGTCACCCATTACTGAGAATTTGTATTTTCATATTTTTCACTCGATTTTCAGCATTTAGAAGCGATTTGAATTACATACAATTAGAAATAGTCTCAATAAGGCCGTATTTGGATCCACTTTCATCAGAAAAACCACGTTATCCATGGTAAGCCAGAAGCGGAAAGCAAAAACCGTGTGTCTACAACTGTACTTCGGTATCAATTCTGTCGAGAACGAAGCGAATTACCAAGAACGTTTCTTATATATATATTTTACGCAAATCATCACCCTCCCACCTGTACCATCAGTTACAAGACACTCTGTATAAACATACCTGTACTGCTTGTTCCTCCAGAGGTTGTAGAAGTCGCAACTAAATCATCTGAGCCTTCCGAATTTTGTGGGGGTGTAGGAGTTGGTTCTGGAGGAGGTCCTTTTATGGGTGGTAAGGTTGGTGGGTGCTGTATCAGTGGACCAGCCGGCTGATAATACCCTAAGAAAGAGAAAATGTACAATTATCTTTCTCCGTGCTTTCTTTCAATAATTTAGAAACTCGACTCTTATTGTATTTTAGCTATTGGCTGTATATTGTAATTAACTTACCATGTTGATGTGGGGCCGAGAATGCAGAATGTCTCCTAGGGGACATATTTGGATGATTGCCTTGGCTACCTGGTGGTTGCATAGAGGATAATGCACCTAATGGTGTATACGATTTGCAGGGCTGCTCCAACTTTTGCTATTATAAAGAAATGTGAACATACGTTTAATAATTCGACATTGATCGATATTTCTAGCATGATTTGTATAAACCAGAAATTCTTCCAAAGGAATAAGAAAATCTCACCTGATCGTGAAGCTCGGTAGCAACTGCTGTAGCTGCTGTTTGAGTATGACTGGTTGAACTTATTCTGTACTGCATTCCAGCAATGCTACAGAACCCTTCGTGATGCGTGGATCGAGTTTGATTAACATAAACGCCTTAAACCAAAATTTGTATCTTAATAGATTGCAAAGGAGTGTTAAGATAAGTGTGTAACTAATACAACATAGTATAGTACCAGTAATAGTAACATCTGTATCTTGGTTCACAATAAGAAGTTTGTTCGATGGTTTTAAAACTTCTTCCTGTTCTGAGCTCTGCCTTGATTTTCTCTTTTCTATGTCAGAACCATTCTGTTTTCGTTTCTTAATTATCTCCACCTCTGATTCGCTAGAGGAATCGGAGCTGCTCCCACAACGATTCTTCTCGTCGGAATAAGATGCAGCTAAAATTGCAGTAGCATTAAGACTTGCCATTCTTTTACAAACAACCATGTCTTTCAAGTCCATTACTTCTTCATTTTTCTTCCTACGTTTAATTATTTTTTTCTTATTATGTTCTATATTTTTCTCACGTTCACAATCGTCGTCGGAAGAAGACGATGACGAAGAACTTTCTATCATATCCCAATGCTTTCCACGCAATCCTGGTACATTTCTGAGCTTCCTTTTCGAGACATTTTCTTCTCCTTTAACTTCGACTTTCTTTTCCTTTTCCTTTTCCTTTTCCTTCTCCTTCTCCTTTTCTTTTTCCTTCTCCTTTTCCTTCTCCTTTTCCTTGCGAACAGGTTCTTCTTTCTCTTCTTTAGTTTTCTTCTGCTTCTCTTTTTCAGGTTTCGGTTTACAAAAGCCACCAAGATATACACCACCAGTCTCATTTTCGTACAAGCAATGAACTTTGGCCAATGCATTTAAGGAAGCTACTCTGTGTCGTTTCGGTCCGCTCCAAAAGCCGAACAGTCTCATTCGCCTAACACGTTCATCGGATGGTGAATTAGCACGCTCTTTCTTCTTGCTATCCTTCTGTTTATTTTTCTTCGCCCCGTCGTCATCTTCCGAATCCGAATCCGATGATACAGCATTGCCGCCTGTGCTGTCCCCATTAACTATTTCATCTTTCATATTCGTCTCAGCTCCATTCTCACTGTCAGCTGGTTCCTGTTTAGAAGAAACACTGTCGCTTGGACAATCTTCGCAGACTTTGATCAGCTTACCAGATTCCTCCGAAGAAACGTCCTCGGAGGAAGAAAATATTTGATTACTGCTCTCCATTTGTACTTTCACAATCTTCTTTTTTATTATCTTTTTACCAGTCCTTGTATTCTTCACAGATTTCTTAATATCCTGCGATTTCGCTTGTAACGATTCTTCTCTACTGCTCTTATCAGCGTCCTTATCCTCCTCTACCTCGTCCTTGATATCGTTCGCCTCCGTTCCCTCTATTAATTCATCTTTACCTACAACTTTCTTGGGTTCGTGTAATACTTTTTCCGTTTCCTTCGGATCTACTTTCTTTTTAGATACAACCTTCTCTACTAGTGTCTTAAGTTTATCATCTTTCTTGAACGCAGCGCTTATCTTATTACTCTTCGAAGGCAACTTAGCTTTCATATGTTTTCTTAACTTTGATTTTTTCTCTTGCATGATTTTGCTTTTGGGAACAGCAACGTTCTTCTTCTTCGTTTTCTTCGTCGTCTCACCTTCTTCGCTTATCGATGCTTCCTCATCTTTTATCAATTGGTTCAGCTTGCTTTTCTTGTCCACCAGTTTCTGAACTACCGATAGATGCGATTTCTTCGCCAAGACAGTTTTCCTGGATATACCTTTCTTCTGTATGGATTTTGTCTTAGTGTTCTTCTTAGTTCGCGTTAGAGAAGTTTTACTATTTATCGTACCTTTCTCGAGAAGCTTCTTGCGTTCCGATCGTTTATCTTTTATCACAGAAATCTTTATATTTTCCTTAACGTCCGGCTTGATTAATTTCGTCTCCTTCTTCTTCTCGTCTTTGCACTTCTTCTTAGTAATAGAGCAAAGGACGTCTAACTTCTCTTCGCGCGCATCGTTCTCTTCTACGACGTACGAGGCTTTCGCCTGACCTTCCGCAACATCGTCGTCGAGTTTCCCACCTTTCTTCTTGTCGTCCGCCTTCTCGAGCTTTTTCTTGCTCTCTATACATTGCTTCTCCGCTTTTGCCTTCTCGTCTATTTTTTGTACTCTTTTCTTCTCCGCAGCGTCGTAGGTACACTCGTCGGTAATTTTCTCATCTATTTTCTCGAATTTCCTCTCCTCCACCTTCTCCCACTTCTTCTCATGATCCTTTATATACTTCTTCTTCTCCTCCGCTTTCTCAGACTTCTCCTTGCGCTTCTCCTCGATCTTCTTCTTATCCTCTATCTTCTTCTTCTCCTCGACCTTCTCCGATTTCTTTTTATCGCTTTCCAACTTCCTTCTGGCGTCCTCCACCATCTCGAGCTTCTTAGATTTCTTCTCTTTCTTCACATCGGACACAGTTTTCTCCAAGAACGAACGACGTTTTTTAGCGATCGTTGGCATTTTGGTTGCCTTCCGGACAACCGTTGCCTTTTTCTGCGACTTCATTATTATTAGTTCCTTTACATTTTCAGCTCGACAGAAATGTGCTCAAAGTTCACGAATGCCCTGAGCAACCCATCGAAGCTACCTAACTGCCATTGTAAAGTTTAATAAATATCGTAACTTCTGTCGAAGCTGTCTCTTTCTGCAAATAACACAAAGAGATGCGATGTAATTAAGTAGTTATTACAAACAAGTAACATACAGCAGATAAATGTTAAATAAAGGGCCTTTAAAGCCCACTTTCTCCAGCGTTAGAATTCTATCCTATTAATGGCGAAATTGTGTATATGAAACATTAAAAGCCTCTCTAATACCAAGAAAATTCAATTCGTTCCACTTTTTATCATGGAAACGTTTGTTAAGTTGTCGAAGAAATTAATACTAACACCTTTTGGTGCCGTTCAGAATAGAATACATTTACGAACACTCGAGGCATTAAGCGGAAGAAAAAAAAATTGTTCGCGTTTCACTGCAATAAATTAAACGTCGAAATTCTGTGAGAACGGGGAAGTGAAAAAGAATTTCGATCGAGAGTGTCGGATGCGCGCACTTTCATCGACTTGTTGACAAATCGATCCCTTTAAATCTCCCTGCCTCCATCGTTTAACATACATTACTGATGCTCGTTTCTCCAGATTTCTTACTAGATCCCCGTCGTATTTCACGGAAAATGGACACTGATTTCAAGAGGAGTCGCGCGGCTCGCGTTCCGAGCAGAAGGAATTAAAAGGACAAGGACACCAGGATGCTTTTTAAATGTATCCGTAGATGGCCACAAGTGGCTAACATAAACTTACTCCGCTGATCGATGAATTTGTCACGTACGAGATTCTGCCAGGCTCGTGCTCTATTACGGAAACCTCTGGCGAGATATTCTCAATAAGCGAGTAACGTGCACGTCGGGGGTACGAACGCGACGGAGCGATAAGAAGGAAATGTAGAGCAATGCATAATTTATGTTTACCTCTAACGAGCCCTTTTGTTTCTACACACAGCCCGCGAACGCTTTTTTAAACGATAAATTAATCCACCGAAGCAGTTGACTGGTCCGATGGTTTCTGTATTTTTTCCCTGCTCAAACACAGCACCGAGCAGAGCGACGACGCGACAGTTTCGCAAATACTTCTCGTCGGGTTCCGCGAAGTCTAACAGGGATTTCGCATTTCTTTCTCCCGAACCACGTATCTTACTCGACGTCCCTGCCCTTTTACCGTTGCCTTGTCGGCCATTTTCTTCCTCGCGCCGCTCCCCCACTCCTCGTCCCGTGCATTGCCAAATAGCAGATTCTCTCTTCCGTTTTCCCTAAGATATCCGCTAGATGGAATTACGTCCCCGCTGCCACGCGAGTAAAGATTTTCGTCCTCCTGTCCGGACATTCGGATCAAACCGGAACGGGAGCAAGGATTCAGATTTGCAGAGTCGAACAAAGGGAGAGCACGAATCGATGTGTACAAATAGAGCCATGATAATGTAACAAACGATTTAATTCAGTAAACAAATCAACATCCGCAATCGCATATATTACCTTCTAATTTATTTTTCAAAATAACGCGATTACTGTACTCGAAGAACATTTCGCTGTAAAAATACGATTACACGATGATATAATATACCCGAAAGCCCGCGTTATAAAATACGTCGCAACACCCTTACGACTTATACACATTAATTACAAACAGCAGCGATAGAAAATGTATGAAATCATGGAATGTCCATACAATCGAAGTTTCATTTTCTTCGATACCCTTTTCCCGTTTAATTACGCGTATTGCGTCAGTCCCAATAGCATTGCGTTTACCGAATCTCCTTCCCGTAATTCTGTTGTTTCCTCTGTACGTCCTGGTAACATTAGTAATGCATTCGCATTCCTGCAGCTGAGTAACTTGCTACTAATTTGGTTTCCAGTAGTATAAGCCAGCGGCGAAGCATTAGTGTCATCCCATTTTAAAATTGCTCTTGCATATTCAGCCCGTGGGTCCAAATTATAACCGGACGTCAACTACCATGAGAATACACGTTAAATATCACACAACTGAACGATTATTCGATCGAAGGAAAACTATCCACCCGAAAATATTACGTACTAGGGCTTTCACGATAATAGGCATGGAAGAATCTTTGCACAACAGTCTTAGCAAGGGCAATGCAAACAAGTGCATGGTGACTGTCGCAGAAACTGGATTGCCTGGTAAACACAGTAAATATTTGCTTCTGCCTTCGAACGCACATGTCGCAAAAGTAGTTGGTTTCCCAGGTTTCATGTTCACGCGCCCTAAACATATTTCCATTGTTGACTCTCCTTTATGAATATACTTGATGGTCATGATCCTAGATATGTGATTTTTATAAAAGCGTTACCGAAATGTATCGTAGCATTAAAATGGTGTTGCAGAATAGGCTTCAACATATCTCTGTCGCCCATTGATACAGAACCGGATGTTACAAGCACGTCCGCTTGTTTCAAAGCGGCTTTAATCTTCTGCACCATGGTGATCTCGCTGTGTAATATATTAATAAATTAAATTCACATAATTAACAGCTAAGCTTTTTCTGTATTTCGAAAATTACATATTATAAATGGACTTACTCGTCTGGTGCAATGCCCATATCCAGAGCGTCAAAGCCGTTCTCTTTTAATATTGATAATAATGTAACTTTATTACTATCATATACACGTCCTGGCCTTAAAGCTGTTCCAGAACACTGTAGTTCATCCCCAGTAGATAACACACCGACTTTTGGAAGACCAGTAACATGTACTTCCTTGTACCCACATGCCGAAATGAGACCTAATTCCACTGCTCCGAGCCTTGTCCCCGACTTCAAAATGAGCTCTCCTTCCTTAATATCACAGCCAACGGGCCTTGAAATTAATTAAAAAGTAAAACTATTATGTCGATTTTTCTATCTACTGTAATATCGTGAAAAACCAAGTACCTGATATCCTGTCCAAGTTTTATTTCAGTCATAACTTCTATTTCTTTTTCCTCTGTATTATCCACAGTTCCTTGCAGGAGTCTGGTATCTTCGACTTGAACAACCGCTGTTGCATCTTCAACATAAAAATAAAGATTATTATATTTGAAATAAGAACTAAAGTCTCAATTAAGCACATCAGATTTACCATCCGGTACCGGAGCACCCGTATTTACCCTTACACACGTGCCGGGTTGAAGTTTAATTGCAGTAGCCTGTAAATTCGTAAATGTGGAACTTTGTAAGGATGCTACAATTGTAATACAGTAAATATAACATTGCTCACAGTTTCTCCCGCTTTTATTCCGCTCAACACTTTTCTCTTGCCCCTTCCGTCATTCGATAAGACCGCGTAGCCGTCTTTAATAGACGCTCTGAACGGTGGCAAGTCACATTTAGAGTATAAATCGCTGTCTAATATTCTGCCGTGAGCCTTTTCCACATCGACCGTGCTCTTGGAATTCAATGGTTTCACGTGTGTACGTATCGCGTGTAAAGCCTCTTCCACGGAAATCATTGGATACGGCGATTCTCTACAGCGATCGACTATATTTCCCAAGCATAACTGGCAAAATTCGGTTATCTATACTTTTAATACAAAGAGTTATTTCAGCAATTTCGAAAAAGAATCTTACTGAAGTTTTACTTTCAGACTTCGGCACAGAAACGTCCGTGGCAGAATTGTTTTGTACTCTTTCATGCGTATCTATTATGTTTCTTTTGTTATCTCTCATCAAGTCAACTGCATGAGGTATGCCAGACGCAATTACAGTTAGGCATTCCTTTGCAGCTTTCGGTGACCCGGGTAAGTTGATAATTAATGTTTTATCTCTTATTCCGCATACAGTTCTTAATAAAACGCGTTAATAGTATTAATAATGAACTGTAATGTGTAAATTCATTATGGTGGTATGTACAGGTCAGAATACCTGGACAACATAGCCATGGGGGTGATTTTTAAACTTGCCGTTAACATGGCTATAGCTATACCAGGAGCTTCTTTTTGAATAACTTGTTTCGTTGCTTCAGGAGTGACGTCTCTTTTAGCAAATCCTGTACCACCAATCGTGAGAATAACATCTACCTGCCTGCTGTCACTCCAAGAACTTAAAGTTTCCTACGGGTGATAAATTACATTATAGAAATATTGTATATACTTTTAAACGGACAGTTTTAACGCGGATAATTACCTTTATTGCGTACTCTTCGTCTGGGACAATTTCTTTACAATATACTTGACCTTTAAGCATCCTTCCAATCTCAGTTTGATCATTATTAATACATAGCTCTACTTCTGGTCCACTTTTATCTTCGCTTTTATGCTTGTAGCAGCTGTCGCTAACTAACAATAGAGATTAAAAGAGTTTTATTTGAAAATCGTCGAATTGAACATTGAAACTGTTAATAAACGGGTTGAAACAATGAAATTAAAACGTTTGCAATTACATTTTCGTGTAATATGTGATTAAAAAATAAGAATTACGTACCAGTTAATATTCCAAATCTTATCGAATCCATATTTTTCTATAAGCAAGTAGTTCCGCACAGCTCTCGAAAGTACTTGTTCGGATAATTCTGAGATCAAGATAACAGAAAATTGCTGAAACTGATATATACATTAAAGTTCTTAGTTATAATTTGTGTTTATTTATTATTATAGTTTAAATATATATGTAATGCGAAGACCTTGAGAGACCTGTAAATGTAATAATGTAACGTAATTTTATGTATACGCACTTGTATTTAATATATTGAAAATAATTTCTTATCAAAGTGAAGTGAGAAGATTATAATTTTCAGTGTTGCCAACCCTACATACACATGCGTTCGTGTTTACGTGCTAGCGCAGACGCATGCTCTGTTGCGTAATGGACATTCGCAACAATCAAATCACGTAGAGTTTGATAATCACACGCAAACGGTAATGTAACCGAAGTTACGATATAATTGAATAAAAAAATTCGACAGAAATTAAATTGCTTATTTACGCTCTTTAAATTATTGAAAATATATATTGTTAATCTATAGAATATGTACATACAGAAGAAATACGTGCTGAAAAATATTGTAACATCTCGATATTCGTTAACACTTACATGGAAACTAAAATTCTTTATATTTTCGAATATCTTGATTATTAAATTTTTATATCATCGATCAAAATAATATATGTGTATAAACTATAATACTTATATAAATATAATATATGTATATAACTGCATGCTACATATTTTCCTCCTGAAGTGTCGACATAACATACACGCGTTACTTTACAACAAATTTGTTACTGCCTGAATAGCGACAGCGCATGCGCGCGGGCATATTTTTTCTGCTCTTATAATATGTAGCGTGGAACAAAGTAAGTATATGCGTAGCATGGATGGTGTTGGTTGGTCAAGTCTGTGCACGTACATAAATATTCAGTGCATGCGCCTCTCACACGTCGGAGAGTGTAGTTCAGCCAACAAGTTGGTAACTCGGCTGTTCAGTGCAATTCTGGCCATAGGAGAGGGAGTTAAAAGCAGAGTGAGTCAAGTGTTACACTGTTACGTACGAAGTCACAACGGCGGCAGTGCAACAGCGTGCAACAGGAGGTGTGTTAGGATAGAAGCGTTCGAAGATTCGGCCACTGTGCGTCAGTCGATGAAATTTCTACCACGGTAGCGTCTAATTGCACGTACACCGCCAGGAATCTCTACTAATTTCGGTAATGTTTTTCACAGTTATTTTAAGATTACTCGCGTCGGTATTGCGAGCGCATAAGAAAATAGCGTTGTATTAATAGAGACTAAATAGATTATTTTGGCCTACTTACACGTTAAAATCCAAGATGGGAGGCACGACCACACACACCCTTCGTTACGACCAATCACCGTGCAAGCTCAGTTCTTAAGGCTAATAACCTTTGACTTCCATTTTATTTATACGAAGCAACCAGTGTAGCGTGAATGTACATACATACTACCTTCCTCTTACCAAAATGAATATTACTGCAACTATGTACCAGACAAGGTTATTGAGCCCGAAAGGCCGTATATAGCGCGAATATTACGCTTAATATTTTAATTTATAAAGTTTAGTGTGTTTACGCATTAATACGTACATATATAGCAGTACGGTGTGTTAAGTAATTATTCAGCAGAATTTGACGTCGTTACCCGAATCGCGATTATATACGTAGAAGCCACTTGGAATCGCAATTTTTTGTTTACTTTTCTATATGATACACCATATGGAACGTTAGAAAATGTGTTTACGCGTTCGTAACAATATTTGTGGTCTTCCATTTTTCCATTCCTTATCATCATATCGTGTGCATCAAGTGTTGCTTTAATATATTTTACACATTCCCTTTAAGAACATACTTTTTAACTAGGAAGTAATGAAATTCTACGTACTTCAAACGCTTGCATTTTCTTTAGGCTTGCACTTTAACGATTTGCTGTATCATCAAATTTTTAGACAGTGCGCACACTGTTGTTAGGTACGATATTGCTTTATACGTATTATGCATTCACAATTTATTTTTTTTAGGAAAAGGTAAAATATGTATCTGAAAATGGTCAAATGATTATATATTTTTAATGCTACAGTAGAGCGTCTATTATCCGAACCTCGATTATCCGAACCAGTGCATCATCGCTATCCCCACCATTTCTTCGAACCAGTGTAGGGGTACCGATTGATTGATTGACTTTTTGCGTAATATAAATTAACGCAGTACTACTCTTGTATTTAATAAGTAATTTTACGTGTAATTCCTATAATTATAAACTGTGTAAAGTACATGCATGCTTCATTCTCCGACCTGTTTGATTATCCGAAAAATTAGAATTTCCGAATCACCTCGGTCCCGAGTAAGTAATTCGGATAATTGACGCTCTACTGTATTTTCGTATTTAAATAAATTGAAAATGGGAAGATCCATTGAGAATTATATTATATGTTGCTGCTGCGATATGTATCAAATTTGCAGTAATGAAAAAGTTAGCCCTTGCCTTAGTGCATACTTGTACAAATATGGATCCCGACATTAATCATTAGAGGTAATGTATTAATTTGTCATCGTCTATAGTCTAGAGGATGCCAGCAAACATTATTTTGGTACATTGAAATGTACCAAGGTTCGAAGAGAAAATTCTAATCGCGTAGAAGTAGAAAAGGCAACAAAAATAATTTCTGTGTCATATCATTTAGTATGATGAAATATTTTCCAAAACTATAAAGATTTTTGGTGTAAAAAGTGATTAAAGAATTGAAACCGCACATTACATGATACTTTTCAAATGATATTAATATCGTAATCGTTTACAGAACACTGCGAGTATCTTAAGTCACATTGATAATGATCTGTAGTATAAAATAATATTTTTACTTCATAATCAGCCTTAGGTAAAAATACTAGGTATTCTTCAAAACAGTAGGAAATCCGTTAGTTATTCAATTTATGCCATTTAGAAACTCTATTGAAATCACTGTTATCTTTAGATTCAATGCCACCACGTATCATTAGCATCAATTTACACAAAAAGCAACTGGAATATCCTCCTCAAAATTTCCACTACATTTACTATCATTAAGAGTAAGTGAATTTTCATTAGAATCAACAACTTCTAGGCATTCATTTTTTGTACCGTATATCTGAATTCCTCAAAGCCATGGCTAATTGTAGATTAACAAATAAATTAGATGGTATAACTGTAGCCTGTTCCCCTATTATCTAAAATAACATATGATTGGATAAGCATTATTAACCCTTTCGCTGCGTATTTAAATTTACGGACGATTCTTGAAAAGTGCCAATTTTAGACGAATAAAAACAGGTTTTAATTTTCAACTTATGGTTACCGATCAAAAATTGAATCCAAGAAATACACAGTCGCCCAGATATGAGCCGTTCAGAGGACAAATCGATTAACTCTACTTTTTGACATATTTTAATTTATTATAAATAAAAAAAGTTATGACTGCACCAAGTGGTTTGACACTTAAATTTAAAATATTTCAAAAGGTGGAGTTAATCGATTTGTCCTCTGAACGGCTCATATATCGGAGAACATTGCTGAGTATCACAGCACAAGAGAATACATTTTTTAAGGCGTAGGCTAAAGTCGAAATCCGCAACGAACGGTACTGTAGCCGCGTTCGACTACAGTCGAATACCGCAGCGAAAGGGTTAACCGAGCTGTGGATCGAGTATATTTGGTTCAATATAAATATTTGTAGCTATAATATCACTGATTAGATCAGTACCGGGATGGTGTATTGTGCCAAATGCGTAACACAATCAAATAGATTCATATCTTTTAATAATGTTGGCTACACGTGAAAAGCGTGACGTCCATAGGACGTATGGTTGTCGTCACCAAAGAGTTCCAGATCAACATTTATTAGACGTGGTAACAGTTCATCAATTTTATCCTTCAGATTTAAAAAGAAACTTGATACGTTATCATTGGAAGAGATGTAGCGAGGTAGTAAACTCGGTGGAGCGTTAAAGTAAACATGTTTCGAGCGCGCCGGAGCGAACGAATTGACCGAAACTTCTAAGAAGATAATGGCCCGAAATCTGAATCAGAGCCACTGCAGCAGTTGGAACCGGTGTGCGCCGACGCTCGATGGATTAATTTACGACTTCGCTACACCTTTTCCAGCTACTAGGTACACATATAGTTAAAAATATTCAGAATACTGTCGTGATCCCCGCCAAGTAACGATCCTCCGAATTTGTTTTAGTACAGTTCGTTGAGTAAAGTAAATTAACGAATACTATAACATCAGAGAGATGCTTTCGGTTGCGTGTCGTAAAATGAAGCGAGAGACCCTCTCGCTGACCGTTAGAAAAAGTCTTGACTGTGGGGGTGTGGGAACAACCGAGGTCCTTGGGGACCTTGACAAATACTGGCCGTACCTCGGGTACGTCGCTTAGACACGAAAATAACGCGGTGAAAGTTCCTACCTAGCCTACCCTCTTAAGATATACCGGATGGCGAAAAATACATGATGGGGTATCTAACAATAGTGACGTGATTCATCCATTCGGTTGTACTCTCATACAAGTCTAGCGGAAAGTATATAGAGATGTAAATGTTTATTAGCGTCGGCATGCATTGAAAGAGAAAGGGGGGCTGGTCAAAACATTCCCGCCAGAAACGACCACTCGGAAAGACCTGACAAACGTGAAACTGTTTTTGACCAAACCTTGCGCTGCTGGAAGCATTAGTCACCTTGACACAGAAAGAATCCCGTGATTCACTCTTATACGATATTCAATGTTGTTGTTTACATTTCTCAAGAACTTCCGCGACAGATAAGTGACTGTTATCGACCGTCGTAAGCAATTGCGATAAGTGATAATGGTAACTTATGTATTTGTGCTAACTTTGTGTATATGTCGCCTAAAAACTTTCGAACGGTAAAGTCTGGAGTCTCGAAATGTGCCTCAGCTCATAATGGCTAACTAATCCAGATGAATGTGACTATTTTCACAAAAAATAAATAATTTTTTTTTATAAAATCAGAATGTAAATTTCGGGCGAAGCCGAGTAGGGGAGACCGGGGATAGTTTGGACAATTTTTGATTAATAGTGTTTAGCGGGCTGGTAAAATGCCTTACGGCTATAAATTGTATACCATTCGATAGCTCAGAATGTGCGCTATTCATTTGAACCTGAGAAACGGGCCTCACATTCTCTAGTATTACTTTAAGATTAAGAAAGTTCAGAGATGCATATTATCCAAAGTATTCCCATTGGTGGCGTTACATTGGACATAGCACGGGGATAGTTTGGACAGATGGAAATAAATAATAATGAATAATCCAATGAATATATAATTTATTTAAAATGACAAATAGATAAGAAATAATGAAGTTTAAACACTTTACAAGGTTTGCTTCCAGCAGTTGGGGCCTGTTGGGCCATTAAGGAGCCCGACCTCCATGGTGTTTTCCAGAGCCGCGCGGAAGGGGAACTCGAAGCCAATACTTCACCATTACTTTTAAATATTTGTTGTTATTTAAATATTACAGACTTGGCAGCTGTCCAATGTATTCCCAAGTCTATCCAATGTAACCCCTCATACCAAATCAAAATGATTCGTGCCGTTCTTCAAAAAGGACACTTTGATTTTTGCATAGCATTACTTTATCCTAAACACATTCAGCAATGCCTCAAAAAAGTTTCAATTAAATTCTTCCATAATGAAGTATCCGAATCACAACAAAAAGTAGATGAAAATATTATATAGTAACATACAAGAATTGAAAAGTGTGACTTACCTTGTTATTCGTGAATGCAACACGCCATATTGAATATCAGTTGATTTGGTGTGATCATAGGACAAACTACAAAAATAATTGCAATAATCATGACACTATGGAGGCAATTTTAAGACTGTCCAATGTATCCCCGGTCTCCCCTAGTAAAGCTAGTATAGTATAAAACTCTTTATTCCAATAGTAAGCCAACGCTTTCCATTATTTCCGCGCGCCTTTTAAGCGCCAAAAAGCGTATACGGTGCACGCGTATTTGAGACTAAAATTCAAAGTCAATTTTCTCGAAAACCAAACGCGATATTAAAAATTTTATTCTATATTTTCGTCTTATTTTGGCCTGTAGAATCACTCCAGAGAGGTTTATCACCTGAATTGAAACACCTTGTATATGTATGCACTGTTAGAATACTGTGTTGTCTTGGCGTGGCTGCAAAATTGACGCACGCCGCTCATCTGCATTTCATTGAATACGTATATACTGAAATCAGCAAAAACACGATAGTCCTGAAATGAATGAAAACGATTAGCGTAATGGCGTTTGATACTTTGAAACTCACGATAAAGCAGGCAATAATTCCTCAAAGATTGTAATTACATAATGAGTTACATACTGCTGAAAAGCCATTAAGCATCGTTATCTTTGTTTACAATTGGCATGAGTAAGCGAATATAAGTAGGTTAAGGCAGTACAACTTAATCGGGGAAGAGATAGGTGGACAAACTAACACGCGAAGAAGTTGCATTATGATATGAAGCGGGTACTACAAACTTAAAAGGACATTACGAACAAATTCTTCTCGTCCTTGCTTCTGTATATTCAGAGTAATCTTACGCAGAACACACGTCCTTAATATTAATAAAATTATACTTCTGGCATTTTTACGAAATTATACAGTGCTGCTCAAAAGTTTGGAACACCCTTCGTTATTGGAACAAAGCAAACTTTTTCACGCATATGCGGTTGCTTTATTAGAAATATTGCACTTGTGTATTGAAATAACACCACGTAACTATGATTTAAGCGTGGAATTGCAATTATATCCCGAATATTATTTAGAAAGTTTACAAAACATGCTTCTTCGTAAGAACGAAAATAAAATTATTATCCAAAATCAATCTTTGGAAATATTTGCAAGAAGCCTGGAGCAATATGAAACCGGAAACAATTGAAAAATTAATTGCCAGAATGCCGAAATTATGTCATGCGGTCAAAGAGAGGAGGATTCTTTTAAGAGAAAGCATTTTCATTATTATTTTTCTAAAAAATAAGTACATTAGAATGACGACTTTTACTTCTAATTATAATTAAGTACAGTTTCATTACTATAGCAGAATAATATTTTCAATAAAACATTTATTTACTTAAGGAGAGCTTTGTTTGAAATCATACATGCCCCAAACTTCTGAACGGCAGTATAGTATGTGTATGTACCTATATGAATATTTGTACTATCTGTATACGTATATATACGTATTTCATATTATGCGCAAAAATGTTTGCGAACCATACATAATTTTCGTTAAAATACCTTTTAATTCGTAAACCGTTACAAATCAAGGACACTTGCTTGAAAAGTATGAAGTATACTAGTAAATAGGTGATAAAATTCACAAGCTTTAAATAAATGTCCAGACGAAAAATATGCATTAAGACCAAATTCATATCTGCATAAATTATCTCCATGGTCATTCGTATCGTTTTAATGACGGTAACTCGGCGATTGCTGGGTATTATTGAGTGGTTGAGTCGCTTTCCTTGTTTTCCATTTCGTTTATTTCGCAAGAAGGGAAACGTAGAGTATATAGCCGACGAAGAATACGAGGGGGCTACGATGTGATTAGATATACTCTTTCACACATTCTTGTGAACTGATCAATTCTTCTGTGAAATAATACATATTTCATTAGTGGCTCCCCACATTTCTTCAATCGATTCAAGAATTCATAACAAAACATTTACTGCGTTATTGACGAATAACATTACATGCTTGAATGTAAACATTAACCGTCGTAGTGCTGTTGAGTTGCCAATGCTGTTTGGTAATTAAGATAAAATATTTACTCTGCGAAAGTGAGTATTTTGAAACGTTTGTATAATAAACAGTCATCGTATTTACGCACCTTTCAAAGTAATATTGTTTTTCTTTTTCCGTGTGCAAATAAGTAAGCGTTTATATTTCAGCCTGCTTTTACCCTTATTGAACAGCATGAACATTTCTTTTTAGTAGGTATCGTGTGAGGCATAATCATGGAGAATTGGCGTATTTATTCTCTGACGCATCGTTTCAGTTTCTCTCGAAAGGAATGTGTTTCACACTAAACTGCCCGATACTTCATGTATACTTATTCCTACCGCGACCGGTCCATTGACCGGTCTTTTTATGTTTCTTAATATAGAATGAAGATAATAGCCAATTTGACAGTGAAAGAATATAGTTTATTTTATTTAGATGTAAATAATGTACATTTTATTCGCTTTCACCGCATTTTTTACAAATAGACTTCTGGATTGCACATTTTACACATAAGTACGTCAGATTATAGAGCTGCCTGGGCCACGCTTAGCCCCTTAACGCCAGTTTCGAAAAGGCTCACCGCTAGGGCGAGGCAAGGTCGCGAGCGTTTGTTTTGACGCTCTAAAGTAATGCCACACTTGCATTACCTTTCGTTTGCAACGACTTTATAGTTTCAGAATTGAGTGTTCGAGAGAATTCTATTACAAAAAGATATAAATCGTTCAACCGGTCAAGTGTCCCGTCGTGGTAGATAAGACAGACTCCTACACATTTTTCTCAGAAAGCAAACAATAAAAAAAGAAGTGAATATTGAGAAATGTATTGTACCTATGTGTATTGTAGGAAAAGTCGTGAAGTTTAAAGGCGGTGAAATTACGTTGCATATAGGAAATTCCAATCGAAATTTAAAAAACGATCATTTGACCGGTCGTGGTAGGTTTAGTGTTAAAATGTTTTGCATTCAAACAGGAGAACTATGTACATTCTTATTGGTTGTGCTTCGTTATGCATGTATGACGAACAATAGTTTTTCTTCTAATCCTGCAGATCAAACTGTTATTTAATGATTGGCGTTGTATTTTTATAAAGTATAAACGATAATTTAAACGGTTAGTTCATTTTAAGTGCCCAATAAGGACATTTGGAACATATATCAGTATTCCATACGTAGGTATAATCGTTTCGATCCTTTTACTAAATCTTTGTGTTTCATTCCGACTCGGTTGCTTGATCTTGTCAGTAAGAATTCATTTACGGAGACTCTTTTATTGTTAGACATAGGTGTCACAGAAATTCCTGTCGGGAAAAGTATGTGGAAACATATGTAGATCCTGTTTCAAATAACGGATAAAATAATAATGAATAAATCTTCACAATTTCTTCGTAAATGGGAAATAAATGTTTCATTTTTATTTTCACGTAATTATTGTATTTACCAATAAGAAATGTAATCTTTATTTTTATTCGCATGGATGATTTTTTCGAATGAAACATTTATTATTTGTTTTCTAAGAGAATGCTCTTGATTAAGTGCTGCAAAACAGCTTTCTACGGTTATGCAATTATGTGAAATCGAATAATGGCGGATTAGTTTTTCTTTGCAACCAGAAAATCATCGTTAATGAATAATATCTATTCGATTTATACAGTAGGGAATGTGTTCGAGTATGATCCTGTTAGAACAAGCAGCTATTACATTTTCTTGATGTGGGTATATTCACCTTATTTGTGAACTCGATGAAAATTGATTACAATAAATCTGCATTCAAATGAATATTTTAATAGAAATTTATTCAGAGAATACTCATTCCAGCTTGGAAAAACAGGAAAGCGTTCTGTTTGGCTTGAATATTTAAATTCGACAGTTTACTCGAACCTTTTGTATACGAATTTCCTCCTCGAGCTACTCGAACATTATTCGAAGAGTACGACAAGTAATAATCTGTAAACTGTAATAGAAGTATAAAAAAGACGAACTCAGTAAAATCTTAAAAGAAAAAAACAAAATAATGAATTATAAAGTACGAAGTCATTCGTCTTTTATTATTGCAAGGTCAATGTGTATGTATCAAAACAAGTGAATATATGCGCATGTCATTGGCCGTTTCACGTGGTGGTTACATGTGGTTAAAGATCGAAGTACGAATTTCGAAGGTTTTGTTTTTCAAACTGACTACAAATGCATTTACTGAATTTTTTTTCTTTCTTGTAAAGATATAGGTAGGTCCCGTTACGTTTAAAACATACTGACATAAAAAACAAGTTTGAGGTAATGAAAGAGAATGAAAAAATATGTCTCTTTGATCTAGACATACAGACCAGCTTATAAATTGGGATGAAACTCGTGGGAGTTTATCGAAAAAGCGTTTACTTTTTATTCCATCGAACGAAATATTACGGATGTGGAATTTTGCGACTATTCGCAAGAAACGTAATATTGCGGAGGTGGGGCTTGGGGGGTTATGGTTCAACATTGTTCCAGCACATTCCCCCTTCGTTTGCCTGCACAACAGCGCGGGTTATTACCTATACATATGTAATTTGCTATATACTTATTTACTATCGACACCTGTGAATCATTGAACATGTTTCAACAAAACTGTCCTTAACACGTTTTCTTAAACCGTAGTCTTATAATAGTTTTCTCCAAGGTCGAGGACGATGGTATTTATTAAGAAGTGAAATCGGATAACTGGTTCAAGTTTGAGGATGATAACTTTACTGTTGCATGAGCACTAAATAAAGGAATACAATAGTGCCCCGTTAGCTGCTCGGGGCCCGGGGCCATATCTGGTCATCTATCTGGGCAGATAGAGTTCAAGGAATTCAAAGGAGGGACGAGAAACATTCGCATTGTTAAAACAAACATGCTTGGGTGTCTGGACAAACTAACTCCGTGAAGCTGGTTCCAAGAACTGTTGGGGATAGCGACGGTCGCCTAACAGGGCAGAAACCCGGCTAGCTAACGAGGCACTACTCGCTATTGTATATTCTCTCTCCCCCGAAAGTTACTGCGGTCATTTTAAAACTAATAGAGAATAATGAGATTTTTCAAGACTTTTGAACTCGTTAGATATTTTAATCACCCTAAAAAAAGATTTTCACCGTTTTCAAGATTTTTGCAAACTTACAAGGGTTTTTCGTTTCGGATGATAATCAAAGCGATTCGAATTTTATATTAGTGAATATATTGTGACAAAAAAATTTAAATGCTGCTTTTTATAAACAGTAGGTAACTAAATGAAGTGGCTATAATCTTATTTTCATTACGTAGTAGATTAATTGGTGGTGACCAACTGCGAGTCATCCTCGTAATCTTTAATCGTGTCCAGGAAGGTAGAAATAAACCTACCAAGCAAGTTTTAGTAATAGACCGAACGGAGCGCAACGATTTTCGAAATTTGTTTTGGAATATGGATACATATACATTTCAGTTAGTTGCATTGATTACATAATTAGAATATAATTCGTTTTAATTCTGTTACTCTAAATGAATCTACATTTACCTACTGTAACGTGATAACCCAATCGACAAAAAAAAATAGGTCTTGCCGTTCTTTGCAGCTTGGGCACACTGCATTACTGCAAATGGTGAGAACGAAATTGTAGAGCAGGAGGAAATAGGCCAGTTGACCTTACTTAAGAAGCCGCAATTGCGGTGCGCACGCATGGATACGTGAATGCACTTTACGTCGTTGCGATATGTTGCAAATATAAGTTTCACTTAGCGAAAGCAAAGTGCAAAAATTTTGACGTTCGAGTCTGGAAAATATCAAGTTGCGTTTGGTAGAGTTAGGAAATATATGTACCTACCTATAAACTGATTCTGGCGGGAAAGGTGCTGACGTCTTGAAGGAAACACAAACTTTACCCGCCTCAAATTCGTTTCAATGTTTTTTCGATAAAATCGCCACACAAATTTCACAAATAAACAGAAAAAAAATAGCGAAAAGGAACATTTATCCCTATGATTGAGGATTGTGTAATCAGTCTGGGGAAATTGATTACATACAGTGCATAAACGTTTCCGTAGAAATTTGTATCTACTACGACAAATAGGGAATTTGCATTTAAAAAGGATTGCATAATTTATTATTTATAACCTGAATATACACCATAAGCAATAAATGTACAATAAAATTTGTATTTATTATAAATCGTTAAGTATTAAAAAATGAAATTAAAAATTGGTAATGTTTGAAACGTTCCGTATTGCGAAGAAACGATTTTGATTGGTCGTAAAGCTTCGTGACGTCACATAGTAGTAGTTTTAAATGGCTGCTATGTATTTATGATTGCGTCGTGCAACTGGTGTTATGAGTTGCCTGCAAATACGTATATCAAAACAGCCGTCTAATAGTAATGTATACGTATATCAAAACAGCCGGCTAATAAAAATGTATTTTTCAATGCTAAAAGTGTGAAAATACTACCATGTGACGTCACAGGCTTCTTCGGCTACGCTCGGGAATTTCCGGATCGTTTTCGGTAATTTTAAATATTGCAATTTCTAATAATTTTTTTCTCGCTTAATATGCAATAAAAAATTATGAAAAAAAATTACAATACAACTTATATAGGAGCTCCCAAATATATTTTTTTTGAGAATCATGCAAATTCCCAATTGCAATGGACAGAGGTCAATCGATAAAATGTTATACGCTTATTCAATTTCGATAACGAACAAATTAAACAAATAAATCCACCCTCCGTGTCGTTCATTAACATCATTTGCATATGCTTCCTACTGATAAACGTATGGGTACTATATCGTATTTTTCAAAAGCCCACTACTGGGATTACTTTATGCTCCATACACAGAACAGTTGCTTTAGCATCTGGTACAACGAAAACGGAGAAGTGCAAAGTTCAAAACCAAAGAAATTATCACCGCATATAATTACAATTACAAATTCAATTAATTTAATAATCACTTTTCTAACGAGGTGTATCTATAGTATCGCAAAAAGTTTGTGCGTACACCCGGTTATACCGTAAATAAAGGAACATCCATGTTAGGTATCCTCATTCCTCGAGACTTGGAAAGAAGCCGTCGTTATTGAAAACGACTAATTATAAATGATTAATGTAGCTTTAAAATTCGTAATAGATACTGTGTCAGAGAATCTATGCGTGATAGGCGACCGGGCTTAGAATGTACAGAGAGATCAAGTAATTGTTTGCTAAAATTATTGTCGCTCTTCCAGCCAGGCGAACGGCGTCCAAAGTCCAAGGTTATATAAGAGAAACGTACAAGCGGTAATTCAGACCTGTTCGCGAGTGATGTCCCTTACGGTTTACACGGTTTTGTTCCCCTTTACGCGTCTATTGTACTTGTTAGATGCATCGCAAACGAATGCACATATGCATAACGCTTCGTGCACGACCAGCGTTTGTGTAAACAATACGCAGAAGTGGTACTATATAGGACCATTGGTATTGTTACTATCTGAAAGTGCATATAGTAGTACACCTTACTTTTATCTTCACCTGTGATTCTTCTAATGTAATGAGATGAGTTGAAATTCGAGATTACGAGATTAATTGATACTACATATACGTACATTACATATCATACCTAATTTTGATGAAATTTTATTAGCTGTACATTGTTCATCCTTTATTAGTTTATTGCTTTTTTTATGTTTGCAATTTCATTCGTTACACTGTTGTGAAATTCAAGTGAGATACAGAATTGTACTGTTGCAAGAAGGACCTCGCAAGGAAAGATCCCGAACCAGGAAATTTAAAAAAAAACTGAGACTTTGTGAATATGTAGGGGATTTCCTCCCGATTACAACGCAATTTTTGTTTGCTGCGCAAAATCACTCTAAGGGGTGAGATTCACCCCTTAAATTCCGGCTATTTTCCGATTTTGTGTTATAATTTGTAAGTTACCAAATGATAGTTTTAATTAAAAGAAATAACGTTTGTCTTGAAACTTTTTTTATCTCCTACCGATTGCGAGTTACAAAATAAAATCGGAAAAGAGCCGAAATTTCAGGGGTTAATTTCACCCCCTTAGAGTGAATTTGGGCAGCAAACAAAAATTGCGTTGTAATCAGGAGGAAGTTCCCTACATACTCATAGTTTCAGAATTTGTTGAATTTCCGGGTTCGGGATCTTCCCTTGTCAGTGCCAGAAATCATTTTCGAGAAAAGTATCTGTCAACATTACGAAGATAAATATTTGTTATACATACTGAAGTTGTAAAACCGTCTATAATATTTAAAAAGTTGATATATCTCCTTTGTAGTTGCATTATTACAATTGGAATTGTGGAATAAATTAATCATTAAAATTAATTTTAAATATACTAACTTTTAAAATTAATTTTAATTATAGCCCTACCATGGCTATAATTAAATTGACACTCTTGCAAAATACAGAAATATAGAAAAATGTTGTTTTTAACATTATTTTTTATTATTTATTTAATATTTGCATAATAGTTGGAAAAATATAGAATATTGAAAAAATAGTCATAAACGATTGTCATGGATGTGTCATGTTCAGGTCTGGGTTGGGGCATATTAACATTGTATGAAACTTCGTTAAATTCATAGCTCCTTCGATATCTTTAAAATTACCTATTGTATTGTCAATTTGATTTTATGAATTTCAGATTTGTAGGTGATAACATATGATATGGCGGAAGCACATGCAGCTGTAGCGTTTAGTTTCTCCATCACTCACGAAGGCTGGGATGTTAATTTCGATAGAGAAGTTTTGCATCTGGTATGGCAGTCAGGCGTTCGCTCTTGGAAAAAGAGATTTTTCAGATTCCATGTAAGTGAATAGAGCATTAAATCAATATAATTCCTAAACGAAAGTCAAATATAACGGAGTCACATTAATTTCAGAACAACTTGAGAAGTGGCGTGTATCCTGCCTCCTTGGAAAGCTTATGGCTCACCATAGCTGTAGTGACAGCGGTACATTTTGCAGGTTACAAGGTACCATACGACCTTGTTGGGAAAACGGCACCATACCTTTCAGGGTAAATTTAACTATGTTTAATTATGACTTCTGCAATGCGGTTGCGATATCAGGGTGGTGCTTATTTTCAACCTGCGATTTCTGTTGCCCTCACCCCCTAATATGGTTCCATTTCATAAAAAAATTGTCCCTGAAAAAGATTATTGCAATCGAACAACAGAGAAGGGTGCCGACGAGGCCTTAAAGTTTAGAATTCATCAATGGTTTGAATTTGAAGAATTTCTAGAAAATGGTAAGCCTTATCGAAATTTTCTTCAAACAATATTAAAAGAGCATTCAATTTTCCACAATTACTGTATATATAATTTTTTCGCGCTTCCAACCATTTTTTCGATAATTGCGTTTGGATATAGAGAGGCCCGCACTTCGCGTGTCCCACCTGTACGGCGCGGCGTACTGTCTATACGCACCGTTGTAGGGGGTGAGAGCAAAGAAATAAAAAAAAAATTCGACACGTATATAAATAAGGGCCACCCTATTGCGATATACACGATTTATACAACCACAAATCATTGTCATATAAATATGCGTTCTTTGTTTTTTTTTTATATTAATAGATCTTCAATAATAGCGCACTTAGCTGGATCGTTTGTGGTTGGACTCCTCTTATGGTTGACTGTAATATATGTGATTCGATACACTTTAAAGTTATTGCTGATGTACAAGGGATGGATGTACGAATCAAGGGAAAAGGGATCCAATATTTCGAAAATTACGAGAATCTGGACCTCTACAGTGAAGTTATTTTTCGGTTGGCACAAGCCAATGCTGTACAGTTTTCAAGGATCTTTACCGCGGCTGCCGTTACCGTCAGTAAAAGACACAATGAAACGGGTTAGATTATAATATTTTTTATGTATTTTATACTATTAATAGCTGTAAATAGTCACGCTGCATCGTCTGTGAGCCACTCCCATGCACTGTGCTGCTTTCTTTTTTTTTTATTTTACTTTTGTACATCTGTTTCCCTCCTCCACTAAATACTAATTAAAAATATATATTTAATACACAGTACCTTCGAAGTGTTCGGCCATTGCTTGACGATGAAAACTACGCTCGCATGGAGAAGCTGGCTAATGAATTCGAAAACGGCATTGGCGTGAAGCTTCAGCGTTACCTAATTTTGAAGTCTTGGTGGGCTACTAATTACGTTTCCGATTGGTGGGAAGAATACGTTTATCTGCGTGGACGATCTCCAATCATGGTCAATTCAAACTTCTATGGCATTGATGCTATTCTTATGCATCCTACCACTGTGCAATCTGCTCGGGCTGCAAGCGTTATTTATTCGTGTCTTCAATACAGACGTCTCATCGAACGACAAGAATTAGAACCGGTTAGTGAATCAATTATTATTTAATTATATATATGACGGAAATTCTATTTGGCAATGCAACTAGTAGAATATTAATTTTTATTTTTATTTTTGCGCTTATCAACTTTCGGACTATTTTTTAAGGTTTTCCCCACATATTTTTCAAATTAAAAATGCCTATCATTGCATTCGTTTTGAAATAAATTTATGAGAATTGAACTTGTGACAATTGAAACCAAATTTGCACCTAAAGAATAGTAGTCTTAAATTTAGATATCTAAATAATTATTATCGATACTAATATTTAAATCTTTTATTATACAATTGTTAACTTCAGTAATGATTATAAGGGGAGGCTATGAAAACGTGGTTTATATTGTTTATTGTACAGTGTAGTAATTTGCCGAAGAGTACGATGAAGTTTGAGAAACACATTGATTTTGGTTTTAGATATTGATTCAAGGACTGGTGCCCTTGTGTTCATGGCAGTATGAAAGATTATTTAACACCACAAGAATACCAGGACGCGAAACAGACAAAATTATACATTATCAGGATTCTAAACACATTGTTGTATATCATAAAGGCAGATACTTTAAAGTTCCTATTTACCACAAAAACAGAATTCTTCTGCCTTGTGAAATCGAAATGTAAGTTCAATAAATTCTTATAAAGTTCTTAATGATTCAATAAGTTCTTATAAAGGAATTCTAACACTAAATGGAAACAGATTTTATAAATATGCTTATGAAAACACTTTCCACTTTGTGCTGCAGTGATTTTTATTTCGATTTTGATCTCTATCATTTATAAGATTCTCTATGCAGGGTGAGTTACTACAAGTAAAGCTTCAAATATTTCTCATGCTTCTGCTTATTATTACATGAAAAAATGTTTCAGGGAAGTGATGTTTATTTGTAAGCAACGAAGAATATGATAAAGATGATTTTTTCCTTAATTTTACAATTTTTGGAACTTCACATTTTCCTCGAAAATCAACCGTATACATACGTACTCAAATGACGGAAAATGCAAACCTGCCAACTGTTTACTGTCTCACAAACAGAGAGCAGATAATGTTAAAATCTGTCCATATTCGAAAGAATTTGAATTTAAATTTGAAACTTTAAAAACTAATCTACGGAAAGAAGTCATCATATGAACTTTACGTTTCAAATAAACACTTCTTCTACTGCATAATTTTCTCATATTAAGTAATTTCTTCTTTATCCGTGGTTACTTGTCGAACAAGTATACAGTTTGCTAGAAATGTATGCTTATGTCTTTTTGTTATCATTTAATTGAATTGTAATTAAATAATGCATGGGAGTAATAAGAATAATATCCAAGGCAATAAATCTATCTAAGAATTAATTTAATAAACTGTATACACATATTGCAGTCAAATGCAGCAAATTTTAGACGATAAATCAGAACCATCAGAAGGGGAAGAAAAGTTGGCTGCGTTAACAGCTGGCGAAAGACCAGCATGGGCGAAAGCTAGAGAAGAAGTTTTTGCGAAAGGAGTAAATAAGGCGTCCTTGGATCTCATTGAAAAAGCAGCGTTTATAGTCGCATTAGATGATATACCATACGTGTATGATCCAGTAAGTGATGCTATTGAAATTAAAATAAATCCCATTTACCGCAGAGCATTACTACATTTATGACGTTTCCAACGTTATTAGGCAAATCCAGATAAATTAGACGAATATGGTCGGATTCAATTGCATGGCAAAGGATATAACAGATGGTTTGACAAATCTTTTACTTTGTGTATTGGGAGCAATGGCAGAGTAAGTAAACTTATTGCAAACATTAAGCTAGTGTAATATGTAATACAATTTTTAAATGTGTCTCGATTTTACAGACTGGTTTCAATGCTGAACACTCTTGGTGAGTCTTCATATAAAAGTGTGAAATATAAACGATTATATCACATGTTTTTACTTTATTATATACATAAGACAAGCAGATGGTTGAAAGAAGAGTTGTTTCGCAGTAAATTCGTTGTACAATTAAACACCATATTTCACATTTTTATCATTTACATATTATTTGCAATTTGCACACTCAGACAAATGAAACATATTCTCCGTAATAACTCATAAGTATATGCGAAACATCTCGACGATTTTTTACACTTTTTCGTGCAGAGATAAAATATAAAAATTCATATTTAGTGTTAGAAACGAAGAAATTATCATTTTATTCATTTAAGTACATGCGTGCATTAAAGTATGCATTCATGTTCTTAAAAATTACTATAAAGCCATAATCGATTATATTGAAATGAATACATAATAAGAAGTAATGAGCAGGGCAGATGCTGCAGTAATGTCACATTTGTGGGAGTACGTGGTGTCTCAGGAAACCAACCATAGAGAGTAAGAATTTAAGTTCACAGTCTTTGACGTAGCAAACTTCATACTTCACTATTACTTCTGCTTCTATTGCCTTCTCTGTCATCTCGTAGAAGGCCCGATGCAACGCATTAACCATTAGTAAATATTGCTCAAGAGCTTCAAAGACTTTACTCAATGATCGTTTCGTTTCAGAAGATTCTTTTTATCGAGTATGAAACATTTCGTACAAACAGATTTTTAAATACGTAAACACGAATTGTTTTTATCTGGGTTATTAATAATTCTACCATAACGTGCGCATGTTATTTCTAAAAACTTATTTTACGCAATATTTTGTTTAGATTTCGTAAATATACCTAGATACAGAAAAATCGTCGCCTATTCAGTAAACTTATTTGTATGATCATTAATCCGAAGACAGTCCGTTTGTTGATATAAAAAGACGTATTGAGTCATATAATAACAATTTTTTTGATAAAAGCATAATTATATCTTTGAAGGTCTACATAAATTCTGCCATCTCTTTGTTTTATCTCTATTACTGGTGATTTGATTAATTGGTGGAGTTCACGTAATTTCTTTTATATGTAATGATTAAATAATTTTATTTACAATGCTTGTTAGGGCTGATGCTCCTATTATGGCATCTCTCTGGGAATATGTTATCGCTAATGAGGTGAAAATAGGGTAATTTTTTTGGATATATCTCTTTGTTTAACACATACTTTATTATATTTTCTCAATTAAAACTAACTCATAAATTAATGTTACTGATTTTCCTATATTTTTAATTTAACTCACACTTATTTTCGCTAAACTCTTTTATGTAATACATGCTTGAGGATGTTCAAGACACTGCTGGCAAATTTTGAGGATACGTTAAATGTAGTTGCATAAGTGAAAGTAGTTTATATAAACCCATATGGACAGCTGTTTCATCGAATAGTTATAAGATATTTGTGATTCACTGGAAATACTGCTTGTATCCGTTTCATAACTTCTTTCAATTTATTGATTCGGAAATAAATAACTATCTGTAATTGCGCATACATCGCAACCTCTGTTCAGCTGTAACAATAATTATTAGAGTCATTATATACAGGTAGGGCTGCCATCCGTCCGGGTTTCCCCGGACTTGTCCTCCTTTTTTAAGGGATTTTCTGTAGTGATCCGGGTTTTTCGAGGCTACTCGCTCAAAAAGTCATAAATATTTTATCTTTATTTCTTCATTGCGGTTACAATCTGTAATTTACAGAAATTGTTGTCTTGTGATATCGTACCTAATATAAGAAATAGTTAAAAGTGTCCGGCTTTCAAGTGGAAATGTCCGGGGTTTTAATGCTCTCCGTCCTAGATTAATGATTTTACGGATGACAGCTCTATATACAGCGGGTGTTCCAAAGCAGGGTTGGCGTGAACTTTTGCGGGGTCAGGTTCCAAAATTGTGCGGTACCAAACAAAAAGCATTTATATGTACTTCTAAATTCTATAATAACAAATATCTATGTATAGGGCCCGCAACAATTACGATGAGCTGTTATTGGACCGCGGGGCCGGGTTCTGGAGAACGCGCGGAACTCGCCTCGCGCTTGCCTTGTTCCAAAGTTCTATCTTTTGTACAAATACAGACGTCAAATGCTGCTGACGAGTTGCCAGTTCATGTAAATGCATTCCTAATACACTTTTAGAGCTCGTACTCACAATCAGATCCTATTAACTCTTCGTGAAACAAAAAGTTTTATTAGTGAATCATCAATGTCTCATAATAGTTTAATGAACTACTTTTCGGCGCGGGCTCGTATAAATTTCCTTCACTTGTTCAACCACCTTACTTCGCTATAAATTTGGCTGTTTGTTTCATGGAAACAAAATGAACACAAATTGTGGAACCATACTTGTAAAAGATAAATTGAAAATTTTTCAAAAGTAATGTAAACCTAAAGAATTTTAGTTAACGATAAAAATTGTGTAATAAAAATATTAAAATCTTATCTACTTATTGCAATATTTTTAGTAATTATGTGAATCATGTGATTTTTATTGTATACGTAGTTTGTGTTCATTTATAATCATTATGTTCTTTGCTTTTTTACATAAGCTTTTTTATACTCTCGCCCGTGTGCGTATATACATTAAAATATTATTTTCTACTCCATATTTTTCCATATTCTAAAGTTTGCTGAAATATTTTGTAGATACAAAGAAGATGGATACACTGATGGAACACCAGAATTCACGCCCCCATCTCCTACTCGGCTTCAATGGGATTTGAATCCGAAAGTTATAGCTGTTATCGAAGAATCAAACCAAGTAATATTCAATAAGTTAAAAATATTTTTCTAATACGTTTGGGAATATTTCTAATCATTTACTAACTCCCTGTACTCAGAAGTCGTTTAAGGATAAACGAATTCACTGCTACTTTGAATTTTAACAAAACATAACGATGACAATATTTCCAAACTAAGAACTTCTGAATCAAAAATATTTTTCATTTGTTTCATGCAATCGCTAGAAATTTATATCTATGTTGTATTCATTATTAGGTTGCGCAGAAATTATTAAACGACGTTGAATTACGCATTTATGTACACGATGCGTATGGTAAAGGTTTTATGAAAATCAACTCTATGTCACCTGATGCATATTTACAAATGGCTCTTCAGTTAGCGTACTACCGCGATGCTGGTAAAGTTAATTTAACTTACGAAGCATCTATGACTAGATTGTTCCGGGAAGGAAGAACAGAAACAGTAAGGCCATGCACAATTGAATCAACAGAGTGGGTGAAATCAATGGAGAATAACGAAGCAACTGTAAGTATTTCACACTGTATACGTGCGAAAATGTACATGTGTTGGTTTCTTTTTCAATATGGATATTGAGTATATTATGCTCTAAAACAGTGATGAGCAACGTTTGGCCAGTAGCAGGTCAAAAGTCTACGCGGGCCGCAATATTAAATACTCAAATATACTAATCAAAGAATTTTAATTTATGGTGTGAATTTGTTACTTCTGAGATAGATTTACAATTGAAACAATCGCTGGCCGCAGGTCCCGGCAGGCCACTGGTGAGTGGCTGGAGGGCCAAATGCGGCTCGCGGGTTGCTCATCACTGCTTTAAAACATGTGACATAGTAACTTATTAATATTGGTGGGTTCAATAAGGTGATTCATATAGGGTGCCCCAAGATTCAGGGAATTCCCGGAACATGCAATATTCGAATGCAATAAGGCATCGAAAAGTTCTTTATCGTTTTGAGATCCGAGGCTTCGTTCTCGAGATATTAACTGTTGAATAGTAGCGGTCGAACTTTCGGGCCGCGCAGTTTCCAGCCGAAACAGCTGACGCAGAGCAGTGACCCCTAAAGGTGCAATTTCATGCCGACCCTCGACACTCATTTTGAGCGTCAAAACCAATCACGTGACCGACGCTCAACCAACGAACCAGCGAACAGAGCAAGTTAGAGTGAACGAGCATCTAGCTTTTTAAACTCGGTTTAGCTTTTCCGCTTGATGCTGAAAGTCACGTGGACCAATCGCATGTCTGGTGTTGACTCTCAAAACGAGCGTCAGCATAAAATTGCACCTTAACACGCACACACAAAGTAGAACCGACCGCGCTGGTTCAAACGGTGGAGATGAACCAGCGCGGTCGGCTCAACTGTGTGTGTGTGTGTGAAACTGTATCCACACGCGCCTCCTGCGTGTAAGCGTCCGCTACCGCGCGCAGCTGACTTGGCTTTAAACTGCGCGGCCGGGAAGTTCAGTCGCTAATACTCAGCTGTTAATATCTCGAGAATGAACCAAAGGATCCCAAAACGGTAACAGACCGGGGAGTCCCTGAATTTTAGGACATCGTGTGTATTATGGTCTCTTAAAATAAAGTCCCTGGATTTGTTTAGCTTCAAAGGTCTGATTAAATGCTGAAATTTTGTATGTGCAGGTTTTTTCACGTAGCTTCGAAGTTACTTCCTCTTTTTTAAGTGCAACTCCATACAGTTTTATTATTATACTCTTGTAACTGCTAAAGACACAAATTTATTTATCTAACACACGTGGACCGTGTGTTGAGTTTGGACAAGAAAAATTTCATATTTAGTTAGTCGCTTTCTTTGCTCTCGGATTCATTCGTCTTCAGCTTGTTTTATCTTGCCTAGATTATCTGATATCAACTTCTCCTACGTGGGTGATTTTTTTATGCTCATCCACAAGAATGTGAGAACAAACGTACAATATGGCTGTTTGAAGAAATAGTAATGATCTCAAAATCGACCTTAAAAAGCCAACTAACAGACAATTTCTTTTTGTTATTTTGTCAGTCCCTCAACACTAAACAGATAAATTCTTTTCGAATTATTATAATTTGTTACTATAATTACTTTTATAATGTAATTTGTTTATTACTATAATTTATCATTATAAATACTTATTCATTTTAATATATTTTAAGTGATCATGATATATGATCAGCCTGTATATACATAATTCGGATTATACTTTTAAACACATTCTTTCTATTACAGATAGATCTTAAGTACAAATTACTGATGGCTGCAGCGAAGCAGCATCAAAGAGGTTATCAAGATGCGATGTCCGGTAAAGGAATAGATCGACATCTGTTTTGTTTATACGTAGTATCCAAATATTTAGAAGTGGACTCTCCTTTCTTGAAGGTGATGTTACTTAAAAATATACCTGTATGATTTTTTTTTGTTGTGGTATGTTTTTAAGAATGCTTCTCTCTAGGAGGTCCTAAGCGAGCCATGGAAGTTATCCACTTCGCAGACTCCGCACGGTCAGACGTCATTAATAGATATGAAAAAATATCCAAATTGTATTTCTGCGGGAGGCGGTTTCGGCCCTGTTGCCGATGACGGTTACGGTGTTTCTTACATCATTGCTGGAGAAAATCTCATATTCTTCCATATTTCCTGCAAACGCAGCTCTCCGATGACAGTAAGGGCATAAGTTAAACTTAAATATTGTAATAACATCATTGTTATCTACATAATAGCTGGTTTATTTAATTTGAATTATATTTACCTTTAGAACGCCGATAGATTTGCAAGACAAATAGAAAAGGCACTGGCTGATATGAAGAACTTGTTTCTCGAAAGGAAGAAGTTACAAGCCCAAAGGAATGGATCTATGTAATTACCTTGCGAGAAGAAACGATGAAACCTTTATGTCTTACCAGGCGCTTAAGACATTGAATACTTGCCTTTAGGAATTTGAAGAGGACAGCTTATTCGTATAATCGAAGAAGTTAATATTTTCAATGATTGCCAAATCTAAGTACTTCTAAACAGGGCACTTTTTAAAAGTATTAAATAAGAACAAGCAAGTGTAAATCGTGAAACGTAAAGTATCTGATTCTCAGTAATTCACAACATTTAAACGACTTCACGAGTACAGATCAATGGTTTGGGCACAGTTTGAAACTGTGCAGAAACTGAAAGAATTTACATAATTTATCTATACCCATTTTTAAATGCAAATAAGTGCCAATTATAGCGGCTAAAGAAATCATTAGAAATTTGAAAGAAATACTGAAATATTGAAGAACATTCAAAGACCAATATTGTCTTCAGAATTACCAGGTTTTTCCAATCAATTTTTACAAACCTGTTAACAATCAAACATTTCATGATTACTGTTAGTAAATGAAGATATGAAGAGACAAGGTACTGTGCTGAGAAAAGAGTACTGTATAAGAAACCTATGAAGTAAACTTTCAGCTGAATTGTTTAAGTATTAAAACCATTCGCTGTATGGTTAGAAACTATGACTTTAAATACAGGGACCTCCTAAAAGCGGAGGAGGATCTAAATGTTGAAAGTTGAGAGCTCGGGGGGGGGGGGGGAATTCCATTTTGTTTTCGGGTAATATGAAGGATCCAAATTCAACTGACCGCTCGAGAATATTAAGAGATTATCTCTACTATACTTTTCAGCTACTCTGTCGCCCTAATTTCTTTCTCGTTTCGCGAATATGCAGTACTACTCTTTCTCTGAAATGGAGAAGTGTGGCTGTAATCAAATTTACTGCGATTCACACTCAGCGTAGTGTTCCTGACTTTTTGTTAGAGGCCATTTGAATTTGGACCGATTACATGCATCACATGGGGCGCATCAATTAAAGCAAGCATTCCTTGTCCCTTTATCGGTGGTGAAAAATATATTTGGCAGCTTGCATCCAGAAAGATGTTACTCTACATCAGCGAAGTCCAGGTGGGCGGTCAGAGGACCCTAGCGTCCACAGCGTCTTCTACGTGCTGCGTGGAAGGGGGTGCTCGAAGCCAAGGAAGCGGCGGGCATGCCACGGATAGGGAAAACTCTGGTAGTGCGCCCTTAGGCCCTAAAGGTGAAGTTCCACGGCGCGTGCTCGGCGAGTCGGCTCGGCTCGCCAGGTTCGGCGAGACGGCTTGGTGAGCTCTATGAGCCCATAGACATATATAGACGGAGCAGAAGCTGGGACTATCGGCGATGCAAACGATAGGCTTGGAGAGGAAAAGGCAGAGGTCAGATACAGGCACGTTCGGTTAGCTTCGGAAGCATTCGGCATGCATAACCACTACGTTACCCGATTTGCCTGTATCGCTCCCCTTACCGCGAATCTTACACCCCCCTCAGTTTGCGCTCCGTCTACATATGTCTATGGGTGAGCTACGCGCCGTGGAATTTCACCTTAAGGGTACGAGCCTACACGCACATTACTAGAGTTTTCCCTCTCCGTTGCATGCCCGCCGCTTCGTCGGCTTCGAGCATCCCCTTCCACGCAGCACGTAGAATACGCTATGGATGCTAGCGTCCTCGGACCGCCCACCTGGACTTCGCTCCTCTTTATACTGGTTGATTGTGCATCAAGGAGTTCATTATCTCTCTTCTATTTGCAATACTTTCAATTTTTTCCCATCCTTCAAGTATTCAACGCCTTAAGTACGGCCTACTAAGCGTAAATGATTTATTATAATTGATCTTTTAAAGCAATATCATTTCTAACAAAATTCAATATTTGTTTTATATTAATATTTAAGGTAATACTCACTTCATGTTTTGTACATCAAGTACTATACTTACAGAAGGTTTTATAATCATACATCATGAATACAATTATGAATTCTTACATTGTCATTATGATCGAAAAGATAGGCATATAATTGATAAGGTCGTAATGCGTAATATTGTATAAGCACAAAATCGACATTGTGCGAATCTCGTTAAAATCAACTAGCAACTAGCGATTGGAGTTTCCGTTCCAATTCAAAAACTTCCGTTTTAATGGAATAATTTTACAAACTTTATATGTTAGTGTCGCGTCATTTTTAATATCATACGATCATGTTAGTGATTAGCATAAAAATATATGAAATAATATGCCATAAATCGATATCTGCAACCTATCAATGCAAAGTTTTAATGTTATAGATAGTTTTATATTGTGTAATGCGTAACTCTTTTTACTACTTCTTTGTTAAAATTGTATTTTTAGGTACTGGTGCTTTTACAGTTTCATTATTAATGGTATTTTACAACTTTAAGATTGACGTATTTATCTATTTGATGCACAGAAATAAAGAGGCAATGGAATACACGATAATAGAATATAGTTATACAATGTAAATTTATAAAAACTATGAATACTTGGACGTTGCAATAATTGTCTATTTTTTAAAAAAACAAGATACAGCAGTGAGGAGTAAAAACGTTGTGCTTGACAATCTTCAGAAGTCCTAGGTGTAGGGATTAGTGGTTATTGGAATTTTATATAAATTACAGCTACACAAAAATGACAAGGAATTGATACACATAAAAAGAAAATGTACTTGTTAAGTATTAAATAACTACCTTTTTTTTAAAGTTTAAACTTTTGTACACAAATAGTAGAAGCTATGACTTGAAATACTTAAAATGTGGGCTTTAATAAAAATGCATATTATATTTATTCCTGTGCTTTATTGTAAACCTGATTTCGTCATACGAAATATTGCACACCTAAATGTATCCTAAGAATGTTATATCATACAAGTTTAACTCTTCATCGATCAGAACACCATAATATGTTAATTAAACGTGCTTGTAAATCAATGCAATCTGTATAAGCCAATGAATGGGTGGATCGGTTTCATCCTCTGGCTGCATTGAACCTTCCTCTTTCGAATGAGACCTCACCCAGCCCAAAATCTTCTCATATAAGGACGAAAATCGAAATCCCCCAAACCCATGTTTCAGGCCAAATTGTGTCGGTATACAGCGCGCTGCATTACCCGTGTCTACCCCCTTATGTACTTTTACATATTTCGCCCCCTTCAAGAAATGCTTCTGAATCCGCCTTTGTGTGAATTTAGTTAGCACTGTTTACAGTGTAAACAGTACAACATAAATCAATTGAAATGTTTCTCCGCTGATGAGATCTTATGTAAATTTTTCTCACGTGGCTCGGTGGCTCCAGCCAGACCAGGTATAGGATAGACCTATCACGCAATGTAATTTTGTGTCACACGCTCGGGGGGCTCGCGAGCCCCCTTCCCATTTTCGTGTCACGCGCAACGTTACCGGTGAAGTCTCGACACAGATTGTAACGGTACGCGTGGTAGGAATTAGAATTCAAGAAGTAGAAATTTAGGTCATTCGAAACCCGCGATTTACAAATGATTCTGTTAGAGTAACAATTTAAAAATCGTTTTATAATTTCGTGCAACGACCGCGAAAGAAGAATCGCAACAAAACAAGAACACATTCGCCTTTTAACCTTGCTGTCCTATTCGGGTTTATTAAACGCAAAATAAATTTATTTAACATGAAAATTTATATAAACAACAACATTATTTGTGGAAGACATGCTTTCACGATGTAACGTGGAATACCACGCCAAGGAATTGTACCTTGGTATGTTCAATAACGTGCTGAAGCAGAGAGGACTTTAAAAATCGTCAAAAACCCATCAGTTCGAGTATCTCGCTGAAATATTCCAATTTGCACTTATCCTTCTATCTTAACACTGTACTCGTGTTCTGGGGTCCGGTACGAACAATCAAACAACATTCCAAGTTACATTGTACCATAGTATTGCAAGTTAAAGAAATTCTTATATGTAATTAGAATATTTAACAATCACAGCTATCAGCTCGGATCTCACCGATTACCAGGTCTCACCACGAGGAGGTTGCTGCGTTTCGAGACCCGTAGAGAGATAGATGGAATCAAAGTTCCATCGATCTCCCTGTACATGAAACACTACTAAACCAAAGAGATGGATGGACACACAAAGTTCCATCGATCCCTTCGGTTTAGATGTAGAATCTAGGGAACTGCCAAGCAATCACTCGATTAAAAGAAATTCAGGAAAGAAGAAAAGACGAACGGTAAGCATGAAAGGAGTATTGGACGGCGCAGTTTCTACCACCCTGCTGTCCGAGTCGAAAGGGAAAAGCACTCGGCGCCTCCCAGACGATTCCTCTTGCACCGTGCGACTTTTCAGCGAGATACTCGAACTGATGGGTTTTTGACGATTTTTAAAGTCCTCTCTGCTTCAGCACGTTATTGAACATACCAAGGTACAATTCCTTGGCGTGGTATTCCACGTTACATCGTGAAAGCATGTCTTCCACAAATAATGTTGTTGTTTATATAAATTTTCATGTTAAATAAATTTATTTTGCGTTTAATAAACCCGAATAGGACAGCAAGGTTAAAAGGCGAATGTGTTCTTGTTTTGTTGCGATTCTTCTTTCGCGGTCGTTGCACGAAATTATAAAACGATTTTTAAATTGTTACTCTAACAGAATCATTTGTAAATCGCGGGTTTCGAATGACCTAAATTTCTACTTCTTGAATTCTAATTCCTACCACGCGTACCGTTACAATCTGTGTCGAGACTTCACCGGTAACGTTGCACGTGACACGAAAATGGGAAGGGGGCTGGCGAGCCCCCCGAGCGTGTGACACAAAATTACATTGCGTGATAGGTCTATCCTATACCTGGTCTGTGGTGATAGGTCTATCCTATATCTGGTCTGTGATGATAGGTCTAATATGTCTATCCCATTATAGAATTCCTATTATTCCTATACTTCGTCGATGATGTACAATTATTGTTGCATGGACAACTATACTTTTGATTAGTTTCGAAATAATATAGTCGTGAGAAAATGGCTTCAACGTACACGGATCACCCGAACGACACGACCAAATTTAATTTTATCACAGAAAAATTGTTCACATTGTCGAAAAAAAGAAGCAACGAAACAAAGTTGATTAACAATTACCTCTGCGATCTCAATAAACTCGATTATCGATATGTCACTGTTTCAAACAACGATGTAAGTAGAATCTTTCGAATTCTTAGGTTCTTCAATTATTTCTTTAATACTCGCAAACTATATTCGCTTCATTCGCTCTATAAATTACTTTTCATTTTAAATTACTAATTTACTCGCTTCCAACATCTGCCTTATTATATCGTAACATTTTAGATGGTGCGTTTATTAATTAAACAATTATGCGCAGTCGTCCCACCCGAGGAAACAGCGTTGGTTCAGAATACTTGCAAACTTCTATCGAGTTTGATTCAGAATAATGCGCAAGTTCGGGAAGAAATATGTACCTGCTCCGGAGAATGGATTTTAAACATTTTGGAATCTGCTCTACCAATCGCGCACAGCGACATCCTTTTGGCTCTGAAGAGCATTTTAATCAATCAGAAATTCGATATCAATCGTGTAATTATTGCTTTTCTTTTTAATATATCGTTGCAATATTGTACGTTTTATTGTAGTAATTTGAAAAGCTACCTATTCATTGCATGGAAAATAATATATATTTGCAGTACCTGAAATTGTTATTCGGAAATGATAGAGTGCTGAGAAAATATTTGAGTCCGTCCGATACGCGATGGTCTGAAAATCACTATCACGCTGTTAGTTGCTTAGAAGCGATTCTACTAAACGAACACAACGGCACTTCCGTAGAGCAAGAATTCGTACATGCCGTCAAGGATATTGTATTGAATATCGTTTCGTCTTCTCTATACTTAAACAACGATAAACTCTACCAGGCCAAAGTAAGTAAATAGTTTGCAATACGAATGGTTCCATAAAATTAATTCATGCATCGAATGAAATTTTTAGATTCTAAGTTCGTGCTTGCGCGTATTGCACGTTATAACAGTCAATAAGTTGCTACCACATTCCATCGATTTTATGGGTGAAATTCTGGGAGTAGTGCAAGCATTTTTATTTTACGGCGTCAAGGATTATCCATCCGTAAAGCCGCAGCTTCTTCGTCCAGCAGTAATGAACCTGCCGGAACAAGTTCACGTCATTCCTAAGAGTAAGAATCTGAAGAATCATAAAGCAAAGCCAAAGAAACAACCTGGCAGAAAAAGTAACGCGGAGGTCAAGAACAATATTGCGCCCGAATGTAAAAGCGTCAATATACATTCTAGCGATTCCGATGCCTCGGACGGCGAAAGTAATAATTTTATCTACGCGGAGTCCAAGGTGAGGCTGGAAGCTGTACGCTTGCTGCAGGCGCTTGTAGAGAACTCGCAGAGTCGCGAGATATTCGGATTTTGGCCGCAAATCGTTGCCACTGGATCACGGAAAGACGCGAGAGTATTGACCAGAAGTATCTTAAAAGAGTCTGTGTCGAAGGTGAAACAGAACATGCTAAGCACTCTAACGGAGTTACTTATAGATGCTAAATCTTTTTTAATGCACGCCGAAGACTCCTGTCAGACATCTTTCATTACATTTTTCGGTACGGTGTGCCTAATGATAAAAGAATTGCACTTTACATTAGCTTTAATACTGAGCTGTGATAAGAATGTAGCGGTTTTAACTCATGCTTTAAAGTGTGCCACCGCTTTGATTCATGGTACACCGTACGCACGTTTGAAGACAGGACTTGCCACGAAATTAATGAGAAATTGCGCACCGTATATATTTCATAAAGGTATTTGTATTATTAATAGATATTTTTACCAAAGCCACGTATTATATTTCTTACATCTCGTATAGATCCGACAGTTCGAGTCGCGGCGCTATCAACTTTTGAAGCTATTGCTTCCAGCGATCCAATCACGCCTGAAATACTTGGGATACTTGCGAAACAGTCGGCGGTAACCGTAGAATCGGAGCAGCTGCATTTAAATATATCGGTCAGCGATAATACAGAAGAAGAGAACGAGGAAAAGAAGGAAGAAGAAGAAGTAGATATCGAAGATCTGAAAATTAATACGATCGACGAATACGAAGACAAATTATTGAAAGGAACAGATACCTCTTTCTTGATTCGTGTTTCTTTGCAGAATATATCGAATAAGGTACAATTGTACAGAAAATTAGACCTACTTGTTGGGCAAAACATACGATTCTGAGAACCGAATAATGCTTAATTATAGATGATGAGTATGCCTGTTCGTCTTCAATCGCTAAAACTAATTGGCAGAATGGCTTTCAGTATTGGAACTCTTGTATTTCCACATGTAGAACTAATTACGACAACTTTGACAGCTGTCATAGAAAGTACTGAAATACAAGTGATACTACACGCTTGTCGTGCTCTGGAAATTATGGCTGGTTGCCTCTTGAAGACCGACTGCGAGAACAGTGACGCCTTGGTATTTTGGAATATTGTATTTGAACCCATGACTTTACTTCTTCAACATCCGCAAATGATATTAAAGGAAGCTGCGTGCGATTGTTTAGGCAGCATTAGCCCTATTGTATTCACACAATTATCGGTAAGCATGCGCATTGAATAATGTGATTTACGCTTACATATCGCATATATTACGCTTAATGTAAATAAAATATATAGAATGTTCATATTCAGTTCGGTGTAAATACGCTTAACAGTTAAATAGGAAAAGATGCAGATAATTGTGTAGCAGAAAATTTAGAATTTTACGTGCATAATGTCTGTATAAATGTGTTTGTAAATATTTTTAGAGACAAAAAACGGTTTTAATTATCACAGTACTGTTTGGTGCAGTGCACGACGAAGAAAGTGCTGTAAGAGCCGCTGGATTACGGGCGTTAGGAATGTTGGTCACTTTACCCGCACTGAAAGAAGAAACTGGATTCTTAATGGATTTAGCTGATATAGTTTGTTTGACTGCTGACGATAAAAATCTTGGTGTTCGTATTAAAGGAGTCTGGGCATTGGCTAATTTATGCGATTGCCTTTCTAAAGAAAAGTTAGTCACACCTATGATAAAGTTATTTGTCAGATATTTTATTTCAATGAAAATGATCTTCTTGTCTAAAGCATGCGTTGATGTTCAGGTTCAAACAATTTGTCTCGCTAGTCAACAGATTTCTTCCGTGTCTTTCTAGTCTGATTACTAAATCTTTAGCATACTTATGCCACTTTCTTTGCAGAAATTATAACGAAATAGAACCTCTCCCTTTGGACGTTTTACTACCTAAACTTTATCAGGTCAGCATTAAAGCGTCTAAGGACAGTGATAAAGTGAAATGTAATGCTGTGCGAGCCCTGGGAAGTATTCTGCACTTATGTCCTGACAAGCATATATTGTCCGATACATCGGCAGGATTAGAGGCTCTCATAAATTGTGCCACTTTAGGAAACGATATGAAAGTAAATGAAAATATTATCGCACACATTAATGGACAACTTTAACTATTTAAAATGTTTCATAATCCTTGAAATTTTTCATACGATCCTTCTATCGCAGTTAATTTTTATTAGTCTTGTTGCATAGAATTTAAGGGGACTTTTCGGTCTAAAAGTCGATTTTTTTTATTTCATTTTTCGAATGTTCAACCTTTCAGGAATACGTGATTAAAACAGTTTGCTGAAATTCGTAAAATTCCCGAAGTTGTAGGCATTTGAGTAACGGGCAACAACCGGCCACTCGACGCCCACGCAAAACAACCTTAAACGCGTTTTTCTCGAAACAGTGTTCTCAAAACGGTGGAACCTGTATTTCCAAAAGTTATCATCCGATTCGACTGAAACTTTTTTGTTTTGAAGAATATACTTCTGGCTAGGGGGGATACCGGAAACAAATACAAAAATTGAAAATTTATCATTTTCAAAGGCGTTAAAAGGATGAAAAATATAGGGAAAAAGTGATTTCAAACTTCAAGTGTCGTTATTTTCTCAAAAAATGCCTTTTTTGTCATTTTTTCTGGTTTTCCCCTAGCCAGAAGTATTTTCTTCAAAATAAAAAAGTTTCAGGCGAATCGGATGATAACTTTTCGAGATACAGGTCCCACCGATTTGCATGAATTTTTTGACGCCTTGACTTTAACGACTCCCCAGTGCCGTCTGCAATGATTAATTATAAAACAAAAAATATATTTCTATAATTTAAGACATCCTTGATACAATGCAAAAATTTCCATTAAATCATATACAGTAGTTTTCCTTTAATTAATTCCTAAAGATCACCTATTTTTTTGGCCTCTAGACCGGAAGGTCCCCTTAATATATTTTGATTTACTGACCGTTGAAGGTGCGTTGGAATGCCTGTCGAGCCCTAGGACTGGTTTTAAGTAACAATCCAGACAATATATTACAACCTTCGTGGCGGGTACGTAATTAATAGAATTAACTTTTCATCGATATCTCTTATTGCATATAGAATACAGTTTTATTTGTTCAGTAGGATCAAGTATTTCCTATATTATGCAAGTTAATATGCGACAGTCCGAACTTCAAAGTCCGTACAAATGCAGCATGGGCATTATATTCTTGTAATTCTTACGGCAAGTATGTTACAACTTTGTGGAAGAGCATTATCTTAGCATTTGAGAATTCTCGGCACGTGCCAACCTACATCGAGTATCCCCATCGTGATGCTCTCGTTCAACAAGTAATTAAGACTATTACCATACATAGAAGCATGCAGTTACAGGGTTATACATATTAACTAATTGGTATTTATTATTTCTATTTTTCAGCTATGCCTTACGCTTAGTCATGCGGCTGCTTGTACCGAAGTGTCCGACTTACAAAATCTTTGGGCAGAGATTGGAGATCACGTAGACGATATCTCTGATTATATGAAACAGTTTCAGGTATGCTAATGTACTGGAATCTTTAAAAAAAATCACAGTCTCTGCAGCGAACGGCTTAATAATAATTTATTTGACGCTACTGCTTAATACCTTTTTATTCTAGGAAACTATTGTGCCTGAAAAAATTGGGGATCTAATGAAAGGAAAGTTTCAGTTAGAGATATATGTGAAAAGCGCTCCCTCGCTGGAGGAGCGAAGAATTGCCCAAAATTTGGCAAGCGTTTTTGAAAGAATCAAGCGATACGACAATATAGACGCTACTATCTCGTCGTTATAATACGAAAAACAGATAAATAAGAACAAAGTAATTAGGTTATTGTAGTTTAAAATATAAGTAAACTGTGAGGATCACTTATTATTAATTATAAATTACACAAATTTATCAATAACACGATACTTAAATTATAAATTTGACGAGTGTCTAAATTATGAGACAATTTAGAATAACTTTTACATGTGAATTTTACATAACTTTTACATTTTACCTTGTTTTATATATTTGTACATATGTGAATAATTGGAGCAAATTGAACAATTCCCAGCGATTTACTCAGTTACGCGTGCAAAAGATATTCCTCTCCGGTCATTCCGGTAGTAACGATCACACCCGAATACAAATAAGAATTATATGTGCAATCTAAGTAAATACAGCAACAACTATACTCGCAGCTATTATGCATTCTTCTCGTTTCTTATGCGTAATTTCTGTTAAGAATTTGTGTCTGTTCTATTTATATATACATTTTCTTCACCACTATCTCTACTTTCAACTATATTTACAGAAGAATTTGCTTTTTTTACATTCGTGGTTTGATACTTCACTGGTTCCAACAATTTCAGAGACATCGTTTAAATTCTTTTACAAACATAATTCCTTTTCTTTCGAATTCTTCTCATCTAAACTATCATTTACACATAATGCCGATGCACCTTGTACATCTTTATTATCTTCGATCGTATTACTTTCGCTTTTATCATTACACGCAGCTTTGGGCTCATTGTCATCTTTGTCACCTATCTGCTCTTCATCCGAACTTTCCCCTTCTGAATTGCTGTCCTCATATTTATTATCCTGTTCTGCTTTTTCAACTTTCATCCGTTTCTTCTTCTTCCATTTCTGCTTCTTTTTCAACCGCTTTGCTCTTTTCTTTGCTGTTATTTCTTCAGCCATCCTTTTATTGTCCTCTAGCTTTTCATGATATTCAGTGTCTAAGAGTTCCTAAAAACAATATCACAAGCATGAAAAACTTATTTTCACTTTCATTAAAAATGTAGAATGTAAATGATGTTGGCCCATATCAATGTGCAAAAGAATTAAAGAAGTTTGACATATTTTAATAATACATTGCACATCTATATATCGATGGCTTAGTGCTTAGTGCACAAATATTGTATGTCCACTTTCTGTGAAATTTCAGGCTTTATATGCAACAAATAGTTCTTGACTGTTTCTTTGTGCTGTATGAAAATCACAATTATATCTACTTCGTAAATTTGTCGAAAATAATTTTTTTTTTCGAATCCATCAGTATTCGAATAGTATTGGAACACATCAGTATTCGATTACTCAAATATTCGAAGTTTATTCGTAGCATTCGAATACTTGTAAAATATTCGAATATTAAATAATTTGAATAGTTCCAGCTCCAGTTTAAACCTGTTTTTCTCGAAAACGCTAAAAGCGAATATGCAATATTTATTCACTAAGCCATCGGTATATTGATTTTAGTAAAAGTTAATTCCGATAAGTGTTATTTGATTCAAGAAGAATCATGCAAATGAATATTTATGTGAAATAACTTTTGTGGAAATTTAAATTCATGAAATTACCAAGGGCAGTTCTCGTTGCGCTCGCTATCTTATGTTACATTACATTAATATGTTGCTAGTTAAAATTACCTTACGACCCTTTTCTTGAATAAACTTTTGACGTGCGTATTCTTTCCGTCTTAAATGTCTATATACATGAAATTCCCCGCTGCCCGCACCGGCGCTACTGCCCATTACATTGCGAACAAATTCCGGCACCGTTGGTGTATTCTTAGACTTAGGCCGCTCTGGTAATATAATAGGCTTTTCCTATTATAATAACAATTAAATTTCATGCTGTATTTTCACAAGAACAGTATAAAAAAAAATATGCCTGAATAATTTTGAAACAGAAATGGAAGAAAGCTGCTTATTAAATTCTACTCTTAATCTGCACAAGTTGGAGTATAGAGACACTGGTACACTATTTAATTACACTTACTGGATTTTTCATTAACTTTTGCAGTTTCAGACGCTGCAAATCGATCGCAGTCTTTGCAACCACAGGCTTTTCTTCCTCCTTTTCTTTATTCTCTGACATATTCGCAGCTAGTAAATAACGTAATGATCTTACGAAGCTCTTATTACATTATAATAACACGAGGTATATAATATGTAATGTGCAATTGTACACAATAACAATAGTGAAGTACGCGCGTCACAAATATCGATATGTCCAGCCATGTCGATTCTCCGTCGATTTCAAATCGATATATCACAGTTTAAAAATGCCATAATCGTCACAGAGATGGAGTGCAAAATCACTAACAGTGATTTATCACCGTGATCGCAGAATCACGATCACGGTCGTGATTTAACTTAAATCACGATCGTGATTGTGATTTTTTTACCCCGAGTGAATTTGCTCACTGTGAATACTGGTGATCGTAATTCTTGATCATGATTGAATTATTTGTTATAAAATACTTCAATATAGCTTGTGTTACAGTTAAAGTGTGCTAATTCAGCGAATATGTAGTATATACATTCATAAATAGTCAATGTATGCACGCATTGATTTGATTGGCTAAAGTATTCAGATATACATTATACTTTCTAACTAAAGGGAAGAAATATTCGTTAGTTACAAATTCAAAGAGAGGGAGAGGGAGAGGAGAGAGAGGAGGAGAGTGAAAGGAAAGAATAAGAACTGATGTAATATAATCTTATATAAATTAAATTAATTTATTGTAACGTGAATGAGTGAGAACATGTGGTCAGGGTAAAGATTTGTTGTAATATGATAATAATTAGACTATAGTTCGTTGGGCAATATGAGGGAGTAACTCTCGGAGCGCCATCTTTGGGAATTAGTGGATAAGAATATCTGTACCAAAGAAAAAAATAAACCAAACCAAACCAAACCAAATATTCGTTAATTTAAATAGATCAAGAACGATTACATTGGTTCAAAATATACAACTAAGTTTCTATAAGAACAGTGAGGACTTGACAATGTTTTGAGATAAATTAGAAATTGAGGTTATGTGGCGCGTGCAAAGAGCAGTTATGCTCTCCTCCAATCAGAAGCAATCACTGTTCTATCTGCACCAATCAGAAGCGATCACGAAAATCACGGATCACTGTGAAAAATCACCGTGATTGGGAACGAACGTGATCGAATCACTCGTGATTCACAAATCACGGTTCTAGCCAACACTACACATGTAATTCGAAAACAAAAACATCGTATTACCAACTGTCGAGATAAAAGTATCTACGAAAGTCCCCCAGATTTTAAGTTAGAATAGTCGCCAGATGCCGCCAGATGGCAGTATATTGGGCGCCAGAGATTCTTATACACTGTCGCGTCATTACTGCATACGAAGAAACATACTTCTAGGCCAAGGTAGAACATCTATATAGCAATATAAGATGGCTAGTTTTTGAGTTTCGTTTAAGTTCTGTTTTTCTCCATTTCAGTGCATTAGTAAGCAAATGTTGTGTAAAGCCGCGGTTCTTGCGTGCCGACACTCCCGGTGGTATTTCATGAAATCCGATAGAAGATGTATAAACGCACAATATCATTATCCGTCGTCAGTGAGAAGTGACCGCTTACATTTAATCAAAGGTTTCAGTACTTTTTTTCAAACCACACTTGACAGAGGAAGATCAACGTATTAATCGTATCTCAGTGCGTAATTTCTCTTTTAAATACTATTAAGCCGCAGGTTCGAACGCATCCTGCATTCTCGGTGGTCGCATTCCTCGTTCCATTTACCATTCGTGCTACGACACTAATTCTCTGCTTCTTCATTCACAGACATAATGGTCGAGAATGCTAAAGCTTGTGTCCTGCAATGGGCTGGCCACGCGGGATATGTTACAGAAAGGTTTAGCGAACTGTTGGCACGCCAAGCACTTGTCGATGTTACTCTCGTCTGCGAAGAACAGAAACTTCGTGTTCATAAACTGGTTTTAGCATCGAATAGTATGTACTTCGAGGTATGTTCAGCAAATATATTTATTACCCATACGAGTAAGAAACGTTAATGCTTGTTATTCCTACGCGTACGAATAAAGTATCCATATTCTCATAAATTGTAAATTTTCAAAGCACGACTAAATAACCGTTATAAGTTGCTCCGTCTATTTTCATTTCAAATTATATGCATTCTGAAGTTATTACGCGAGCATGTATTTCTCTTGCCCGAAATCATATCGCTACTTTAGAAAAGTTAATCGAAGTATGTGATTTGAAATTTTCTCAGGATGAAAAAGTATTTTTCGCTTTAAGATACGGATAATTCGTTAAGATTCTTAAGCGTTAACCTCCGTGTTGCGCTTGTTACGTAACAAATATATTTGAACTATTTATCGCAAATTTAGATGCGTTGATTTCATTTCCTCCGTTCTAAGAATTCACAATCTTTTGACAATAAATTAATGATAACGATTCGCTTACGTATTTACACGATAATAGAGAATCTATTTAAAGCATCAGCTTATAATCGTCACATTTTAGAAAGCTAGTTTAAAAAAATTCTATGCAAAATGCAAGCATTATGTATGTAAATTTATATCTTGTTGATACAACACGACGCCATAATTAGTATTATTACGTTGCTGCATGTGTCTTTAAAATATCCCATTTTCATAACCATTTACTCTGATATATTTCCACACCGAAATTGTTTGAGAATCTACCTTTTCGTGTTTTAAAAAATTGCTACATCCTTTCGTTCGCCTGCATTATATTAAAATCAATACTATCTATCATACATTTATAAAGAACACGTACGATAGCGAAAGTACTCTTTGCTTTTGAATTATTTCTTTATATAGAAATTGTTGGAACAGTCTTTCCTACTTAAAGTCCGCTTAGTTTTAAAAGTGTCTGAACGGAAATACAATTTTCACTTCCTTTTACGCCTCTTTCTTGCTACTTTATACTATGTACATATGTGTAATAAATTTACGATTAAGATTTAATGCAGAATTTATAAGTGATTTATTAATAAACTTGTAACTAAAGGAGACCAGATACCTACTTATTAAAGAACAATTTTACAGGGATTATGTAAAATTCGTGTAATGTAAAGAAAAGCGTTATGTATTGGAATTTCCTTATTTATTTGCAAACCATTGTTCGAAGAGACCGTGTTTGATGGGCATACTTTTCACAGCTTACGAAGAACAAAATATACCGTATAAAGGTATTAGAGAACTAATTTGTATGAACTTGAAAATAGTAAAGTAAACACACACGAGTGTAAATACTTTTCTTAAGGGTGCGTGTAATATTCTCATTTATCTATATAATAGGATAATAGGCACATATATATATTAAGGAACATATGCATGAATAAATTTCTACAAGGTCACGCTTGCGCGGCACTTTTCTCTATAAACTCTACGATATGGTTATATTAAGATCGATCACAGAATTATTTACCACCGAAGATTCACGATAATTCGATAAGAAACATTTCTGTGAGATTCATTGCACTCTGCGCGTACTATAGATTCGCGAAATACTTTAAAATCAAATTACTAGCCGAACGGATCATTCGACCATTTTTACATTATTCTTTAAGCATAGCGAGCCTTTATCTATTAATACATGTTGTTTGCTTCACTTTCTGATGCAACAGGAAATTCTACAAGATTCGGGTCAAGAACCAATAATATTTCTTAAAGATCTAAACTTCGAAATCTTGAAGGCCATGGTGGAATTCATGTACTGTGGAGAAACTACGATTCCGTATCGATTGTTATCATCTTTATCAGCCGCTACGAAAACATTCAAGGTCAGTATCGCCACTGCCAAAATAGAACGATTCGATGTCTACGCATTTCGAATAGAAATCTACAAAATTTAACTGTAATGCGATATAATTGCTCGAAAGTTGGTTGCAAGGCTACTGCATATCAAATCATGAGTACTTGTCTTAACGTTAGAAATAGAGACTAAGTTCTGTTCTTTAAAAAAAGTTAGATATACATTCTAGACCGATGTGTTATACAACAATTTTTCCATACGCATGTAGGTTAAAGAATTGACGACTGTGGTTGATGCCATGATGGCTTCCAATGCAGAGACTATCGAAGGGAATGTAAGCACGGACAAGAGTGCTAGCGAAGCGAAGATTATGTACAATAAACGTAGTAACGTGGATTACGTACATACGAAGCACGACGAACTTGTCAAAGATAAGTGTTTTTTACTTTCTAACGAGGACAATAGTGATGTGCATTTAAGTGAAAACCGATCTTTGGAAAATATAGTCGATGCTCCGGAACAGGAGTTGGAGCATATGTTGTACGAGGATTCGGAGGATCTTGAAACCGACGCGGAGGAAACTAACGCGTCGTTTTTGGTATCGGGTTCTGTTATGGAGAACCAGAATTCAGTTTCATCGATAGACTGTACGATGAAGGAAGTACCAAACGAGTGCTTTGAAAATCGTATAGGGCACGGTGATGTACTGTGCAGGAGCAATACGTTGAAACCTATATTGTACGAACAGTGCTGTGATCTCTCAGATATTGACGAATGCGAGGAAAGCTCTATGTCGCTGTCGCAGTCTTGCCTTCAGCAAATTGAGAAAGATTTTGCGCAATATAACTTCGAGGGTGCTGATGTTCCTAGTAAAGTAGGAAAATGCGTTAAAGTTTACAGTCATAAGAGGCGCAAGTCCATAGACGAAATAAAAACTAAGCTTACAGATGTAAATAATATCATGCAAAGTCCACCGTCTACTGATTGTATAGACCTACTAGATGAGCCATCCACTAATGATATACCAGTCACACTTTTAACCTCATTAGATATGGAAAGTGCTGAGTATATTATAAGTTTAAGCACCGAAAATATTCAGTCCATAGTGGGCGCTACGTTAAACGAGCAGCATACGTTGGATGCGTGTAAAGAGATCGAGCATATCGAGTACAATAACCGGGAAGGTAATATAAAAGAATTAGAAAGCTCTCGAAATTCCAACTGTATGAAACCAATTTTACGGAGAAGTTTACGATTAAACCAACAGGAGATAGACGAAACAGTGGCCGCTAACGAGGCTGCTAAAGAATCGAATGGAAGAGAAAAACATTTGAAGAAATCCAATTCGCCGAATAAGGTAGAACTATGTGCCAAACGAAAGCGCAAAATAAAGGACACGGATCGTAAAGTTCCGGAGCCAAGTGTTAACAGTATATCACAGTCCAGTAAGAAAACATTTAACAATTCTCGTAGAAATACTGCAAAATTAATTGTAAAGAAGAATAATAAATCTGCATGTACGATGTCTAGCAAAGAGAAAGATGAGCAAGCAGTCAAATTAACGAGCAGATTAAAGTGTGACATATCAGAGAGAATGGAGATGGACTCTATTTTTACATCACCTAAAGTAAATACGTTGGAGCATATAAATCGCGCGCTATGGGGAGATATGTCGGATTTCTCGGACGACTGCGAAAATAGGATGAATTTATTGGAGTGCACGCCGAATACAGAAATTCCATTTGCTGTTGGCTTGTTACCCTTGCGCACAGCTCTGGAGAAAATGCAAGCGACGCCGGATTATCAGCCTCGCAAAACTCGGTCGTCAGTGGCCCCGATAAAGCAGGACGGTAATAATCTTAAAAGAAAGAGTTGTACGTATTCGGACAAAGTTATTGTCGCCAAGAAGCAAAACAGTTGCATCGGCGATCCAAAGGAAAACCCGAAAACGGTTTGTCACATTCAGATTAGAACAGCGCCGTCGCAGTATGTGCGAAATCGTAAGAAATATCCCTCAACGGGTGACGCCACGTTAGAACCACAGACTATTATGAACAAACAATGACAAATATTGAATTTTATATAAACGTAGGTATGTGGTTAAGGTAAATGATTCAGGAGGTCGATGCAGAAAAACACAAACGTTTACGCATGTAATTTTGTATTTTGAAGTCATATATTTTTAATATATAAATATTTGTACATGAGATGTAGAGGTGAATGAATAGCGTGCGATAAACTGTATCGATATAGCTCCATTACTCTTTGAATAATACAAAATATATTTTCTTATTTCTTTGGCTAAAATTTCGATTTACGATCGTAAAAGTAAACAAATTTTATTTTATTGGAAAGAAATGATGTAAAAAAATAGTCACTCATATAAAAGTGGTAGTACTTTTGTTTGTGTTAGACTTTTATATTTAAAATTAATAATCATTCAGATATTAAATAGTATATTATGATTTTCTAAAGTTACGAAGTTGTATAAATAAATAACAAGTCGGATAACATTCAACTTTTGTAATATAAATATTTTTGAATGTACAAATGTTACTCGAATATTTCGTGCACGCATAAATCAGAATATTATACATATTTGTGTATGTTTGTACATATATATATATAATGATTAATTTTGTTTTTAACAGTAGCTCCTGTGTTGTTGCAGAGTATTGTGTGTAAATACATGAGAATTAAAGTTTCTCTTATTTTTAAAATCTATAATACACTTTTTTAAACAATGCGCGAAGAATTGTGTAGATGTATTGGTGTAAATAGCCTAATATTTTATATCGCGGTTTGTTACTGGATAACTCTAAGAATTCTTATATATATTTTATATGATTTATTTATGATTCAAATCAGCATTGTAGATGTTCATATCTTTGCTTTAAGAAACACTTGATGGCAGCGATGAAATTATAGACCAGTGTAATAATCTTTACTGTAAAAGCAGTAACTGTGAAACTCTGAGATGACAAATGTTATATTACACTAAAAGTATGTACATACTCTTATATTTCTCAAATTTCCTAGATAGTAGCGAAATCTCGGTAAATAAAATTTGTTCTACATATTCGTTTGCAGTATTTTTAAAAGTAAACAGTTGCTGCTCAATGTAATATAAGTGGATTGTTTATTGCAATAATATTCACATATTTTTTACATAAATTTATATATATGTATATGAAGAAATGTATATACATATATTTGTTCCATAATAAATGTGTTCAGTACAATTTTATTGGTTCCTGAACTTTTACGAATATTTGACTACGTCTCTTGTCGGACTCCTATCAACATTGGACGTAGCTATATATTTTCGTCTTTGCAATTTGCCATTCTATGCATACCGTACTTTCACGAAATTATGACGAGATGTGTTAAATTGAACGAAACTGTGCAGTTAAGTTTTCTACCTCTGTCGTCAAACATCTTCGATTTATCGCGTACGACATTAATACAAATTGCCTGAATAGGTATAACAGGGAATTGCAATCTGGGCAGGAGCTGGCAGGAGCACGCGATATATTCAATGTGCTCTTGACACTGCGCATAGGACGAAGGCAGATTAAAGAGAAACAGCCACGTTTATTTATAAATAGTAATTTGATTGGCTCATAATGCATACTACGATATATGTACGATCGATATGAGCAGATCATAATTCTCGTTAATGTAGGTCTCAAATATCTGATGTACTGAAAAAAGTTAAATAGCGAAGCACAGCAATCAATTTAATATAGTGTATTAATATAGGAACGTTCGTGAACACACATATGTATTACGTAGATCTATTATTGGAGAGACTAAAATACCGAAACATTCTTCATTTAAATAATTTAATTTATGATCACATTCGACTCTTTTTTTAATAAATTTACAATCGCGCTGTATACGTATGTGCATAATGTACGGTCGATATCGCATATACGTAATCACCGATGAATTAGAATCGTCTTAGGAGACGCCATTATGGGACACCTTTTACGCGTATGTACAATTAAGCAGAGGTCACGTCATGTATAAATGGTATTTTAATGAAAAACATTATAGAATTACGTTATCGGATTTCATATATTTCTATTATTAAAAATACCATTATTAATTGAAACACGCCGCTTGGAATCTATAACCATACGTACGCGAGTCATGAAACAAATACATGCACGCATGCCGTGTACGTACACTTCGTGAAAACTTGATTTCAATTACATTTCCTGTAATATTTTAGTAGAATTCTATCTATAGACAGCAAAATAAGGGAAAAGACAGTCTATGTTAAATGAAATGTCTACTTGAAGCGTGTCGAAATATTGCTTGTTAAAATAAAGTTCCATACCAAGTCAAAGTTTAATGTCGCCATAAGTTGTGAGGTGCATTAAACTTACAGGTATTTTTTGGTACATAATGCACGAAGACCGATGGAACAGGTAGTTTCGAAATTAACGAGTCCCGCCTGCTTATCACAAAACTTTGTAATGGGGGGGGCTGTATCGATGAGAAGGACATTACGTGGCATCGTACAGCACGCACACCCTAGTCTCGTGACTTTGTTGTGCAGAAGTCGGTGAAAGGTGCACGTTGGATGCGACCGAGCAGTCAAGGCAGGTAGGTTACGTGCTCAGTGTTTAGCGCTGCGAGGAAGACAAACCCGCCGAAGCCGACGCAGCGCACCTACAATGCAATCAATGAGCGCATATTGATCTCAACCCTTCACGGATTCTACACCTGCAGGGGCGGATCACTCGAGCATCAAGCATGGATATCGCGACTTAGCTGAGAATATTATAATTCGAATGCATCTAATACGAAAATGATGTTAATCTACGCTCAATTACGTTTCCTTCCGATAGAAACGCTAATTATTTATTTAATTTTATTTTTATTTTACCCGGGCGTGGATCTGATTCTATTTAAACTATTTGTATCAATATTTTTATTAACTTTTCTTTCGATGTAGCTCATTTGTAAAATGATCTATTGAAAGTATATAATTACTACAAATTCTTATATTTTGTTAGTTAAAACAGATTTCAAAAAGCTATGTGTAATCATTCCAATAAAATATTTCTTTAAAGATAAATTATGCAGTGCAAATTTGTATACCGTTTGGTCGTAATAATAATATTAAGTAACACTAAGAAAAATTGTGCAACAACGATCAAAGTATATAAATTTCTTTAATTCTATAGAAGAATGTTGTTTTAAACATATTTTTCTTTATATTTTTGTATAACTAGAAAACTGCTATTTTTATGCAATGATGCCTGAAAATATGAAAGTTATTTACATGTTTATTTTGACTGCTTTCATCGAAGTATATCGATACCAACAGAAATCTCAAATAGCACTAAGGTACTGAATCATTGAATACACAAAACAAAAAAATGACTCAGTTTTCGGACATTAGGTTCCATGTCATCGATATTTGAGTCTCGATATCAATCTCGATACCTCGCATAGGCAGATGTTTAACATTAACGGGCACGAAAGTAAAGAGCGTCGCCTGATTTTCATGTCAAATTGTCAGTTGCTCGTGGAATTACGCCGGATTTTCTTAGGTAGTGTTACGTAAAATAAAGTAGAGACAAGAAGTCTCTCCCAGTCTAACACGAGCGCCGGAAGCTTCGAAATGATTGCGGTAATGGGTGCAAACTATCAAATCCTTCCGTCATTAAACGGGACTCGAATAATATCCGGGACGTTTCATCGCGAAATTAATGCAACGATCCGATTGGCAAGATACGCCCGATTAAAAGACGCGTGCACGTGATAGTTGTGCCAATAAAAAATTGATCATTCTAATCAATTGCTCGATGGAAATGAATTTAGGCGCGCTAAAACAGAGTTGGCCGGGACGCCGCGAGATGCCGGGTGGATCGGTGCCGCGAGCGAACGAAAGGACGGGATTGGTCGCTTCGAAAGTAGTGGCAGACATGTGTTTCGTTTCCCGCCTCGTGGGTTGTTATTGTGTGGGGGCCCCGCCAGTCCGGTGAGTCGAGCGTAGAGAGCATAAGGCCTAGGCCAGAATCGAACCGCCGTTGGGTTGGCTCCTCGGTACGGTGGTGGCTCTGTCCGACTGGTGACCGACCGTGGTCCGTCCGTCATATTCCCGGTTTGAAAGCAAGGTTGCGACTAGTTGTTGCGACGCAGGAAGGTGCAGTGATCTGTGTACGGAGTTGCAAACGGGTCTGCCGGCCATGGAGAAGCGGATAAACCTCGAGAAACGGGGAAGAAACCCCGGCGAAGTAAGCCGAGCCCCACTTATTTTATTGCATTGCTTTGCTCGACACGAGACGATCCGCGGGTTGTTGCGTGCTTGCTGTTCTATCGTGTGCAGGTCCGAGAGCGGGTGCAGAGAGAATCGTGTTCCCTCGCGCGACACCGACACCACGCACTCGCTCTGCGGCACGCCACTGGCTCCTCGAGGACGCACGGGAACTCGGATTTCTTGACGGTGACCGCGTGGCTCCGACGATTTATCGGGCAAGAAGACGTGTTCCCGATGCCGACACGAGATGCTACGATTGCCACGAGAGTAACAGGCATGGCGTGGTTCGCGTGAACGGCCTGTCTTCTTGATTTTTCACTACCTCGTATCGATACGGCGCGTTTTCTCCTATTCATCTTCTTTCTTTTTTTTTCTTTACATATGTACACGCGTTCGACCATTTTATTGTGTTGGGATAATTCATGCTCCGTTACCGCCATTAATTTTTCTTGTCGATCGGCAGAAAATTCGAAGAAAGCGATCTGGTTAGGGAGGATTCCCAGGCCAGTTGAACCGCATTAGCTGGAAAATTGAGAAGTTCGGTAACCGATTGGTTGGCCGAATTCAACGAACAGTTGATCGAACCAATTGTTTATCAAGTTTTCCAAAGTTTTTCCAGCGTACAAAGTTTTCTGACGAATTACGATGGCTTGCTTATCGCGCCGTAAATATGTTACTGCGTTCGGAGAGAAAGCACTATACAACCCGTAGTTACATCCATTTAAGCTTGAATTAATTATTTTATTTACAACGAAACGTATGGTTATATGCGTATATTATGCCCTGCTGGTTCGTGATGTAATACATCGCAGAATCAGCGTCGTTGGCATAGAAAGTAAAACGTGTTTAATCAATGGAGACATTGCTCTCTTCTTACAATGGCTGATTTTTTGGTGAGCATATCCACTCTAGTGGTTTTAAGGAAATGATATATATTTATTAGAAATCGGAGAACTACATTTATATAAGCATTCGAATGCCCCATAAGCTTTTTGTTTTCATAACACAATTCGTTTGGAGCAAGGCTGTGTTAATTGATCTCTAAAGGTATATGAAACGAAATTAGTTCGTAATAAACTGTTCCTTGGAAGTTTTCCAAGTTGTTTCACTTTAGAAATTTACCACCTCAAGGTTTTCAATATTGATATATTTTTTTCATTATTTGTACCTATACAAACACTTTATTGCACTGATGCAATATTATAATAATATTCTGGTAACGTCGCGATAAAAAGTTTGTTTATATCTGTATCGACATAAAATTAATGAAACTATTTACTTTGCTAAATAACTAGAAATTTTAATCAGTCGTGTTAAAACGTTGCCTTTTTCTTAAATTTTCATTATCGATATATTTCCATATTATCTAAACATTTAAATAGGTAATACATTTTTGGGGAAAAAATCGACAAACTACGAACTACGATCGTTTCTTATTTAAAATGCTGTGTTATACGCAAGTCGGGTGATCGAATTATAGCGTGGCGTGGCTGTCTCTAGGAGCCCCTCTTTTTTAAACTGCTGTGTATCGTGCGTGCGTACCTATTAACAAGAGCAACTACATCTTTGCAAGTCTCCTACAAGGCGTTTCAGAAAATTCATTATCCGCAATGTGCTCAAATTCCGTTCGCAATGTTTATTCGTCGATTGCCCATGCAACGCATTACCGAAGTGCAAAAAGCCTTTGACAAGATGGTGCCCCTTTCGAACGAGTTTCGAAACATATGCAATCTCATATTCATCTACTGACAAGTCACGGTCACTTACATATAAAGTATTATGTCAGAGCTAACAGTCCTTTGACCGCGATTTTCGGCGTACCAAGATCATCGAATCCATCAAGGTCAAACAGAAATCCGAACTTGAAAAATTCATAAAGAAGTAAGATCTAAATGTTACACATTGCTCCTTATCTCGTTTCCTTCTTGTTCACCTTTCCAGTCACTGATTAATTATTTATTCTTTATGCATGGTAAAATTTTCATTGCCTACGTGCGATTATTTTTTCACGCTCGAAAATGCTCATGGTAAAGGTGTCCTATTCGGAAAATCTTATGTGAGCAACGGGAAAAGTGTAACCGTTACTTGAAATCCGAGTCTAACGAAACGACAAACTGTTAGCCGTGTTGTGTGCTATAAATCCTGTAACGATAAATATTCTTGTACGAAGTTCCGTTTTAATGCACGCATATGTGCAATTGTGTTGGCGAGATTGCCACGGCGACAAATTTTCGTTCGAAAATCCGCGTCGTAATTCGTACGTTTCATATATTTTCATTCAATATAGCAAAAGTATATTATGTAAATCAATTATCAGCGGGAAGAGTTGTGCGTGCCATGAGGTGCTGCCATGAGATGCGCGTGCGAGTTGGACGTCGCCATTGTTGCCCGGTGCGCGCGAGAATATTTCTGGCCACAATCTGCTTTCTGTACGTTTCTAGAATGTCACATGTTCGAAAATATTGCCCACCGCTGGAACGTATGCGAGCAATGGTGAACCGATCGCGCGCAAGGTTTTTGGTGTGCCTAATCTGCAGTCGCGTTGCATGGCGTGTTACTGATCACTATGCAGCCATCTTGGACGAGTCCACTCTGTCACCAACTGACACGCGTACATTTCGAAAATATAAGGGACCTGGGATAACCATTTTCCACGTGTTTGCATCGCGCAACAAATTTTATTACATTAATTGGTTAACACTCGGCACCATTATCTCGACTCTAATTAATATGTTTATGTGGAACATATATGCGTGGGCGTTTGCGTCGCGTTAACCACTGGCGTTGCGATGCGGTTCGTTCGGCAGTGCTGTAGCTACTACTTTGCGAGCCACTACACGAGAACCAGTGCAAAGCAAAATATTATTAATTTTCCCCTGTAAACACAAGATATCCGTTCCACGAAACTTCATCCGTGTAAATATTAACAATTTCCATTTAATATTTTCGTTAGCATTCTCTTACTAAAGTTTTAAGAACGCGGTGAAAAAGTAATTTGTAATTAATAACGCAAGGACATTGTAATTTTATCTGTGCCTTCTGGAGTTTTAATTTTTCATCATCTATTTACAATCCTTTTCTATTCCACTTCGTACGTGTTTCGTGGCAGTAGAGTTATTGTTGCGATCGAAACGCTTATTCTTTAGTACCGATTAATTTCCTCCCCTGTCTTTTATAAAACGAACGCACATGCGTCGATCTCATTTAATTTTCAAGCTCGATGAAATGCATCGTCTCCTATCCATCTCTTAGTTAACTTGTAGCTGTCATTGATCCGCTCCTATAAGCCACAACTCGTAAACGCTTCCACTATGATCAGTGCAACGCACGGTGCAGCCAATCAGCCGGCCGGTCGGAATGTCGGGCAGTGAATCTAAGATAAGGACATGCGACGACTCGGAGGCTCCTCGTGAAAGCGGCCTCCTCACCGTTAAAATTTCCTACGCAACCGTGTATACTCGGTTTTAGAGAATTTCCCCCTGGAATGTACGAACCGACGTTATCCATCTGTGAATCGAACGGATGAAGCCCCTTTTCTTTACAGATCGTCAAAGTAAATAAACAGCAGCTCAGCCAATGTGTCAGGGATGCATGAAAATTCAGATAGCCAAATCGTGGAAGCGATCATTCTGAATTGCATTGAAATGAACTTCTATAACATCAGAACTCTCGAGACTACTCGGATTCGCTTGAGAGTCGCGTGCCGCAGTTAGTACTTATCGCTTGCCGGCTTTTTTGATGCCGCTAAACAAGACGCGTCGTGCACTCTACTATCACCCCCCCCCCCCTGTATCCCGACCACCCCCCTCGCACTTCTCTCCCCCTGTTTCTCCTGTCTCCTTTCTATCTCTCCTCTCTCTTCACCTTTCTCTTTCTCCGATCAATAAAATAGCCCATCTCCCGCGAAAGCTTATCGTTCGTTTGAATTTCAGCGACTGTTGCCTGACTTTTTCATATGCACGCCGAGTTCTGGTTTTCACACCTTCCCATTGCGCCGCTCTCTCGCGAATACACAGCGAATGCAGTGATGCTTCCATGATACAATGACGGTTTCATTTAATCGAAAGAATTTACGGGCTATCGGAAGCGTTAATCGTAACTAGTTACTTCTCAATGATTGATGCGATCACGATGCATTGGAAATTGGGAAACTTGATTTTATTCTTTTGGTTTTATCATTCCCATAGAACGCTGGTGCTTGTTAGGCAATAATGTTATGTAATTTATTCTTAAATAAAGGAAAATATAATTTCGCTGTTTTTATTCCATATATTTTACTATTATTGCGTATTGTAATCATTTTTTTGGAGCATTATTTTATCAATTTAAAGTAAAGCCACATTAGTTACGTACTTGCGATTATTGCTTTTCAGATCAAAGAACTTGTCCTTGACAATTGTCGGAGTACGCATGTCTTAGGTCTGACGGATGAGTTTGTTGCTTTGGAGTCGTTAAGTCTCATTAACGTGGGTCTTACCAGTCTAAAAGGCTTCCCAAAATTATTGAGCCTTAAAAGGGTAAGCAGAAACGTCGCGTACAGTCGTCGAGAAACGATCTAGAGTGTTCTGATCGAAGTGTACGGGGAACGGAAGCGTAAATAAAAAATCTTTATTTCTCGCAGTTGGAACTGAGCGACAACAGAATTTCTGGTGGCTTAAATCATCTTCAGTCGAACCCCAAGTTAACTCATCTGAATCTTAGCGGGAACAAGATCAAAGATCTGGAGACACTTCAACCCTTGGTACGTTCTAACGTCTCGCGTATGTTTGCATTTCAATCAATTCGTCTGATCTGTGCGCCCTGTACGAACGTTGAAAATTCTGTTCTGATTTGTAGAAAGAGTTCAAAAATCTGAAGAACCTGGATCTCTTTAACAATGAAGTGACAAAATTGGACAATTATAGGGAGAAAGTATTTAGCCTTATCCCCAGTCTTCGATATCTCGATGGGTACGTACTATAATTCAGGATCGCTTTATTATTACTTTTGTCACTTTAAATCTCTGTGTCCTGCTTTATTCATTTTATTACGCCTTCGTGGAAGGCAACGTTTCATAATGCGAGTTGTTTTGCATGCTGCGACAGATACGACATGGATGATTGCGAAGTAGATGATAGCGAAGGAGAGGATGATGAGGTAAATGGAAACGAAGATGGAGATGGAGATGCCAACGAAGAGGATAGCGAGGAAGGTTAGTTCTAATTGGAAGTACATTGTGAAAGTAACAGATTCAGTTACGTACGATTTGAATTGATATTATTAAAATGGACTGGTGTTTTGATTATGCAATGTAAAAAATTTAGTTTCAGACGAAGAAGAAGACGAGGACTACGAAGAGGGCGGTGTAGGTTTAGAAGCTGTATACAAGGACGGTCTGGAGGTGAGTTAGATTCATACGCGTAGTCATACGTCGAATGTCCTCGATTATTGTTCCAACTTTAAACGAATTGTGCATGCTATGCTGCAGGATGACAGCGACGAAGAGGATTTCTTATGCGAAGGTGATGACGACGATGATGACGATGATGGTGAAGATGACGAACAAGATGAGGAAGAAGGTAAATATTTTATATATTGATCTATTTATAATTTTCAGTTAAAATCTGCCATTACTTTTTGTGCTACTACAGTAGCTTAGTTTAAATAATATAATTTGAATTTTGACCGTATAAATTGTTCTGATTAGAACAGATGATTTCGGCGCACTGGTTCGGTCTATTAAATAATTAAATAAAAGCTATTTTGCAATTATGAGAATTTGTATCAAATTCCATGATTATGACCATTCTCAAGGAAAGTTAGATAAAAAGGAAAAAATACTGCGTATGCTTTTATATTAAACAGTTATCACGTTCATCGCTGGGAACGTGCGACGCACGAGTCATTGACCGAAGCGTTGGAATTTGGTGAAAATTCTCATAACTGCGAAATAGCTTTTATTTAATTATTTAATTTCGACCGTATAAATTGTTCTAATTAGAAAAGATATTGATTTCGGGGCACTGGTTCGGTCTATTGAATACTTAAATAAAAGCGGTTTTGTAATTTTAAGAATTTTTATCAAATTCCAACGTGTCGGTCAATGATTCTGACCATTCTCAAGGAAAGTTAGATAAGGAGGAAAAAGGACATTACTGCGTATGCTTTATATTGAAAAATTATAAAATTATCGCGTTCATGACGATGAAAATTCTTAAAATTACAAAATAGCTTTTATTTAAGTATTCAATAGACCGAACCAGTGCGTCGAAATCAATATCTTTTCTAATTAGTTTAGTTACGCAGAGAAGAGGTAAATAGTATTTAAACAGGAAACGTGTGATACATATTGTCATGTATTGTTATGCATTACGTAGAATCGTCTCCTGCTCGAGGTAAGAAGAGAAAACATGAAGATGTGGGAGAATCAGGAAACTAGAACCACAAAGAGCGGGTTTCTGGTACTGTTGAATGAGTGTAAAATTCATATAAAAGTAACAATAATTGAGACGCCGAGTGAACATCTGGGAATCAAACTAATTGACCGACCAATGACAGACTGCAGTTAGTTGTGTGAATTTATCAGTAAATCATTGACTGACAAATTGTCTGTGGAACAACAAACGATTACCATTGCGGAGAAGAGGAATGTGAATGAATATGAAAAAAAATGGAAAAAAAAATGGATAATGATGGCATAAAAATAGGGCTGCATTCCAGCTGGGCACAGCACGTTTTAGTTATACTAACGATATTTTATATAGAGTATATAGTTAGAATATTAGTGGTGTTGCATAGTGAGTGAAAGATCGGATATTGACGGACTTGGAGAAGGCGACGGCAGTGGAGTTTTACACTTGAAGGAGCATATTTGTCTGTTAGCTCCAGTCGGCCAAAGGCTGGCCACGCTGGAATGCAGTCATCGTTAATCAGTACTAAGGTTACATAAGTTACATTTTAAATACATTATTATTGTACTACTGAATAAGTCTAGAGTACACGAGGAACAACTTTTGTACAGGTTTACACCATACATTGAGGTGCATTACGCCTCTGTGATTTTTGGGACAGAAAATAAAGAGATAAATATATGTTGCTCATACATTGAGCTTATATCTATGAAAGACGTATTAAGATAGGAAATTACATCATAAGAATGAAGAAAAATGGAAAAGAAAATGTGTACATTTCGTTCCTTAGAATAATAGTGATTGAAATGTATAATTGATATCAATTAAAACGAATCGATCTATCACGTAAAAGATATCATTGATGCTTTGAGTTATATCGTTCGGATATAAGTTTATTAACATCGGTATTTCCAAAAGGAACAAGCAAACTGAATTAATATAAGAACACAATTGGACATTGTGGTATCCTGAATTGTAATTTTCTTTTTTCTTTCTTTAGCAAATTTTAAGTTCCAGATGTCTATGTACAATGGCAACGAGCCACACAATGCATGGCTGTTAAGGTTATTGTTATTTACTCTTGGGCATTCCATGTGCTACGTGCTATGCTCCGATATAACGTAAATTGATTTCATTAATAATATTATTGTAATATCTTCCCCGTTTCAAATCTCACAACGTTAGCTGTAACAATTAAATGTTTTTATATCACTAAATCGTGCAGACTTTTTACAGTAACAATAGAATTACCCGTTCGGATAGCTTCTGTTCGTACGCTACGAGTCTAAGCGTTCGGAACACAATGTTGAAGACGTAAATCAAAATTTATCATTGCTGTACATCCATGATTGCCTTTAATTTCTGTCTCCGAAGTTACCATAGCGCTGACACATCTCGTGATTAAAGTGCGAAGTTAATTGGTAATGATCATTAATATTATTATTAACGTTAAACGACAATTATGATTTGAAAAAAAAAGGAAATAAAATATTTACACTTGCGCTTTCGCACTTTTGAATCGTATTTAAAGTGAAATGTCGGAAACGCAAAATTTAGATTAGAGCGGAAGGACAAAATCCCGGAGAAGTAGGCGGAAATGATGAAAGGTGGGTCAGACGATGTAGTTAATGGTGAGACTGTGGCAAGTGGATTTACTGGACGGACTACCAATTAACTACGTGAGATCGTGAGAATGGATGGGAGTGAAATAGCGAGTGAGAGTGCAAGAGAGGATCGGTTTTATAAGAGAACAAAAATTATGGTAGAGTCGAGGATCTGGCGCCTCCTTGTCGCCAGTTAGGTTATGGCCTTATCCAATTTTTCCAAGACTAAAGCAAATTTATATTAGGTACAATGAGTATATGACATGTACAGGTCCAAATCTATAAATTTCCAATCTGCAATTTGTAATTGCGGCTCGCGCGGATGTCGTATTAAAAGTTAAATTATAAATAATTAAATGAATTAAATTATAAATAATTAAACATTCCGCGCGTCCCGCGAAAGCACATAAACTTTTGTCAATTGCAACTTTGGATAGACCATTTACGTAAGGGAAATCTATCACCTTCTATTATCAGATATATTACCATCTGTGTATTGTCTGCCTGTTCCGTTGTTAAAATGGATTTTTATCATAACGTTTGTTTATTTCGAGCAATCCTCATCACAGAATAAGAAAAGATAATTTATTAATAAAACCATTTACAAATCAAGAGTTGTGCGTTTGATAAATAATATCAATCCATCTTGGTTTCTTTTTTTTTCTTCACTTAGTCGTACCGCCAATGTTATTCGAAGCTTGGATATTATCATTATTTATTGCGCTACTCCCACTCAGCTAAGTCTTCTTCGTTCAATTTAACGACAAACACTTCCGTTGGCATGTATTCAATTTTTACATTGGCCTGAAACGAAACGAAAGGTTATTTAGCGTATAATTTGCTTTTAATACTTATTGTTAGCATAATACACGTCTTAAATTATATCATTTACTTTATTGTAAGTAAACGGTACGCCTATGAAATGGTTTGCATCTAGCTCTTAAATATTCTTTTATAAGGTAACACATTGATAAATATATGTACTGAAACATTATAGGAAAAAAGTTTATTTCTGAACTGGCACAACGGAGAGTTATATTTGGATCCATTTGTTTTCCATCGAACGTGGTCGATTCTTACGTTACGCTGTCCTGTTTAACCGCCAAGCCCGCGTCGCGTTTCCCTATTCGTACCAACAGGTGGAACGTTGCCGCGCGTGGACGGTGCCGCCTCCGCGCGGCGACACTCGGAACCTCGATAACCCAAGCACGGCGTGCAATTTCGCGTTCGGGCTTTAGTGTTCCTCCGCGCTTCAGTTCGTGCGTTTTGTCTGTGGTACGGTGTGGAGGCAAGTAAAGTCAGCCGGGCTGCGAAGTTGAATTTAGTGTTTTGCGGAGAGGGCTTTCGAAGTCGTCGCTTTTTCAGTAACCTAAAGAAAATGGCTGAAAGTAAGGGTGCGTTGATCGCGAAGACAGTGCAAAAACACGCAGGCAGAGCGAAGGAGAAGGTATGTACCTCGCAGAGACACATTTATATCTCCCTAACAGGTTTCCTCGAGGAGCATGTCAGTGGATTAAACGCTCCCTGCAATACTGCGCTTTTCGAAACCGTTACGATCCCTTCCGTTTACCATCGCGCGATTCGTATTCTCGCCCGTTTCGACGAATAAGTGTTATTGTTCGAACGTTTGCGAATTCTTCCCCTCATAACCTCTTGGATAATTCTCTTCCCGCGGCCGTTGGGATTGTCGAGATTTTTGACGTCTCCCTGTTTACGATTATTCCAAGGGACCTCGTGCCTGCCCCCGCAAACGAGCCGGTAACTCGTTAGATTCTCTTATTCTTCGCCCAAAGGTGGCTTATATAATCGGTAAACATGTAGCCGTTGTGTAGCAGAGTTTCATTTAAAATGACAATTATGCAACTCTTGGGCTTGGTTCAGCGTAGTAATGCACATAACACAGGTATATACATCTTCCACCATCAGTCGCACACTCTCGGGCGAAGTAATTGTAAAGCCGGGTAGGATTGTCACGTGACACGAATTTTTTTTCACCGTCTGTCGGTCGTGTTTTCACATTCACGAATTTCTTAAAATAAACCAGGCCGTGGTTTCTGTCACTGAATTATTCTACTTCTTTCCCTGCTTTTCTCAGATCGGGATTATTATATAGTTTCGAACGATAAATTGACACGATATTGACGATTTCGATAAGTATTTCTCGATTAATGGAACTGCTCGGATCGCTGAAACGTCACGTACACTGTATATACATATATGTGGCTGTGTAAATGGTAAAACAGGAAAACGAGTCCGCCGAGTTTTAATTCGATGTAATATAACTAGTACTCGGTAAATTTTATTGACCCTCTTTCGTAATGTACATTGAATCTCGTTGCGCTTATTCGCTGTAGTTTAAAGTAGGATTGCAGTTGTTTGAATCGTTATGTATTATATAACCGATGTCTTCTATAGACTATTTCGTCTTTATGCTTCAATTTAGAAGGGAGGGAAAAAATGGTATATACATACACTTCACTACATAGTTCCATTCTGTTTGCAACTGTAATACATTGTAACATGTGAAATACGTAATTACACAATTGTACGTGCCCTCAAAAGATTCTCGTTATTCAGACGACGCTTATAGGTGCAAGCGCCGACAATGCAGCGGCCGATTTCAAAAACCTATTTTTTTATAGAGACTGATCTCAGCGTTTCGTCCCAATGTGCATTATTTACAATGTTATTCGATGTTTAACACATTGTTGTCGGGACACGTAAAAATACGTTTTTCACAAACTGTGAGTAGAGCGCGGGTCACGTAGTTATACGTTTTTTTTATAAATTCAAAGCCTTTTTAAATTTATAGTGTTTCTTTTTGTAACAATAAAATTCACGCACATTTCTGAATAAATTACCCGCTCCGGCCATAATGCACCGGCACAAATGTTAAATTTATTGTGATGAAATGAAGATTTAATTCTCTTACCTATCGACAAACGTATTTCAATTGAATTAACTTTTTACAATTTTTTTATTGCAAATACGTTCCCTTTAACAACTTTTTTCTTACCTGAAATATGTTCTTTTTTTTATCAATTTCTGCTACTCATGATTATTATACTGGCTTTCCAGACGTTACACCTCAATATTTAGTCACGAAGGCGTTGCTTTAGTACCTGATAGATTAGTATGATTAAGATCAGAATTTAAGTATGCGTAAAGCCCGACTTCCCTTTGATATAAAACGTTCGTTAAATTCGACAATTTCCAAATATTACGGAGTTTCTATCAACCAGAAAAAAGAAGCTTTCCACTTGCACATGCGTGCACAGGAGGGGGAGTCTTTAGATTTTGCCGTTTTGAATAGTAAAAATGAAAAAATTTATTTAACCTTGTGATGTTTCAAGGAAGTCATTGACTTTGTACAATGTAATCTTAAAATGACCTTGAAAGTAATAAGCCAGTAATTACGGCAATCTATAACATGATAATGACAACGGTGTAGGTTTGGACAGTGCTTTCATTTATAGAATGCTTTTAAACGGATGTGTCTTTCTCTATGTCTGCTTCTATCATTTATCAATTAATTCTTCGAACTCTCCGTTGATTATCGTTTAGCTTAAAAATGATCTGAGACTATAATTTCTAATGAATGAGTTTATACATATACAGAGTGGGTCACTTAATATTATCATCTTGATTTATGCCAATATTATTATCTCTAGGGAAAAGTGGATTAAAGTAAAGTTGCATGGTTTCAAGGGAGGCATAAGATGGGCCAAACAAAATTTTTCTAGGTGGAGATGCTTCTGAGATTTGTAGCTGATTTTTTAAAATGGGAACTTGTTTTTTTATGAAATAAATTGTTACAAGTCATTACGCGTCAAATCGATCACTTTTTTCAATTTATTTCAACGATTTTGTTGCAAATGAAATATTATGTAGCTCGCGTGAAATTGAGGGGATCATCATTTTCTTGGTTTCGAATTTGTTGATGAAAGACCACCACTAGTCTACTAATCATTTTTTTACTTTTACTACCACGGCTTTTACTTCATTCGTAATCATAGAAGCAGCAAGCTGATATTTATAAGTCTGACTATTATAGAAAAGAGTCATTGGCCAAGCGTGGGCCAGCAAAACTGTTCTGGAGGAGTAAATGACGTCATTTGCACGACTGTGGTGGTTTCGTTTGTAGGTATCATTTAAATAAAATAGTGTGCGCATAGGCTTGTTACCTGAAACGGAGTGCACAGCAGTTTTTAGCAGCGCGTCCTAATATTTAAAAAAAAAATGACACCCCAGGCAAACTCTTGTTTCGTAGAGATGGCTTCATAGAATCCGATTATATTTTTTCAAATTCTTAAAAACTCGACATTGAAGTAATATATTTGACAATCCAAAATTTGTTAATAATTTCCATGTTGCAAAAATGAGTTCACACTTCAAAAAATTTAATTACAAAAAAGCATAACCTTCCCGATTAAAATAAAAGTCGGTGTGTATTTTTTAAACGAATTCGGAACTAGCAAAATGAACGCATAAATCCAAATCATATTTTGAAAAATAATATAGTTTATAATGCAGTGTTCATTAACCTGTTGACCAAGTAAAATACTTAATTTGTCTCAGAAATTCAATAATCATAGTTACACCAAAATAGCTAATACAGTAATTAGTTTAGTGTAACATTTGTGTTGGGCGATATAGTTCCCACAATTTTTTTCCCTAGCCTGATTTATTGTATATAGAATTCCCACATCCCAAATCATCTCCCATTTGTATACATACACATATCTATATAAATACCTGATATAACTATTGTCACTTTTTAATTACCAAAATTCAGAACCCGAAGATTCTTTAAAAATCCGAATATTTATAATTTAAACTGGAAGTTTATATTTCTGTTGAAGAAATTACTCAGTTAACAGTTTCAGCTCGTTACTTACCTCAATCATACACGAATAATTCCCCGAATCATAATATACGTATAGTTTAAATAAATTTCTGAAAATTATTCAAACCCCGTGGAATAATCCATTACAAATAACATGTATGCTTGTTAGACAATGGTACCCACCTTTGTGCAACTAATAAATACTCCACGGTTCATCGAACGTCTCCCGAAATGAAACGAAAATAAGAAGGACGAAAGCAACGACGTTCGGCGTCGCGGTGGCTCGACGAAGACAGTTGATTCTTCCACGCTTGCACCAGCAGGTCGCCTCGTGGATGTTGGAAACAACTAGGTCATCGGTACCGTACGGATCATCAGGTTCTCCTAAGGCTCGCCAGTTCTTGCATTTTGATTTTCAACGGTGGAAAACATGCGGGCAGCTACGACATATCGTCGAATCCTATAATTCGTAGGTGTTTTAACCGGCTCTCATGGCGGAGGTTATACAGACTTATCTGGTAGAACCGGTCTAAAATATTGCCTGCTATGCCGCGGGGTTACTGCTCTCTTCCAAACGGAGAGCTGTGCTTAAACTGAGGAAAAGACAGAAAATCAGTTTATAAATCCTCTATCCGTGGGAGAAAATCTGTGTCAGGGTATTTCGAGGCGGTGATATGGAGCAGGCATATCAACGTGATTGAAGCATTCCTTGAATTTTGAACGGACTTGAAAATGTCCTTTTTGGTGTAAAATACAGGATGACCCGTCATGGGGGGTACAAACCCAAGGGGGTGATTCTTCTTGAGGAAATAATTCGAAATGGTAGAATATCATTGTTTTTTTTTCAGGGATTCATTGCTTAAAAAAGGGCCTTGTCCATTTATTTAACCCTCGTATAACGAATGCAGAGTCGTTTTGACCCAACTCTGACAGAGTCTATCACGATGTTATATTTGTGTTGGCAATAGCAAAGTATAGTATATGATGCTTAAATTGCAGTAACATTATTTGTAAAAATCGTACAGGAGATATACCCATTTTATGTACCAAATGTACATAAATAATTTTTTTTATGTATTTATTTATTAATAAATTTTAGTTAATTTGAGAAATTTTAATTATTTAATTCATTTTATATTTAACTTTTTCGTGAAACCGGTGTACCATAGAAATATTGCTATGGGTCAGAATGACCCAGCATTCGTCTCACGCGGCCGTATCCACCAATCGTCTTCCGAGGGTTAATGAGCGGGGAAGTGACTAACAAGGGAAGATCCCGAACCCGATAATTCAAAAAATTCCGAAAGTTTGTGAATATGTAGGGGATTTCCTCCTGATTACAACGCGATTTTGGTTTGCTGCCCAAATTCACTCGAAGGGGGTGAAATTAACCCCTGAAAATTCGGTTATTTTCCGATTTTCTGTTATAACTCGCGAACTGTAAGAGATAGAAAAAAGTTTCAAGACAAATGTTACTTCGTTTAATTAGATCTATCATTTGGAAACAAATCTTTTACAGTTCACGAGTTATAACACGAAATCGGAAAATAATCAGATTTGCAGGGGCCAATTACACCCCCTTAGAGTGAATTTTGGCAGCAAACAAAAATTGTGTTGTAATCAGGGCTTGAAACCGTTATATTATAAAGATTTCGGTTCTTAAAAGAGTTATGAAGAACCTAAATATCAGACTATATCAGTTTAAGTCACGGTTCCTATATAGCTCTATAATCTTTATTTTTTAGGTTCTATATAAGTTCCAAAACGGTTATAGAACCGACTTATCATAGTCCTATAGCTTTTATTCGTTAGGTTCTGTATAAGTCCCAAAGCAGTTATAGAACCGATTCTTGTAACGATTGAACAGAATTTTACAGTAAATGAAATCATAACATATTACAACTATAGATTACTGTGTATAACAAAATTGTTTAAAAATTATTATAAATAAATAAGTAAATATATATAGTATGTACACATTTGTACATAGCTACACATACAATTATTTTGTAATATGAAGTGTTCGTTAATATAAATGTTTGGTTATTATACCGATGAAAGTCTAGCTCACGGATTTCAATGATTTTTTAATATGTTGTTAGAATCATGGTCCTTATGGTGAGGTGGACCCTCATTGAAAAAATGAATTTGACAAATAAAAGTTTCGATCTATGGTATTAAATATTTATTGCACTTTTTGCTATAATAATACACAGAATAGATAGACTTGATACGCATACTTAAATATATATATATATAATAAACTTGTTTAGAGGCACGCGAGTTGCCTCATTCACTCTGCTTCTGATCTGGTCGCTTCTGAATGCCACAGAACTCGTACAGAACCTAAAAAATAAAAGTTATAGAACTATATAAATCGATTCTATAACCGCTATGGAACTTATACAGAACCTAAAAAATAAAAGTTACAGAGCTATATAGGAACCGTAACTTAAACTGATATAGTCTGATGTTTAGGTTCTTTATAACGGTTATTTAGAATAAAGGTTCTTCATAACTCTTTCAGTCAGAACCTTTATATAACAGTTGGAAACAGTTATTTTCGGAACCTATTCAAGCCCTGGTTGTAATCAGATGGAAATTCCCTACATATTCACAAAGTTTCAGAATTTTTTGAATTTCCGGGCTCAGGATGTTCCCTTGTAATAAGTGGTAGAATGTACACTGCTGGACAAAATTAAAGGGTCACTATAATTTCCTGAAAATGTTGGTCATTTTCTAGTTGCTGTATCTGTATCTCTGCCAAAAATGATCGCAAAAAATATTTAAAAAAGCACTTTAACGTTTTAAGTTTCTATTTTTTGAATCAAGGACTCAAACTTAAAAAATAAAAATAAATAAAAATACACGAAAACAAAGAAAACGCAATTAAAAAGAAATGTTTGCTCTACAAGAGCCTTGCATTGGATTCATCTGAAAAAAATTTTTAGCCCGCATATATGTACGTTCAATTTAGACAAAAATTTATGTATCTTGGAACAACATTTTTAAGTGGATCTGTATTTAAAAATGAGTCGATATTGTGGAATAATTTTTTTTGCAAACTGGGCTTCCTTTTCGAGATAAATGGTTTTGAATATCTGTCCAGTATCTGTGCACTTGACTAAGAAAACAGATTTTGTCCAAAACAAGTCATGGTTTCGAAAAGAATTGGAAACAAATTCGTAATTTTTAAGCTTCCTCTGCCTATGTATCGAATAAAAGAGCAGCGTTCTTCTAATTTTGTAACAGATACTTGCACTTCGCGAGAATTTGCTTATCTTCCTCCTTCAGATAAGGAACCGTCGATTTGTTTCGAGGCTAAGTAGCTCTTTAAGGTATTCCGCGTGAAGCTCTTCCGAGACTTTCACAGTATACTTCTCCCGATAAAGGTGTTGCTAAAGAGCTATCTTGTTTACAAATTTCTTGCATTCATTCTATATTTTCTATTAACAATTTTACCCACATCAAGGTGTTTCAGTACATATTAAAAATTTCTTCGTGAAATTGCCTGATAACAAAATAATTTATAATAAATAGTAATTTAATATTCACCTGCTTAACTCAGAATTTGACTCAAAATACTTTATTAAAATAAAAATATATAAGTATTGCAATTAAAAAGTTGTTACAAAGCACGGTGCAATTAATTAATTTACTCATAGAGTATTTTGTGCAGAAACATTTTAGTATCCACAAGAAAAAAACAATTCCGCATGAAATATTCACTTGCCCTCCATTAATTTCAAAGCCTTTGCCCTTTTAAACACCTACGTGACGTGCATACGTATTTCTGAAATGTACAAACTGTATTCTGAATTAAGAAAGTTCACGTAACGGAATAATTAAAACTCGAATCGCTGATTACCGATTCAAATATATTCAGCGATTCGCGTTGTCTTTTTCTGGGCACATCGGTGCACGCTGATAGGAGCGCAGATAAGCCTGGCAGCATTGGAAAAAAGGGACGATAGATTCGATCGCGAGAGCATTGGCGGTCGCATGGAAAAAGTTCGGCGAGGCACTCGAGGCGAGGAAAGTCAGTGTTCCTATATAACAGAAACCGAAGACCATTAAGACACGGCAAAGGACTCCGGTGCCTTTTCTCGTACCGCAGAAATGCAACAGCATGCCAGGCTATTGCGGTATCGTGCATTATATCAGAATTTACCTTCACATTTGCCTGGCTACGGGTGAAACCGAGAGGACGATTCGTCTGTGAGGACGTAGAAACGATCGTTAGAACGGTTCTACAATCTTCGTGGGCAGTTTAAAAAATCGGAACAGATAATTGAAATTCGTTAATAAATTTATCCATGCTACAAATAATGTGGTTTTTCTGACAACTGAGTTTATAACAGTATGTACACCTAACTCAATGGAGAGGCATCATTTATTTGTGGAGATGTTTCGACAATGGTGGATTAAATATTGACAAGCGTATATCAGATATTTTATTTATTACGAACTTTCAAGGTGGACGTGACGAAAAACAATGTTAGGCATATTATGTCGTACGAGTTTAATACTTTCGGTGGCATCGGCGCGGTTTCACGTCGATATTTTTTAGGAAAGTATTGTGCAAGGGCATTGGAATGTTTACGTTCAGAAAAGAAATCAAGCTTGGACATCGCTTTGTAAACAACATTCACGGTAGAGGTGACCGGTCGGAGAAGCTTAACCGACTAAGGGGCATTTTCAAAACCTTGCGCCACTCGAAGTGTTAATAAAAAAGGCAACGCGACTGCGAGAAAGAATTTGTCAGATATATGGGAAGATTATTATTTAAGTCGGAGCTGGTTGGAGAAATGAGATCTAGAGAAGTCGAAAATGTGATTGAGGAAAGTTTTTCGACAAAATTACTGAAATTTACGAGCCTTATTATGTACATAGTCGTGGTGTAATTTTCTCATAGCTTGCGCTTTGATATATGAAGTTTAATTAACAAATATATGTCGATTGTGATCTAACGTCGTTCGTCGCATATTTATTATTATAATATTGGTTCCTCTTGTTTTATCGAGAATCTTACATCGTCGTGCAGAGGGGAAAGAATGAGCGTGCGTAGAATGTGCTTTCACTAGACGATGGACGTTGACCTTTGCAATTCCAACGTTTATGTTAGTGTAATCAAGATCTTTTTATTTGTGAAAGCTGTTGTTTGTCGTGGCATTATCTACCTGCAACGTAAAGTTATTTACGTTCCATGGTGGAGCCTGCTGCGTTCTTGAAATCTCGTCCTCGCGTTTGTTTATTCAATACACACAGTGTGCCTGAAAAGTTTTTACTTTGACCATATAAAGGAACGAATGATCAAATAGAAATATATTTATCTCTTGTAGGCTTCCGCGAAATCTTTGCGTTGCATGTGTAATTGGCAAAGTTAGCATACTATTCCACAGCTACAAATGGCTTTCAATTCACTTGCAACGTTGACTAAAAATTTAACCGATACAATAAATTTTTATTCGAATAATTCGAAGATTAAAACGAAGTTATTCGAGAATAAAGAATAAGCTTTCATTCGGACAATGCCCAACTCTGGAGCTGCGGGAAAATGGTGACGTTACGGCCAGTAGATGCGAAGAGGAGACCAGCTGTAGTAGTGGAAGCGCAACGCCGCGTAACTAGCACATTGAAAGCGGGCGCATTGCTGTGCCTGTGGAGATCTACTCGGCTGTGCTGGCGAGCATCGCCGGGCGCTCGTATATACTCGCCGAACCGCCGGGGCATGCTTCAAGGGCGGATCCAGAGGGGGGCGATAGGGGCGATTGCCCCCAAGAGTACTAAAATAGAAAAATATTATGACACTGTATACTATTCTGTATAAATAATTAATGCGAATTTAATTATTCAGGTTATAGTAGCATATAGAAATATTAAAATATAAATTACCAGCAAATTTTAAATCTTGTAAAAGTAGGTTCAAAAATGTACTTAGGTACTTTTACATATTTCGCCTCCTCCAAGAAAGGCTCCGCCACTGGCCTGCTTTAAAATATTTACTATTGATAAATGTTTACCGAAGTGCGATGGGGATTATGGAAGCGTTAGGGAGGACTATCTATGTATGCATGTATCATACAATTGGTCTCTAATATGTCTCATTCTAAATTGTCACTGGGGAGAAAATGTGAAAATAATTGCCTATGCACACAGAGCTTTAAAGATTAATGGCGCACACTTTTAACGCTACCGGACCGGTAGTAATTATCGGAGGGAGTTACGAGATAAAACCTTTTTTTCTTAGATTATAGTAGGAGGTAAAGCTCAGGTCATACATGTTTATCAGACCTGTTACGCCGTACCTCAAGTCAAACATGCTTCAGATTGCATCTAAATCGGATTATCGGTATTTCATGAAACTGTAAATTCTTTACAATCGCAAGTGGTTCTTATCGGCATCGCAAGTAGGAAAAAGTAAGATTTTTTAACATCGACGATTTGCATCATCGTTTTAGGTCTAGTATATCTCTAGTGAGATAATGTAAAATTTATTATTTTTCATATTTTATTACTACTTTCATGCTGTGCACAAGGTGAATATCCCAATTTCTACTCATTTTAGAGGTCACTCGTCATATTGAAGGTGTAAAAAATTTGTTTGTGATCAAAATTTGCAGAGCAATTGATTAATTCCTTAATAATAAATCTATTTAAGAAAGATATTTTAAGATGTTTAACTATTAGTAATTTGTAATTAAATATAATGCTCTAAATGTCCGTATTTCTGCTCACATAATATGTTGCCTTTTCAGGTTAAAATAAGTTACATCTTTTATGGAGATGTTTTATAATACAGCAATAAAGCATAAAATAATGATAAACAAAAAATAAAATGCCTTCGAATAGAAATAGAAGTTACAGCATATATTGAATAGTGAGGTTATGTTACTAAAATTTTGGTGAGTAGAAATGCGGATGTGACGATGATTCACTTGACCCTAAACCTCATCACCTGTTTTCTACTTAAAAAATTAAAAATAGTAAGAAAACCTGCACCCAGAGCTCAATATGGTATCTGTTTTTTGTTATTAAATAAGAACGTTTACTGCAAAAACTATTTTCTGCCCAATTATCGAGTACCAATAATGACGCCGTTCCTTAGCACAACCAGCTAGAACACGGTCGAAAAATCATGAGCCTCTCATTTTAAAAGTTTTTCGTTGCTTATGCTGCACTTTGATTAGCTCCAAGTTTGTGCAACACTCGCGTAGATGTTAAAATAATTTAGAATTATTTAGTTGCATCTATAGTACAAACGTAACGCTCATAATAATAAGAAAAACGACCAGAAATTGTGACATACACCTTACTTTATATTCGTATGATGAACCATCAATGTATACAATTCGATAATTCCGTATTTGTTTTACTTAAACTATCTACCTCGAGTTAGCCCAGTATTTTCACCATCAATTCAAGTACCTTCAGTCTTTGATGCTGTTAGAAAACTTTCAGTTCCATGTACAATGAAATTTTAATAATCTTAACTGAGAAAATGTTCATAAATTTCTTAACAAGATCTATTCTGTCTTTAATCCCAATTATCAACTCATTTCGTTCACAATAAACACGCCGCCTCATCCAATTCATTATTCACTCCACTTCTACTAGCGACATTTTCAAATTTGCTCGCCAATCCAGCGTGGAGGAACTTTCGAGTCGACGATTTAATTCGTCTGCCTCCAGTTAACAAGTGAAATTCACTTCCTCCGATAATATTTGCAACAGAAATTCGTCAATTAGAAAAACCGCTCGAGATCAGTCGTACGCAGACCACAAAGTGTTTTCAACTCGTGAAAGTAAATAACGGCTGCGTTAGACTTTTTCTTTCATCCATTAGCTGGACTTTGTTTCCCTCGAGCTGGTTGCTAGCCTCGTACAACGATTCCGCGTATTTCAGCAAACAAATATACCGACGCGACTGCACGAAAGTCCATAGTTCCCTAGGCTACGATTTCTATCGTGTCCACCTCGCCAACCAGTTACTATTCTCGTCGCCGTGTCCCGGACGCTTTTGCTCTGTGACTGTCGGCAAATATATCTACGAGCTTGCTGCTTTTGAAGATGCTATCTCTCCCTTTTCAATTCCGTTAGATTCCATTAAACCCACCGCAACTCGACGCGCCGCCGCGTCACGGGGATCACAATAAAAAAAAACTCTACATCGTGGAACGATTACACCGTCGAATAACGAATCGAGCGTGTGTTGGAGAATGCATCAGGATTTCGTGACACTGTTGGATGACGGTGGAAATTCCTTTGACTTCATCTACACTGCTGGATATATTCATTGCATAATCCACAAATCTGCGCAGTGCGCGAAGGCTCCATAATTACGTTAGCTAAAGTCCTTTTGTTTTCTGCCTTCAATATTTTTTACTCAGCTTTTTTTTACTCAGCCTGACTTGGGAGATTTGAGGAATACTTATCTACTAATACTTTTTGGTTCTACATAGCAAACCTGTTTTTGAAGTTTCTAAAAACTACGAGATAAAACATATTGGCAATATATTTCTAATACAGTCTTCCTCGGATTATCGAGAAAGATTTCGGACCGGGGAATTCTCGATAAACCGGGGCAGGGCAAGTAGTTAGCACCTATTAAACTGAACCTTGTCAGGGCCCTCGCCCGAACCGTCTGGCAAGGAGACTGATCGACGTAAACCGAGCGGGAGACCCTCGGTCGACGACGAATTGAGTCATTCAGTATTGAATAAGAATCTTTTCATATTACTGATTACACTTTGGTGAGAGTATTGCCGATGGATTGGTGAGTTTATGTCGACGAAAATGAGTCCAAACACGAAGCAATTCGGTCTAGAGCTATTCTTTTGGCCCGGGTACTCGATGGGACTCGCGGGTAGACAAAATTACCCGGGTACCTGTGAAATATCCGGGTAGACAAAATTACCCGGGTACCCGTGAAATATCCGGGTAGACAGAAATTACCCGACTACTCGGGTAGGCAAAAATTACCCGTAATTTCTGTCTACTCGGGTAGGCAAAAATTACCCGTAATTTCTGTCTACTCGGGTAGGCAAAAATGACCCGTAATTTCTGTCTACTCGGGTAGGCAAAAATTACCCGTAATTTCTGTCTACTCGGGTAGGCAAAAATTACCCGTAATTTCTGTCTACTCGGGTAGGCAAAAATTACCCGTAATTTCTGTCTACTCGGGTAGGCAAAAATTACCCGTAATTTCTGTCTACCCGGGTAGCCGGGTAATTTCTGTCTACCCGGGTAGTCGGGTAATTTTTGTCTACCCGGATATCTCACGGGTACCTGGGTAATTTTGTCTACTCGTGGGTCTCGTCGGGTACCCGGGTCAAAAGAATAGCTCTAGACCGAAATGCTTCGTGTTTGGATTCGTTTTCGGCGACATAATCTCACCAATCCGTCCGACTACTCGGGTAGACAAAAATTACCCGTAATTTCTGTCTACCCGGGTATCTCACCGGTACCCGGGTAGCCGGGTAATTTTTGTCTACCCGGGTATCTCACGGGTAATTTTTATCTACCCGGCGGGTCGGTTAGTAACAGCTCTAATTCGGCCTATTTTTCGGATTTTTTCACCGGTTTAAAGGAAAAGCACACTTCTAGTGATTAACTCACAACATTTCTCCTCCAATTACCGAAGTAATTTCCCAATCCTCGGAATACCAAATAGGTACTAAACATCCAGGCAATTTCTCCTGAAGGTTGCATTTAAGCAATCTTCATCGGACACTTTACAATTTGGTGAAGTCGTTGATATTCTCTATTTAAATTCTCTTCAGCAGTATTACATAGTGTGTAACGGGAAGAAGTCACTTTCCAGTGTGTAAATTACACTATTTAGTGAACGTGGTGACGTTCACTAAAACTGGACCGAATTGCTTCGCGTTTGAACTCATTTTCATCGAGAAACTTTATATAATCCATTGGTAATACTTTCATGAACATTTATCAAAAACATGAACATTTTATTTTTCTGTACTGGGTATTTTACCTAGCCCAATGGTTTTATTGCTCTCGGCATTTAACGGGCGGCCTACTCGGGACCGCAGGCCCCCGCTCGCAGCGAGGCAGGAAATCGGTGTGGTGGGGTACCGTGAAGGACCCAGTTCCTGATCAGAACCCAATTCCTGGTCAGTGTAGGAAAATAAACCAAATAATAAGCTTATTATGATACAAATTAAAACGTGTGAAGCTAATCAGAACCTGCTCCCTTTGCATTTTTCACTTTCAAAGTTAAATTATAAAATAATTATTATTATGTGCACTTTTTTTAATTCCAAATTAAAGATAAAACATAGATTTACTGAAATAACAAAAATCTTTTAAATTCGGTTAAGTTTTCCCTTTACACGTTTAAAAACCCGTGGTAGTTACTCTCAAATGACCAGAAACTGGGTCCTGGGTCTTTCCCGATAATCCGGGGATAAAATTCAATAATCCAAGGAAGACTGTACTAATATTATGTTAGATGTAAGTGCCAAACATGTTAATACCTACAGAGGCATTTCCACTAGTGTAGATTCTAGTATAATTCTACAATTTATTGGCACGGAGGAGAAAAAAGGGCAGGAACTGACTATTGTTCGACAATATGCACTGTAACGTGTTTCAAACGCCTGTTACCAAGGTACAGTTTTCATAAGTAGACTCAAGACTGTTTAATATGTACATGCATCTGATTCAGTGAAAAGGATATACATTATGTACACACGTCTGCTCTCAGTATTACTTTTAATAGCATCTAACTTTCACGAAGGTAGATCTAATTTTTAAATTAACTTCCATGGGCAGCTTTCGTTAGCAAGACACACACATCAATTATCGTGGCTTTCCCTCGAACTTATTTTCGTTCTTCCTCAATTTTCGAAGCATCTTTGGACGCGGTCCAAGTAAGACTGCCAGGCCGCGGAAAGAAAAGCGCTGGTTTTGGTCGAATTAGCGCGATTTCGAGTATCCAACCTACCCTTCGTTTCGATTACAACAACTGCGCAGTATCTATTCCTTTGATACTATAATTTAGGCGGTGTACTGAAAATGTTACAAGAACATTCGTCTCAAAGAATCCGCAACGATTAATCGTTCCTTTCACGCGAAAGATTTCCAAAATTCTTTCACCTCTCGTGCGCCGAGGATAGCGGCGATTCATCACGTTCTAATCTTCATCTCGAAACCCGAGTGCTTGTTTTACACTCGGTTACGCCTAATCAGCATAGCATTCGATATCATCAACACAGCTTAATGTCTTTTTCACGAAAGACTCGCCTCTGAATACTACGCCGTTAATGTATCACCTTTACAATTTCTTAATTCCATTATTCGCTTCTCCATACGCCACTCCAGTGTCTGCCTGGAACCTACCGAAGTGCAACAAGTGATACTCCCGAAGAATCACCCGCATTCCGAGGCATCTGTTGGAATCGTTGGACATTCACATTCGTTTCGCAGCGAACGTTCTCGTCTGGAATCTTATCTTCGAAGGGTTCCCTGTTAGCCGCCGTGTCCAAAGGGAGGAAAACGTAGAACGGAGAAGCGACGACGCTGGCCCAGGTCCAGCAGAGTCGGTTGACTCGGTATAAATACGGAACGGCTCACGATAAATGCAGGAACCTCCTTTCTCTCTTCTTCTTCTTCTTCTTCTTCTTCTCCATTCTGGTGTTTCTTTGCTCAACGTCACATCTTTTCTTCCTTTTCCCCTCGTTGCACTTCGACGCCATCCATCCTTTTTCTCATTGTTGTCAGTCTCCTCCTCTGCATCTTCCTTTTTTCCCTCTTCTACATTTTCTTCTTCTTCTTGCCGCGTTTAAAACCAAACGCGCGTCCGTAAGAGGACAGTGTTTTCTTCTTACATCATGCACCGCGCGCTATAAGGGTGATCCCCGTTATTGGTGGTGCGGTCGGAAAAGAGTTGATCCTTCAGGAAAGAATCTATCGAAAATGATAGAATAACGGCTCTTGATGCGGGACTTTATGTTCTAAAGAAATGACTAACAAGGGAACATCCCGGACCCGAAAATTCGTATAAATCTGAAACTTTGTGAATATGTAGGTGATTTCCTCCTCATTAAGAGGAATTCTAAGGGGTGTAATTAACCCCTGAAAATTCGGCTATTTTCTGACTTTGTGTTATAACTCGTGAACTGTAAAATATTTATTCTACCAAATGATAGATCTAATTAAAAGAAGTAACTTTTGTCGTGAAACTTTTTTTCTATCTCTTACAGGTCGCGAGTTATAACACAAAATCAACAAATAGCGGAATGAATTTGGGCAGCAAACAAGAATTGCGTTGTAATGAGGAGGAAATCCCCTACATGTTCACAAAGTTTCAGAATTGTTTGAATTTTCGGGTTCGGGATCTTCCCTTGTAGGATCTTTTAAATAATCGCGCAAGTAACTAAGAATCAGCAAAATGCAGGAATGAAATGAATTCTTGTAAAAAATGAGTAAAAATTGTAGAATAACTTTTTTCCAAATAAGGCTTTGTTTTCAGATTTGAATAATCAATTTTCTCGGAAAGAAAGTCCAGCTTGAAAAAGTCATTCCACGATTTCGATTTATTTTTACATATGGATCAACATCATTTTTTTTTTAAGAAGGAAGCCCGAACAAATAATTATTCTACATTTTTTACTCACTCTTTCACGAAGAATCACTTATTCACGGTTGTATAAATGTATACTCGCAATAATGGGAAACTGAATCAGTGTTGAGACGCTCTAGACGCCCTTGAGCGAGGCTCCAGTCCTTATCTCCTTATATTTCTTTCAACCAGCTTGTCTCGACATTCGAAATACTGTTTACTTTGACGCCCGGATGATTTACAAGTTCCTTACAGCGCCGCTACCTTGTGTACAACCGACTCATTCGATTCTGGCCGCTGCAGCACAAAACCGCGACGCAGAGTGGGCCAACTTTACACAGTTGGCATTCGTTGCGTGACCATTTCAACAATATTTCGTGAATCTGATTTAATACAGGTTTTGAAAAGTACCTCTTTGAGTCAGTCAAGCTTTCCCGATCGCTTCCGCCGTTTCTTTTCAAAGTAAACGTCCCAGGATGCTTATACAATACTTTCGACGAATTCCAGGAATTATCGACATGAAAACGCGCCAAAACAAAATGCAGGGCGCAAGTCACTCGGCATGAAAACACGCCGAAGCCACTCTAACAAGGAGAGTATCCCAGGTGTCCGCCTCCGATTGCTTTGAATTTTGGATATGTTTTAGAGGAGCGAAAAATAAGGTATATTCATATTTAGGGGGTGAAACCACCCCTATAAGATTTTCAGGTGTTCTTCTTCGATTGCTTTGGTTTTTGGATATGTTTGAGACTATTTTAGGGGACCGGAAAATATGAAACAGGTGTTTTTTTTATTTTGGCTTGTTTGCATGTTTAGGGGGTGGAACCACCCCTCAAATTTACAAGATTTTCAGTCATTGCTTTGGCCAAAAACCAACCCAATCGAAGGATGCCACCACCTATTCTCACGAGATTTGAGTGGTGGTGTCACCCCCTGAACATGCAACAGGCCAAAATAAAGAAACCCTTGTTTCTTATTTTTCGGTCCTCTAAAACATCCAAGAACCAAAGCAATCGGAGACGAACACCTGACAATTTTATAACTTTGAGGGGTGGTTTCACCTCCTAAATATGAATATACCTTATTCTTCGGTCCTCTAAAACATATCCAAAATTCAAAGCACTCGGAGGCGGACACCTGGGATACTCTCCTTGTAAGGGTTAAGGCAATGTGCCACGCCTTACCCTAGTAGCATTTTGGGTTGGCATACAGTTGGGCCACGCACATAATATTAGTTGGCCAACAGTTAGATTTGGCACTTTTTTTTCAGGCTGGGCGAACAACAGATGGCCAAGATAGGCTTTCCTACTGTTGCCCAACTATTTATAGGGACTGCCTGGTCTGGTTTAGGTAAAAAAAAAATTTTGCCGTGAGGAGAATCGAACACGGGCTTTCCGATTGCGAAGCAGCCTCTGTTCGCAACTACCCAACACACTTCCTTATAAACACTTTTAATTTCTAGTTACATAAATAGTATTAATTGTTTATAAAAACTGCACACTGACACGAAATATTCGACAAAATATCATCATTCGACTCATTCCTTAAAATTTCACATTCGTCTTAAGACAGACGACCTCATTACGTGTTTATAAATAAGAAAAGAAAAATCACAACTTGGAATATAATAACAAGTTTTTGGATGTAGCAAATTTTCTGCCATTTGTAAGACAACATTTAATCATCGTTCTAAAGTTTTTGTTAATTAACCAACCATAATAATTGTAGGCCCAACATTGAATATTCGTAGGCAAACTGTCGTAACTTTTTGTTAATTCACCAACCATAATAATTGTAGGCCCAACATTGAATATTCGTTGGCAAACTGTCGTAACTTTTTTGCCGTGCCCCTATGTTGGGAATTTGTAGGCAAAAACACTAACTATATCCCAACTGATTCCCAACTGTTGGCAACCGTTGGCCAACAAAAATGCTACTAGGGCAGGCTGTGAATTATTTAATGTCACATCAACCACTTGCATGGGTTATTATTACCCACCTAAGAGGTCCGCTTTACAATTTATTGTACAGTTTGATGTGTTTTAGGTAATGCAGTGGTCTTTGTATTAATCCTTTGTCGTTTAACTTGTCCTTTAGGGTGGGCCTTATATTGTATTTTTGTCTATAGGTGTAGTATTTCGTGCACTGTAGGATGATGCGCTGCACTGACAGCTGTACTTTGCGCAGGTTGCAAGATGTGGGTTCTTCTTTGTTGAGGAGGTGTACTGGTGCCTGAGTTTTGTGCGTCCAATCGTGATTCTTGAAGCTATGACCTGATCGTGTCTTGGTAACGAGCGTGATATTTTTCCTTGAAAAATTCATCTTTAAGGGGTTAGCTACCTTCAGGAGGTAGAATTTACAGGAGGTAGAGTTGAGAATTTATTTCAGAAAGTACATGCATATTTTTATGCAATGGTTTTTGTATTCAGACGAGGGACACCTTAACACGTTATTATATTATGTTTTGGTATAGAAATATTTAGTTATTGCAAAATTACAACTGATTTCCCGGAAGCTGTTTTTAGAAACACGTTTTGCGGTGACCTACATTATTCGTAACTGGGCTATCTGAAAAAAAACAAAGAACATTTAGTTAGTATAATAATTTTTTTGTTAGTATATAATAGTTTTATAAAATATTAATCTGGGACAAAATGGCAGATGTTTTAAGTGAAATGATCGATTTTCGGAGAAAAACACTCATTTTTCATTCATAAAATAAGAAATATGCATTGGAAAAACAAATGCTTCGATTAAAGGCTAGATTGTAATCTCTAGAAGAAACCTACAAAATTTCAGAAAGATTGGTGAAGCGGTTTTGGAGAAATTGTGGTCACCGGTGTAAAAACAGCTTCTGGGAAATCAGTTGTAATTTTGCAATAACTAAATATTTTTATACCAAAACATAATATAATAACCTGTTAAAGTGTCCCTCATCTGAATACAAAAACCATTGCACAAAAATATGCATGTACTTTCTGAAATAAATTCTCAAAGAATCGACTCTTTTTCTACCTCCTGAAGGTAGCTAACCCCTTAATTGATAGCAATCGTGGACTTCCATTTTCACGAAATATTATACAAGTGTTTGTAGGCGAAAAATACGACCCTCGGGCGATGGGACTTGAGCCCAAGATCTGCGCGGATCCTCTGCGTACTGGCCAGCTGCGTTACCAATTCCCCCAACACCGACTCCTTCCATGGGACTCTATTCCGAACTCTGCAAATGTGGCGTCTTACCTACTGGGCACTGTTTCCGGGGCAGGTCCACAAAGAGAAAGTGTACTCGAGGATTATAACAAAATATAAAGTATTTATTTTAATCAGGTAGTTAAGAATAAATGCTCATAACGTTGTCATTATTAATGTAAAAAAGAAATTTAAATTAGGATTCATTAGACTAAACTCTTCATTAAATAATAGTATATATCCATTTTTTTAAATACAATAACAAATACAAAAGAATTACGATTTAAAATATGGTTCGTTTTTACGGTTTTATTATTATTATTATTATTATTAAATTAACGGGAGAACCCTTTAGATACAAAGAATAGAACAAATTAGTACAAAGATAAAGACCCCGTAGTCTGGGTAAAACCGGGTTCCACACTAGAAACTGGCCCTAGCATATATATAATAACGGAATTCGTCCAATTCTTCAGCCCCCCAACCAGTGCAGCCTTCGTGAGTCCACTTACAACAAACTGTACACTGCACCCAACCTTCGTTCAATTTCGATGAACCATATGATTCGTCGACATAAATGCAAATGTCTTCACCGTTTACATCACCACTGTTATCATCATCCTTCGGTATTTTGTTCAATTTTGTGGCTTTCTTTCTTTATTAAGATTTAGTTTTAAATCTGATAACATCCTCGTTTTTGTTGCTTTGTTATACACATTTTGTCCAAAACCGGGCACCCGATTTTACCCCGTACGGTTTTACCCCAGCATACAATTTTGTAAATATTACGTATTATCAACAATACCAGGGCGAAGTACAAACAATTAACATAATTCACACAAAAAGGTATCTACCTCAACACTGTCAAAAGTGTTGAAGTTTCTTAACTATCGAAAATTAGATCAGAGCCTTCAAAAACACACAAGACGATATCACCTTAGTAAGCACGCTTGAAACACAATCATCTTTTGTTGACAAAATAAGACACATTGCGACGATATGTCGCTGCAACGACGCGGCAAAATTTAAGGCAGTTTAAAAAATAATAACGCGTGCCGGTTTTACCCAGGTACCCGGTTTTGTCCTAATTTCCCCTACAAACTGAAAACGTGGTATCATCTTTTCCTTTTTCTAACGCGTAGAGGCATAGGAACAAAAGAAAAACTTATTAACTAGAATTTCCGACGACTTAAAGCTTAAAAACTAAAGTCTCTCGCGACACCGGCGCGGTGTCGCAGTTCTCGTCGCTGGTTGGCTAATTGAATTGCACTTCCCTAGCGTGGGGGACCCGCGTTCTTTGAAAACGTCTTTATAGTGGCGACACACAACACTCAAACCAATGCCACCTATGTGCCAATCGCACCATAGGTCGTTCCTAGGGAATACAATCCCGGTCATTATTTACTATCCCAGGATTACGGGATTTTTTAAAGTCTATCTCGGGATTCCGGGACTAATCCCGAGATTGGGTAATAGAAAATTTCAGTAATTTGCAAATGATTTATTATGCGTTAAAATTCTATATCTTTATTTAAAGTGAACAAATATACTTTCTATCATTAGTCTGAAACATAAGCTAAAATCATTTTTAACAATAAAAACAGTAGAACAATGAAGCATAATAAAGCCTCAATAAAGTAGATAATATCAGTAAACCATTATGAAGATTTTTGGAAATGCGCACAAAGAAACAGCAAAGCACCTAAAGTACATAGGGTAAGCAGGCCAGTAGATGGACGGTTTAGCGGATTCCGATGTTTACATCAAGGCGTTTCTTAGAAATATGTGTTGTATTAGAAAAAATCAAAAGCTTTGCACGTAAAAATGTATAAATTTAAAGAAAAGAATTACTGTAAGTAAAAAAATTAATGTATTTAAGGATAAAATGATGAAAATTCTACTCATAGGCCATATCACCAGTAGATGGACTATAGGGCTACTAGATGGACAGTTTAGAACCAATAGATGGACGGGTGTCTAGCTAGACGTATAAAAGACTTATTACCTATAGTAGTGACCTAGATTAAGGCATTTTTTGTTAAACTATAGTTTATTTCATCAAAATTAAAGACGTATGCAGTCTTCATTGTCCGAAAACTGTGCAACAGGTTATGGCCCCAGAGTGCAAATAAAGTGGGGTTATATCTTTCCTAATGTGATCAGATGTCATGGATCATAGGACTGTCCCGATTTGACATGTAACCTGTTTAACATACAAGGCTGTATCTATGTACATCATTATGTGCATATTGATATAATATATATCTTTTTTGTTGCTTTCCATCTAAATTAAAAGAAAAATAACGCACCTACATACAAGTAAATGTGTAAACTTTTTGTTTATTAAAAAAAAACAGCTTCAAAAGGTTCAATTCTATTCGGTCCATCTACTGGACTAAAGTTAGAAAATCCATACCAGTACATGGACAGTCATTTTGATAAATTCTATCGTTTTATTTTTCTTTGTTTACGCGTTTATTTATAAATTCTTAATATTTCAATACAATCATCTCTGACATGCCTCATTATAATACGTTCAAACACGTTTTTTATTAACTTGAAGGCACGAATACGCTGAGCAATGGCTACTAAGAATCAAGCGACTAGCGCATACTGGCGTAAGACCGTACATATAAATACTTTTTCGCATACAAAAAGAAAATTTCAATAAATATATTAATGTTTTATAAAAAAACAAACGTTTTTTCTACAAAATAAAAAACAATAATACAGATTAAAACTGTAGTTCTTTCAATATTAAAGATTAACCAACGATTCGTCCATCTACTGGCCCCGTCCATCTACTGGCCTGCTTACCCTATCTACGTTGTTCGATTTGTGAAATAGTGGAAAGTGAGAATATCATTGTAAACATAAATATAGTTTAGTTAGTTATATGCGACTTAATATTATTATTTAAATAAATCATTGTTATTATTATTGTCCTTATTATTATGAAATGACTATGTTTATTTATTCTGTTTATTTTTATATTTTTCAGGTGTTCATAAAGTAATTCACATTTTTAAAAAATCCCGAAATTCTCGAGATTAGTTATATCAAATCCCAGGATATTTGGAATCCAAAAAACAGCCGGGATCGCGGGATCCCGGGATACCGTATCCCGGGATTGTATTCCCTAGTCGTTTGCAAGCGCCGAATGTTCCTGAAACGAATACCAGCCACGCGAAGTTAGGTCATTCGCAAGACCACCAATAATGGATCATCCTGTAAAGCGACGGAGAAACGTCACAGGCGAACGCGATACACGGTGTCCGCGATGACGTTGGACCGTATGGATATTAATAACACGCCGATTCCACCATCCTTTCCGGTGGGGTAAAAAGATGGGAAGACGGGCCGCGCACAACCGTAATGCCGCACTCGTGAACCACTAATAAACGGAGAGTTGACGTTACGTAACGTTTTCAGCTCTCTTCTCGCGGCCAAGCTTTCCTCGTAAGCGCGACGTAATTCCTGAAGAGCGTGCCGCCGTCACTCGTAAAATCCCGCTACACTCCATCTTTTTAAAGTCTGAACCTCTGACGAGACGGACGTCGAATTCGTATTGCGTGGGATAAGTGTTTGCCTTGGGTTTAGCGATTTTGTATTTAGGTTGGTTCTAATTTCTTTTTGAGATCAGGTTTAGTATTAGGAGATAGCGTTTCAGTGAATTTTTAGTTTACAAACGAGCCGCTGGGTGTTGATAATTTTCAAATTTTTAAACTTCCTGGATGCTTGGAAAGCTTTGTGACTACACCTTGTGAATAGAATGGGCATCTTTCGATGGAACAATTTTGGCAACGCTGAATGTGAAATAAGATTGAATTCTTGGGTTCATATGCAGTAATAGATCGAAATCGTGAACTCACGGTAGCGAGCATCGCGTTGACAAATTGTATTCCATGCGACGGCAGTTATCGGCAATTCTATTTCAAATTATATGGTCGTTGTCAATGTACAACTAGCGATGTGGTTCCACGTCTCGAGCATAAATCTCGGATTTAATGTAAATTCGTTTGACCAAAATATCCAAGGTGAAAAAACAAAGGAATTTAACGTCGTGCAAAATCTTCTCTCCGACAAGCGAACGCGGACAAGATATGTTTTCTGTCCCCGTTGCAAAATAATCCTAGCGCTTCCATGCAGGCAAAAAAAGATGGAAGGAACGCGCTGAAGTCGTGCCAAGAATTGAACGCTGCGATGTTGTCTGCGTGCTGAGGAACAGCAGGTGCAACGTCTAATATATGCTCATCGATCTGATTCACTTATTTCTCTTTTTCTTTTCACTGGCAGTGGGTACATTCACATCGCCGATTTGTCGCCGTATTTAATGAGGCTTCCCGAACAAGCAAGCCGTAGAATTAAAGTGCATCGTAAGACAACTCTATCGATTTAAAACAAGATGAAAGTCGTTGCGGCTAATAATTTGCTCAAAGTACTTAATTTTGTGGAAAATTTGAAGCAAATCGGCGCGGGCATCGTGCACACCTCTTGATTTTCGCCACCCTTTAAATTCTATTATAAATAATTATTTTAAAATATATTTTCTGACGGCCGGTGAAAATTTTGTGTAGGTATTTGTTGAATAACAAAAGCGTTTTCTTTTGTAAAACATTTAATATTCATAGAAAACAATAACAAAGCTAAATTAAATATATAGGTATGAGGTAGGTACCTATAAAAAAAGATTTAACGAATGAAACAAAATAAATATAAGGAAAGGGAAAACCCATGATCCTTAATATAGGTACGAAACTTTGCCTAGTAAATTAACAATTACAGAAAATAATGTGTAATCAATTACACAATTACAGTTTAATGGTTATTTGCAATTTGTAATTAGATTATATTTTGCCCAACTCTGGCCTAGTATAATAGTAATTATATGGGTGATTTAAAAACAATTTATAAGTTTGATACTAAATTCAAACATGTCGATGGCTTAGTGCACACATGTTGTACGTCCACTTTTAGCGTTTCTGGGAAAAACAGGTTCAAACATTCCATGGTACTTTATAATTAAATAAATACTTTTGCATTATTGTATCATCATATATATGTAATATACACCTGGTCACCATGCCTCTGGCCTACATAGTGATTCAGTATACCCACTTCAGCCCAGTGTCCTCAGCGAGAGATAGGACCCCTCTAGCAACATCTATTACTCTAACTCTTCCATTGCCTGGAGGTTACCACTCCGAACTCCTTACACAGTGCATGACGCTGCTTTGCGCAGATGACAGGTGAGCTAAAAGACGCCATATAATAGGTCCATATCATTCCCAGATCTGTTACTGTGCCTTGCTGGTGCAGGACATTGTCCACCAGAATGGCTAGCAGCACCAGCTGTGGGTGAATGTTCTGGACCTTGTTATTTGGGCCACTTCTCACCATGCGGGACACCACAGAGGGAAACATCGGGGAGAAAAAGGCCTTGGGAAGCCTCACTCCCTCAGGCTGGAACTCATCAATGTTCGCGATGTTCCGACCAAAGTCCCGATGGTGGGTGACTGTCATCTGGGCAAACACCGCTGCAATGCGAGGGAAAGTCATCACTTCTGGGTCCAGAGACTCATTCCTATCTTTGTCTTTCCTGGGTGCTTCCACAGATATTTGGTACTTTGCACACAACATCTTGACTATCTTAACAAAGTCTCTGTTGCTCTTCTTAATCATCTTGTGTACAACAGCTCCTCTATTTAAGAATATCAGGACCAAGAAGTGGATGTCATCTCCTATCTCCTCCCGGCTATTATACACCCACTCACTTTCCTCGCCATTTGCCTCCTTGTACTTGATCATGTGTTCTTCATAAAGGATCTTAAGGACATGATACGAAGATTCGGAAAATACCTTGAAAGGAAAGGGTTGCAACTGAACGCAGAGAAATAAAAAATGCTGATTTTCCATAAAGGAAGAGGAAAGAAGAAGAGAGAGGAATGGGGCTGGCAGGGAATCAGTCTGGAAGAAGTAAAGGAGTTTAAATACTTAGGGTATAATTTCCAGAAAAATGGGGGCAGGGAGAGGCATATAAGGGAAGTCATAAAGAAAGCAAGAATAGCGATGGCGCAGATATGGGGAATAGGACAAAGAATGTTCAAGAACAATTTTGAGAGAAGAATGAGAATATTCAGAAGCACAGTGAAAAGTATCCTGCTGTACGCGGCAGAAATTTGGGGATGGATGGAAGCAGAAAAGGTAGAGAAAATACAGGAGAAATACATAAGGTGGACTTTAGGTTTGGACTTCAATGCACCAGCATATCTAATTTTGGAGGAATCAAAAACGGACAAAGTAAGGATAGAAGCGGGGAAAAGAGCAATAAAATATGAGGAGAAAACGAAACGGCTGAATAAGAATAAAATAGTACAAGAATGCTGGAGGGAAATAGATGCGAAGCAAGCAGAGAAAAAGTCGAAATGGGAGGAAATGAGAGACGCATACTACAGGCAAAAAATGATGGATATTCGAGAAATGGAAGTAGAAAGAAGCAGAGAAAGAGAGTTTGCTGAGGAACTAGAGCAAAGAGACAGAGCAGAGCAGGTTCAATGGCAATACGACAGAATACTAGGAAGCAGATACAACGCACATTACACAGAAATCGGGGATAACCAGAGAGCAAATTACCTAAACGGAAACTACAGAGGCAGAGACCAAAGCATGATCGTAAGGTTCAGATGTGGTAACGAAGAGCGGGGAAGCAAGTACTGGAAGGAAAAAAAGAGACAGTATGCAGACTATGTAATGGGGCTAGAGAGACGCTGGCTCACATGCTACAAGACTGTAAGGAACTGAATAGAGAACACTCAACGATAAGAGGGATACTAAAGGGAGAAGAAGAAGGAGCGGAGTGGATGCGTATGGTTTTGGAAAAAAGGAGAAGAAAAAAAGAACAAGATGAAGGAAGAAGTCAAAACAAAAGCACAATATTGAGTTTACAGACCCAGAAACACTTACACACATAACACATGTGACCCAATTTTGAGGCCGAAAGGCAAAAAATAAACCTATATCTCCTAATATATGGGATATAAAAAAATAAAAAAAATATGGAGTTGCATGGTTCGATGGGGCCAATTTATTAGCGCAGACGAATTTTTTTTCGATTATTATTTTAAAAGATACGATGGTCAAGTTCGGTTTTTTAAATGCAAGTGTCAAGCATGTTGTCCGAATTTGAAATGTCACGAGTTTTTACAGTAAATAGGAGACTGAATTATTGTGTTAATTAACAAGGTAAGTCGCCAAAATTGTTTAAATCGATTTCGTATGTAGAGTCGCAGACTTGGAAGTTGTCCGGAGAAGGTTCGACAGAGAATCTTCTTCTTTCGCATTAGTTTATGGAAATTATTGTTTATATAAATTATTAGTTTATGGAATATATTGTAACAAATTGCATTGCATTTAAATTGCCAGATATTTTTATACCAGCAATTTAGAGATTTTATGTAAAGCTTATATTATATTTAGAAATGATTGGAGACGTACAGGACTTGGATAAAAATGAAGGGGACGCACAGGCTTGGATGGATGGAAATGAAGGGGATGCACAGGCTTGGATGTTGTCCGGAGAAGATTAGATAGATAGATAGACAGACCATCTTGTTTCGCACAAGTTTCTGGAAATTTGTCAAATAAGGTAAATCGACAAAAATTGTCAAAAGACAATCAAGAATTATTAAGAAAATAGATTATTTATGGTGAACTGCTTGCAATGTAGACCAAGTCACATTAGTGAAGAAAGTACGCTGAAAACACATTTCCCTTGATGCACAAATTTGCAATTAGGGTTTTGAAGAGAATTATTTCAACAGTTGAAAGAGAAAATAACCCTGCTGCACGAGCAAATAAAATAACCACATTTTTATGTACGATATTATATTAAAAATTTATTTTTTGGCATTTATTAATTTATTTATTATAAGTTATATTTTTGTCGCCACGGCCTCGGCCCCCGTCCTGACCACGACCACGGCCCCAGCCCCGGCCGCGATACTGGTTTGTTATTATCGTTTGGAGGTTGAGGGCCTGGGCCTTCATCATCTGGAGAGCGGCCCAATTTTGCTGCTGGGCCCTCACCCTCCTCCCGCTCCTTTGATGTCGCGCCACTCGTTCTGTAATTAGTAAAATAAACAATAAATTTATTAGTATTTAAATTTAGACCTATTTTCAAGTATTCTAAAAGTACATAACTCCTTAAAATGTGTATATATTTACCGTTTGCCGAGGCTGGTCTCTCTTGTGGTGGTGGTGGTGGCGGTGGTGGTGGTGGTGGCGGTGGCGACGGAGGCAGTGGCGGCGACAATGAAAATGGCGGAGGTAGTGGCTTCTCGTTCTCCTTTGTATTTAAATGAAGTAGAGCAATGTCAATATCTGAAACAAAATTAATTTCATCATCAAACGAATTGAAAAAATTTGAATAAATGTATATAAATTTGTATTACTTACCATCCAGAATGGAGTTGTGTACCTCTTTCTACAAAAATTAATAAACAATAAATTAGTAACAAAGATCAAGAGTTCATAAAAGCGGCGTATGATAGAAGAAAGTCATACATATAGCGCAAGGATATGTATTGTTCAATTGCAAATTGGAAATTGGGAAATTTAAAAAAATATAAAAATTTGAAAACGGAAATAGTGTATGATGCGAAATTATGTAAATAAAAATTACATTACATTACAAAATATGTTTCTTCTCATTACTTCACGAGCATTTTAATTATTGAATCGTACAAAAAACTGTTACGTATTATAACTTTATTTTGTGAATGATTCGCATTTATAACCAGTAGGAAATTAAGAAGATATTGGACACGTTTAAGAAAATATTCTAACCTATACTGCCAACAATTAGAAATATCAAACATATCTGAGTTGTACATAACCGAACATGTAAACTACAACATTTTGAGTCTTTGGGAGGCACTTTACCTACGTTAACTATCAATTGAAGTAGACCGTAACTGTATAGCAAGTAATACAACAAGAGGGTATGAGACACGTGGAAGCATATTCTAACTTATAATGCCAACGATTAGAAATATCAAAATGTATCCGAGTTGAACGTTAACGAACATGTAAACTGCAACATTATGAAAGTAATGAGAGGAAACATATTTTGAAATGTAATGTAATGTAATTTTTATTTTTATAATCCGAATTTCGAATTTCCAATTTGCAATTGATCAATACGTATCCTTGCGCTAGATGTATGACTTTCTTTTATCATACGCCACTTGAAATCAGAATTAAAGTTACGCAAAAATTTCACGAATCACGAATAAGTTTCTCACGAATAAAAGTAACGAATACAGATAACCGGGCTAGAGTACATGAATAATGATAACTCTGCTATGAATATATGAATAGCAATTTTTGATTACTTACATTTTCGGTCATTTCGTCCTCGTTGAGGGAACTCATCTGCGAGAATGGGCTTTCTCGTCACGTGCAACGATGAAGCGAGCATCACCGCTGCTCTTTTGTTTTTTAAGGAGCCCGCTTTTGGCATAGATACGGACACATTCTGTCGCGGGCTATTTGAATTGATTTTTAAGCCGGGAATCCACCAATAGCATAGTTTACAAGGGAAGGACCCCAAGTGGTCGGCTTGGACATAATGAAACGAACATATTTTCTACAAATAAATATTTTAATACGAATAAATATTTTATTCAAAATACTTGGCGCTGCTCTCCGAAAAAATGTTAATTGTCTTGGTTAATAAATAAAACAAGACAAGACACCACTGAGACAAGAAAGAAAGAAAAAGATTTTAATGAAATTTATACATATTTATTCAGTTGAGGCTTCAAATTCAATACAATCTATGAAATGCTGAATTACCCATCCAATTAAGTCAAATGCTAGTAGTGTTCCTGATTTCTTCGTTTCGGTCCAATTGTCTTGGTTAATAAATAAAACAAGACCAGACACCACTGAAACAAGAAAGAAAGAAAAAGATTTTAATGAAATTTATACATATTTATTCAGTTTAGCAACCCCAATTCCGAGAGCAGCGCCAAGTATTTTGAATAAAATATTTATTCGTATTAAAATATTTATTTGTATAGAAATATATCTGCTTAATATTATTTAATACATTTTTTCTTTGTATAAATAGCCATTGTGATAATTGGCGCAATTTTTGTATATCATTATTGGAATTACATCACGTCGTGATTTTGCTGATGGTATGCTATTGATAAAACCCTTGTAGTATTCAGGAATAATTCCGTTGTTTAAAAGATACAGAAGATCTTTTTTCTTCGCGATAGATATAGGAAGCCTTTTTTGAAATTTTTTATTTATTGTCACATTTTCCCAAGAATATTTTCGCCCAGGTTTTGAAGATTGTGCAATATTAAATTGCTGGGAATCTTCATCCGAAATGTTTCATGCACAAGTATTGTTTGCCCTCTGGCATGGACATACAACATTTGTATGTCCATGCCAGCATAATAGATTCACGGACATACAATAAAAAAAAATATTACTTTTGACACATTTATAAAAAACACAAAAATGTGATTTTTATACAGCATAAAGAAACAGTCAATAACTATTTGCTGCATATAAAAACTCAAATTTCACAAAAAGTGGACATACAACATGTGTGCACTAAGCCATCGATGTATTACCTACTTCTTTGCCGCTTATTCCAAAAGTTTTACTTTCTTATTGGATTTTATTGATTTTAATTTTCTCTCCCTACCAATTTATCCGTCCCCAAATTTGCCGCTCTGCGCAGTAAAGTTGCCCCGCTTGTGCCTCCCAGATCGAGCCGTGAATACTAGAACTATCGACGAGTAACGAACATCTATTTCTACCACAGCAGTTAAAATTACCGATGCCGATATATCTATGATATGAGGCAGTCAGACCAACGACGGACTAACCCACATTTTTTTCGAAACTGAGTTAGTAGTAATAATGTATTCCAACTAGGAAAAACAATTTTTTCTTCAATGTGGGTTAGTCCGTTGTCGCGCTGACTGCCTCATATATCGTCGCATTGACGTATTAAAAATTTCAAGAAACGCAATTGTTCAACAGAAATTATAGCCCAATAACTTTAGCTACTTTGGTACGCAGTTCTCAAGTTAACACTTCAATGGCCCGTGCCACGAATGCGTAGTTTCACGATCTCGATCAATTACTTCCCATGATTCCAAGAGTTCAACTTCATTTCACATTAATCGCCGTCGAAGCTACACCGTCCAAAGAACTCTATTCTATTTGCAATGTGCTCTTTCGGTAATTTCCAAAAACCGATCAACACTTGAGAAATTTGAAGAAGATCGACAGTGGGCTTCTCCCAAAAGATTCGGCCGTCACAGAGTAGAGTCCATCCCTAAAGTAGGTTCCATTATGCTGCGCCCTGTATAATGTATACCCACGTTCGGTGAACGCGGCAAAGTGTTAATATAGGTGTACCTCGTTGCCGCACCCCACTCTACATAAGGAAGATCGTTTCGAGTAACGACAGTGTACGCGGCTGAGAATCTCGTCGCGGCGATGCGTCGTAAAAACAGTCTCGTAACCTCGATGCGCAAGGCGGAAATGCACTTCGGTATACAGCTACCGGGAGAGAACAGGATCTTGTGGTACCGGTCCGCCTCGGTGTATCCTTGCTGTACCTGCGCGGTTCTCGTAACGGGAGCCTTCCTCAGTCACGACTGGCAATAGGACTCGGCGAGTGCCGTTGCGCGGCGTTCGGCGGCAACGGCCGTCGCATACGAAACGCAACGGCCGCGGCAGGAAGCGACGGCGCTGGAAGAGGAAACGGGAGGAACGAGTGAGTAGCCAGGGATCGGAAAAGAGTGGACGCGGGAGAAAGGGTTACGGCGCGCGTTTCGTTCATTCGCCACGAAACGGAAATGGAACGAATCATCGCCGACCCATTGTAATATTCGCTCGCCTCGTTTCGTTCAATTAGGTTGCGAATTCAGGTCGAGATCACCTGCTACTGCGTACGGCGAGCTGTCTTCCGAGCATCGACGCGTCGCCCGGCGAATCGCGTGCCAACCTGTTGGAACGTAGAAAGTCGATCTATCGATTGTTTTCGTACCGTTTTTGCCTCTCGTTGCGGTTCGAGGTGATATCGTACGTAGGAGGTAGATTTTAATTTGGTTGGTTTTAATGATTCATAAAGGAGGAAGGACTGGCTTCGGTGGCAACGTTTAGTGAGCGTATCTGTGGTTTTGTTCCTGTTTCGTCTGCGATTCTGTTTGGATTTGATTTAGGGGCATTTGAATAGTTCAATGTTGGAATAGTTTATGGGCACTGGGATGTTACTAGGGTTTATACAAAAACCGACTTTTTAAAAACCGGTTTTTGATTTCCACTATTCGCCAAAAACCGGTTAAACCGGTTTTCGAATTTGCACAAAAAATGTAATTAAATAGAATATAATATCAGTACTTATTTTAAAAATGTTCATTTTTTTTAATATTTGTGGAATTACAAAAATATAACAAATAAAATATACTGTATCTATACAAAACCAAATAAATAAAATAAATTTAAAAAAACTAAAATCCGTACCATTTTTGAGTCCACTTAATATTTCTGGATCTACAAAAATCAGCACAATAAAATACACTGCATACAAAACCAAATGGGGGAAAAAACTAAAATAACTAAAATCCGTACAAAATATAAATCTTTATTTCATTCAGTATTTTTCTTCTGAAAATATGAACTCATGAAGATTAATTTTACAGTAAACTGTTGCGTACTACAATAGGCTTGTGTCCGAGGCGATTTCAAGTCAAAACATTAACGTTTTTAATCAAATAATTAATTCATTTTTCCAGATTAAGTCTAGTATATGAAACTGGTTTTTTTCAAAATTTAAAACCGGTTTTCGAATTTTACAAATTTATGAAAAAAAAAACGGTTTTTAAAAACCGACAATCCCTAGATGTTACCAATGTTCATGGGATATTGCAATATTCCAATACTGAAATGTGCCTTTTCTGGTATGTATAATTCTATGTTGAAATGTTAGTGGTTTGCTGAAAAGGTGTTTCGATTTGACAAATAGTTTGGGATTCATTAGAGGAAGATTATTAAAATAACAATTAAAATAAAATTGTAATGTGTAGATTGTTAGGCACGTTTGGTAAATAGTTAAAAACACCACGATAGTTGAAACCACCTAGTCGTTTCATTTTAACTTCTGAGTAATTTACTTACGCTTTTTCTAAGCGCAGGCTTATATTATGTACCTACTAATATGGATGTTACTCTACTTCCTTTTATCGATGAATAAAACTTCACGATATTATTGCAGTATACTCACAGTACCTACACTTACAGCAACTACTCTGGCTTACATTTTATCTTACACCAGAGATCCAAAATAACAGTTATATTAAATTGTTTGGGGGGAAAATGTTGAAGTAAAAATTGATTTTTATTTAAATGGGCGCTAGTTATGATTAAATCTCAAAGAAATTAATTTTTAATTGTTCTGATTATGACTAATCATTATGAATGATTACAGTTCTTTTTGATTATCACTAACCACTATCGACGACGGAAATTTAATTTTGTTTACCAGTAACCAACACAAATGACCGGACTTTTTGTTTGTTCTCGTTACATTCGATCATTGTCAGTTGTTATTAACGTTACTAATAATTAGTATTCATTGACAACATGAAAAAAAATTAATTATAAAACTTCTATATTACAAACAAAAATCGGTAAATAATTGTACTACAATCTCCTTTATCCTATTCTTTGTTTCATATATTCTCATACTGTTTTTTGATTAATAAAATGTGTAAGCTTAACCGAATGCGGGGTCATTTTGACCCGGCCCGTAGCTCGCCTGCTGCAACAGTTATTAAAAAATGAACTTTCACTATGGGTAAAAATGACCCGGCATTCGGACCCCGCGGTCTGCTCAAGCATCCGGTGTCCGAGGGTTAGTAATTCATTTTTTTAATGCTGTCAGTGAATCCCAATTATCAGTAATGTTAATAACAATAATTAACAATGATCGAATGTAACCAGAACAAAATTTTGCCGTCGCCATTGGTTAGCGATAATCAAAATAAAATTCGGGTCAGCGATAATGGCCACCGATATCCAAATTTAAATTTCCGTCATCGATAATGATTACCGGTAATCAAACAATTTTACTCATTTATAATGGTTATTCCCAACACAAAATCATTTAATTTAAAGATATTAACTCTTATACCATAACTTTTAAAATTTGTCTTTGTTATGATATCTGGCATTCCTATACTACTTACAAAGGTAACATACATTTATTATTTAGTGGTGCCCTATACAGTCACCTAGTGATTCTTCCAAGATCTTTTATTTTTAGTTCGTTCATATCCTATTCTTTGCACGAATTCCATCCACCGAGTATTTTACTCCATTCTGAATAACTTACAAAATTCATACCACTGAAACATTCTTTCGACGCTGTCACTAATTCTTCTCCTCCATACATAATTTCGCCATAGGTACATACACACTTGTGCAATACACAGAGAGCCGCGCAATATCATTTTCGCACCCACAAACTGAAAAACTAGTACCTACCATCACCCATTAAGCGACCCACTCGCTTCTAAATTACAAGTTGCCGCGAGATAATCACGGCCACTGTTGCGCCCGATGGAGATTTCCAATTAGCTACCAATAACAGCTTATAAATTCGAACAAAAGTAGCTTTAAAATCACGCGACAAACCAAATCTCTAAACCGCTCGTCGTCCATTTATCGCGGATTATTACAAACGCAATTTCTCATGGGAACCTCTTGCAGTAGCGTACGAAACGAAGACGGAGCCCGCCTGGTTGCCAGTCCGTGGGAGTGCACGCAAAATGATAGCGGATAACTCACGGAGAAGGTGAATCGCCTGAGCGGGGAAAACGAATGTTAGTTATTTAGAAGAAAACAAACGGGTACGGTCTGTCCGGAGATAGAAACTCGGTGCGCCGTAAGTATACGTATACGTACGGCGGTTCTTTCAACTGGGTTACGACCCAGTTCCTGCTATTCTCAGCGAAACTGCCAGACACTTCGCTCGTCGCCAGAAAAAAGGTTAATGTCGGCATACCTGTAACCCACGTGCTCAACCAACGAAAATGGCTAACCTGTTAATTCATGGTAATCAGCGTCCCGTTTCTTTCCCTAACACCTCGCGAGGATTGTTCGCGCGTTCTACCAGAAGACACTGGCTTTACACGAGTCTCTTTCTACTCGACGCTCGGCGAATTTCACGTTCATTAGCTCCGTTACATAAGCCATTAAGTGATTTTATACTTCACCATCGTGTTCGCAAATATCTGAGAGTGCGCAAAATTATGCGGTGAATTATTATAAAGCAAATTCTACAGTAGCCTTGCGAGACCAGCCTTTATGAATTCTACAATGGCCCTAAATTCGTGATGCAATAAAAGCAACCACCAATTTCGTCCAAAATGGGGAATGCCAAATGTACACCGAAGTACCATTTTGGACGTTGTAAAGGTAGCACGAAATAAGAACAATCTTTCTTTCATTTAATATTTTGATTGTTTTTTCTTCGTTGAAAATCGACAGGTTTCGAGGCGTGCCACCAGTTGTGGCGCACCCTGTACGGATCCCCAACAAACGTATGTACGTATTCGAAATCGGATTTCAAATAGGGTCGATGGCTGGGGTACGGATTTAGACGCGTAGTTGTCTTGGCCAGGCTATTATTCTTTCGATCCCGACCGCTTTGGAAGCCAACATGTAAACCGACACGTAATTGCCGTGTGGTGGTGTGGTTGGCCTATTGTCGAGTCGTAATTCTCGTACTCGCACGTTGCACCGGGGTTTAATTAAATTTCTTGTAACAATCGGGTATGCGGATCTGCACGGGCGTCTAAAACGCTCGCGAGAGGTAGCTTCCTTTTGTTGGCGCCAGATTGTTGTGCAAGGAAAAGTCGACAAGTATGTGAAAGTATTGAGATTTTTTAGCCGGTATCATTCTTCCTTATTCTGGTCTAATCCCCGTGTGTGCTTCTGGTTTCAGATCATAACTGTCGGGCGATCTTGCGTGGGTCTATTTTGCCCCATTTAAAAAATTATTTTTGGAATTAGAAAGATATTTTAATATATCTGGAAAAGTTAAAAAATGAAGTTTCACACATCTTTTATTGTTTAAGTGAAGTTAGAAGACTACGTGCTTCGTAGAGATCTAGAAACTCTCTAATTTATTTAGCCTAACTGCTTTTTAGATGGTTAAAATATCCTATTTGAAATATTTAATTAAGTAATACGTTAGTAATACAGTGAGGTGCAAAAGTGAATACACTCTCTTTAAAACAGAATAACTTTTTTTAAATGGGGTCCAACCGACTTGAGGTTTTTTGAGAAGGTAGAATTTCGTTTTGAAAAAATTGCAATGGTCGGAATAGCAAACAAAAATAGTGAAGGTCGCTTTTTCAACTCTTTTATCTTAGCTTGACGAAACACGTCACGTAGTAAACTAATCCTTCTACCTCCTCAAAAAACCTCAAGTCGCTAGGACCCATTTTAAAAAAGTTATTCTGTTTTAAAGAGAGTGTATTCACTTTTGCACCTTGCTGTATATTATTTACCGGTACAGTTATTGCAAAAAAATTATATTATACTGTTACCAAATAATGACGACATTCTCAGTTGTTTCAAAATGCTAGACGGGACATTTTCACTAAGGACGGCAGACAGATGGAGAGAAAGATTATTTTCCTTTCTGTCTCTTTTCTCTACTCTTGCTGATCCTTTTCCCCTTCAAACAGTAACAGAATTATGCTGCGTTGACACTGTAACATATTCCCGTGATTCACCACCTCGAAACGTGATAAAGTAGCGTAGCGCCTCGAGTTCTTGCCACCCCAATGTCACGAAGATTTACTAATTGTAAGATAGTGACCTACATTTCTGTAATTCAAAATTGTTCCGATACAATTGCCACGGACACTAGGTCCTATATAGAAACATTTATTCCATCGTCCGCAAATACACACGGCGTGCCACATTTTCATAGCTGCTTAATTAATGCGTTTGGTATCTAATTTACTTCGGTCGAGATATCGACCACTGAATACCCAGTCACCAATCACGGAATAATATTTTCCCAATAATTAAGCCGTGTGAGGTTTCAACGATAACATGTTAAATATACCCGAGTGATGCAATATACAGGGTGTCCTGTAATACGTGGAACTCCAGAGATGAATTCACCGTTTGAAAATAATATAAAAATGTCATATATGACCTTGTTTACTAGTCATAGTGAGTCTTGTATTCTGTCAACCTCTAATTGATTATCTGCACAACAGATGCTCAAGATGATCATCTTGCATTTCAATGCATGCCTGCAAGCGTACTATGACCAATCTTCTTGCTCTCTGGGTACTTCTAGGAGTACCTTGGTGGGAACCTTTTAGTTTTTATTCCATTATACAGAAATCGTATGGATTATTAGCTCTCAACTGTTATATTAATTTATAATCTTTCATGGTGGCTTTAAGGGGTCATGCTCAGTCAGGAGGCCGAAAAAAGGGTGGTCTTTGGAAATTTTTTACTCAAAAGCTATAGCACATTTCTCAAAAAACCTTTTTTCCTTTTAAGGCTGCCGTCTCGCTAGGCCTTGAATGTGTGCGTACGCTCACACAAGCTAGGAAAAGCGTGTACGTATACGCGAAACCGTTTCAACCAACTTACGTCGTGGAATCGGCAAGAAGGAAGCTTTTGCGGGTATAGTTGCCTCCAGTAGGCATCCGTGCAGGCGGGTCTGGTGCGTTTGAACGCTAAAAAGCACCGTACGTTGAAATAATAATGAATTTATGACTCGAAAACTGACAGAATGAAGCTTCAAGGCTTCTCCGTACCGGCGCTGGTGGTATATTCGAGCCACGTAGCATCACCGTTATACGTATACGCGATGTAGTAAACAAACCCGTTTCAACCAACTTACGTCGTGGAATCGGCAAGAAGGAAGCTTTTACGGGTATAGTTGCCTCCATTAGACATCCGTGCAGGCGGGTCTGGTGCGTTTGAACGCTAATAAGCACCGTACGTTGAAATAATAATGAATTTATGACTCGTATACTGAGACAGATTCGAGAAATGACAGAATTATGCTTCAAGGATTCTCCGTCACCAGCGCTAATGGTATATTCGCGCCATGTACCATCAGAACCGGTGGAAGTCCCAGCTAGCCGATATATGTAGGAAAGACATAGTTGCCGATACGTATCGAGAGTCGTATCGCGTTGTTGCCGCATTTCCCCTATTACTATTTGTCGTCAGGAAGACTTGAATGAATCACGGCAATCCCGATATATACCATCTATAGTAACTTACACCAAAGGAGGTTTCGTGGACACAACTGTAGCGTGTCAGATTTTCACGAGAGCGGCCGGGATTCGAGTCCCCTTCAAGTTCCATCATTCTTCCCTCCCTTTTTTTCTATTTTTTAACAATTATTCGCGTGGAAATATATTTTTTGGATATTACGTATTATATAGTACGTTACATATTACTCTACGCAAATTTTTAGGTTAAAAATGCATTTGTAACATAACATATTATTCTAATCATCTCTTTCACCGGTGTTATCATATTCTTGTACTGCGAAAATATTTCATTCCGAAACTCTCGACGGCTGCAATTGTCGAGCAGGTAAAATGGGATGGCCGTTACTTCTGATCGTAAGGGTGGTCTTATACCTGCTCAAAAGAACGGTCGAAAGGGATGATTAGAATATTATGTTATGATATAAATGCACTTTTAACCAATTTGCGTAGAGTAATATGTAACGTACTATATAATACGTAATATCCAAAAAATATATTTCCACGCAAAAAATTGTTAAAAAAAGGAAAAAAGTGAGAATGAATTTTGCGGGGTACTCGAACCCCGGCCGCCCTCGTGAAAATCTGACGCGCTACAGTTGTGTCCACGAAACCTTCTTTGGTGTAAGTTACTATAGGTGGTATATATCTGAATTACTACGTACGTTAAAAAGTAGAAACTATAATATTTCGAAAATGAAGGTCCATTCGACAAAAAGCCGAAATGGTATTTTGATACTATATGAGTAATACGACCCCCATATACTGTCGTTCCAAAAGCGAATCCACATTCGTGATGTCCCCTTGTAAGTTCGTAAAGAACGCGAGTAGTTCATTTCAAGTCGATTTGTGGTTATGGGTTACTATTTATTGGTGACTGGGTCATTTTTTCACCCCCTCGGAGTTTTTTTTCCATAATTTTGGATTGTCATCCAAACTACGCACCCCTGCAAACTTTCAAGACAATGGGATGGTTGGAAGTGGGTTAAAATTGAGTTTCCAGGTTTGAATCAAACATACAAGCAAACAGAGGATCGTAGCTGAATAAATGAGACATTCCAAAATATACGTATTGTTAGTATTGATCTCTAGTTTATATTAATAAATTGTTACAACCGTGGAATAACAATTCCGAAGAAAAGCATGTACAAGAGTATTAAATTGAAATATTTTTGTCCAAATTGATGTTTTAAAAAAATGGTAACGTTATTAAATTTGTATTTAAATAACAGACACTTCTTGTTGATAAAAAAGATAATTTGATGTATAGCTAGATAAAAAAGAAAGCGTCATATGCTTTTAGAAGAATTATAGCATTCATAAATTTCATTACGATCGGCGTGTTACACTTCGGTGATGTAACTTATTCGCATTGTATGCTTTAATTTTGTACATTGATTATACAAAATATTACATCTTTCTATGTATAAATAAAAAATATTGGTACGGAAATTAGTATTGTTCCATTGACATGTTTCCTAACTTCACTACCCAACCTCTCTTTCTTTCATTATTGCTATCCTCCTTTACGCTCAGCGAGGCTCTGACGCTAGACGCAGCTCTCGTGCCGTATTCCTTCAAGACTTCTCGATAGAAAGAAATGTGGCAACAGCGCGGCAGAAACGGAGAAATCGGAAAATGTGGCAACAATGCGTCAAAAATTCGTCTACATAGAGTACCTGGAGATGTCACCTCTGTACAACTTCTTTTTATCGACCGCAGTAGTTTCATTAGGGTCCGTCTGTTTACAAGGGACGCTTCGATCGATTCGGACCATAACAAACTTGAGACGGCAGCCTTAAGGATTCCATCTAGTACCGTGCATCGTAATTTTTTCATTTAAAAATATTTATCAATAACTAAGTTATTGTCCATCACTCGAAGGTTCTTTCAAAATCGGTGACCAAAATATTTAACCCTCGGTTGTCACACCTACTTTTTCGAACGTCGTTGTCACACTGGGTCAATTTGACCCTGCCAATTTTCAATCAGTTGCTATTTCAAATCGATGCACGGTACTAGATGCAATCCTTAAAAGGAAAAAAGATTTTTTGGGACATGTGTTATAGCTTTTGAGTAAAAAATTTCCAAAGACCGCCCTTTTTTCGGCCTCCTGACTGAGCATGATCCCTTAATGCTGTACAGCTGTCTAGCAATAAAATATTTCTTGCATTCGAGTGTAAACATTATTTAATTCTCTGGCATAACATTTGAGCTTCATCCGTCGAAGAAAGCATTGCAACACAAAACTTGTCGTAACTCCTTAAAAAAAAAAACCTACAACATTATTATACTGAAGTCCGGAATCCATTCTTGAAGTGAGTCGCATATATTACAGGACACCCCGTATAATTCCAGTAGAGAAATAGAAGCTTGATAAAAATCGGCTCTTATTAGTTAAAGCAAAGTTCATTTGAAGCTTGTTTCTTTAGTTTAGAGCGTTGCATTCTCCGTGTTTGGCCACATTGCATCGCGTACGGCGATTGCGTGGCCACGCCGATTTATCTGTGCCCTGTTTCGGTCTCAGGGTGAACCAGGTGTGATCGGATATCTCGTGCTTCAGGGAATGTTTCAAAACTGAGAGCAACACGCTGCCTGGTGTCGCCGCTTTGCCTGCGACGTTATCATTCGGTAATTTGTTTCACGTAAATTATTCTGCTGTGTATTGGCGAGAATCGATTATTTATCCAACTCTTCAGATTATTAACTGAATCATTTCCCGAGTAAAATCACTGTCAGTCCACTGGAAAATTCGTATTTAATACTCAACAGAATTTAGTTAATCAGTTTATTTGATTTGTGTAATATTTTTTACTTGGAATCGTTAAATATGATCGGGTTCTATGAATTACTTACGAGTAATATTCTACTTTAAAATGACGATCCTTTCTGTGCTGCCAAATCAATTCTTAGATTTTCATCAACAAAAGATATAAGAAACAGCTAGAAATATCTAGATTTTATAGAAATATCCAGATAGTTTATTAAAATATAAATAACATCACTTTAATTCAATGAAATAATAAAGACTAATATTGCTACTAGTAAAATCTAAATTAAGCGAAACAAAAAATTATCCTCTTCAACTTCCTCTTCAGCACTACATGGGCCTGATTCAGAAGAAAATTAAGGATCTTTTTGTATACATCAATTGTTCCAATCTCATTCAACACTATGGATGGAAGTTCGTAAGAACTGCAACATTTCTCTAGTCTGGATGAACTGAATTTAATCATCAAAATGACATTTAGCAGTTCCAATTTCATTTTATTTCTCTGTTTGGATTATGCGTAATCCATTGAGCTGAATACTTTTTTTATTTCAGCATTCGAATGCGGTAATATTAATGCAAAAATTGCACAGTTACTAATTTCTTCAAATGGATCTAAACCGGATGCATGTATAAATTGAAGAACTTCTTTCCAGAAGGAGTCTTTATTTGTTTTATTATTCTAACTAACCAATTAAATTTATGCTTGCTAATTGATATTCAACATTAGCTAAACATCCATTATTCTATTAAAACCATCTAGATTTACATCCAACATCTGAATAGCATCTTCTGGCATCCAAACTAGTGTTCCTGATTTCTCCATATGTTTTGTTTCTCGAGAAATCAGAAATCAGATCATATTTCTTGAGAATTCTCGAGAAATTGAAAAAATATTGCAAAAATTATATTTTCGGAATAATGTTGGTAATATTTATCAAAAACACAAGAAAACTTTAACTAAATGATTATCCCTGTCTAATTTATACAAAACTTGCGTAAATGAAAAAATGGATATTAAATATAATTGATAAATTTAGTTATTTAATATAAAATTTGTGCAAAGCGAAACATCACTTTTTTGTTTTAAAATTGATTTTTAAAAAGCATAATGCGTCTACTGTAGCGTCAGCGAATTTTTTCTTTGTGACAAAAAATGCCTCTTTTGACTCTTTTTGATGAAATTCTGAATCGTGCAAAAATTTTATAAGGGATACAATAGCCTTATCTCCTCTTTTCTATATTTCTTCTTTAATAGCCACAAGAAACTCATTCGGTACTTAATTCAGTATACAATTTTTCTAAATTTTTAAATAAGAATTTAAGAGGAATTCATATAGGTTCTAATGTTATTAATAAGATGTTTTATAAATTGTAGATGTGTTTATATGTTCGTGATTAACTAGTAATACACAATTTGAACTGACTCAAAATTAATTTCCGAAAATCAATGACACTTATAATGTTTTTCCTAGACTTAAGTTTTTCGAGAAATTACAGTATTTCTCGAGAAATAAGAAATAAGTAATTATAAAATTTCTCGAGAAGAAACACTAACCCAAACGTATCTAAAACCATCTAGATTTGGATGTAAAACATCCAAACCTTTTCTGCGAACACACATGCACATCGTTGGAAAACTAAATTTATTCTCGTTCAAATTTTGCGTAGGTATATTCTATTTCACGTCAACGAATGTGTTATTAATACTTCGCACTAGCCTGTGATGTGTGCTAATACCGGTTCTATGAACTTTTTCTGGAAAGTCCTATAAAGGTAAAAGTCCAGTGGCCTGAGATCTGGAGACCTTGGGTATGATAGAGTTGGTTTTAGTAGCAGATATAGTAACACTAATACTAGTAATAATAATTAACCTAATAATCGACTCACTCTTAGCCTATATTTTATTAAGAAGCTGGCTGCCACAATGACAGTGAAGCTTCTCGGTGGAACTTTGAAAAGCGATTGAAACTCTCGGCTGTATTATTCTAAGGATGTTGAAGTTCCATTTTCCGCAGTTTCACTTTATTTCCTCCCTCATTTCACTCCAATATCGAATCGAAGGTGATGCGAGTACCATTGCTAAAAATGTCACTTACGATTTATATATTTGGTTACTATTAATCCACCAGTAATTTCTTCATCAATCCCTCGCATTTCTTACCTTATATTAATTTTATTAACGAAGCTCCACGTGTCCACATATATGTGCACATTTCTCTTATTTTCTGCTCGTAGCACAAACAAATTTTTTACTCGTTGAAGAGTCGAATATTTCCATTTCTGTGGCCATTTAGAGCACTCTATGAAACTCTGTGCTTCGGGGCAGAGGGGAGGGCTGGGGGATAATAATAAACGTCGTAGCTGTAAAGACGAATAAAATGGGATGCGCTCTAGAAATCTCGTCGAGTAACACGAGGCAGAAAAAGTGCATAGACCAGCTGTAGGTGGGGGAGCTAGTTGAACTAAACCCTTCGTGAAACCCAAGATCTTGATACGTCGCTGAGACGCCAATTTAATTCACGTCGAGCAATGTATTTGCTACTAAACATGCTCGCTGCTACCTGCTACACGTCAGCCCGGATATATTAATCATTTTCGCGGGGGAAGTCACGCGATCGAAGGAGGATTTATCATTCTATTACGATCTCGTTAAGCGATAAATGTAATTGCAATTTTCGTTCGCCGTTACGGGCCAGCTTCCTACAATTTTCTCATTTCACGTTGCTCCGCAGTTAACATTAATGGCCCGGGGGGAGGGGGACACAAGGGCAGGGGAAGCATTAATGGTTCTCTGTTTGGTAATTTCACGTGATACACCGTGGAGTATTAGTGAATTTTATATTAGTTTATTCGTGTTACGTATTATTTTGTATTATTCACCGCGTTGACTGCTGTGAGTACCGCATTTGGTTCATGGTAGTGCTGCAGATCAGTGTAACTGATGGAAGTAATTGAGGACCTTGCAGCAGATGGGCTGCAGCTCCATCTTTACTAACTTCGAGTAAATTAGAAAAAACTGTTTATACGAATATTGCTTTGACTTAACATTAAAAAGAGAACACTAATAGAAAACAATATGCATATTTTCACACAATAGTAGTTATTGAGTTGATTAGTTTTTATTTCAACTTTTAGCGCAAAAATATTCTATAATAGAAATGTTAATATTTAATAGAAATATTAATATTTGATAGAAATATTAATATTTGATAGAAATATTAATATTTGATAGAAATATTAATATTTGATAGAAATATTAATATTTTATAGAAATATTTGATAGAAATATTAATATTTGATAGAAATATTTGATAGAAATATTAATATTTTATAGAAATATATAGAAATATTTTATAGAAATATTAATATTTGATAGAAATATTAATATATATTTGATAGAAATATTAATATATATTTGATAGAAATATTAATATATATTTGATAGAAATATTAATATTTTATAGAAATATTAATATTTGATAGAAATATTAATATTTGATAGAAATATTAATATTTGATAGAAATATTAATATTTGATAGAAATATTAATATTTGATAGAAATATTAATATTTGATAGAAATATTAATATTTGATAGAAATATTAATATTTTATAGAAATATTTGATAGAAATATTAATATTTGATAGAAATATTAATATTTTATAGAGATATTAATATTTGATAGAAATATTAATACTAATATTTTTATTTATTTGCAATAAATCGCTTCAAACGAAGTAAATTTTTTTTAACGCATACTACACGTCATAACTGAAAAACTGTAATAAATGACGCTGTATCCCTCTTGCTGCAAGGTCCTCAGTTGTAAGTCATATGGTCCTGGTAATTCTTTTATTAATACCTGAATAAATTAGTTTCAATAGCAATTTAAGGTGCAGAAAATATAGTCTCGCTTTCGAAGAAAAAACTAGCTATCGAAAAACTCAGTACCATAGGAAATAAACACCATGCAGCGCGTCCGATATTATTAAAAACTCAGAAAACATTCACCAAGCTTCTCGAAAGTCATTAGGACTTACACTTACTCTATAGCTCAATCGCATTAGTTCCGTTTACGAGATTACTTGGGCATGGTTAATTTAATTTGCGAATCGCTGGAAGTCGGAACTACCTTTCACTCGGAAGAACGCCGCTTAAGGAAATACAACTCCAGCTATTTATCAGCTTGGCTCGATGAACAAAACTAATTCGCGTATTCATCGGATGGTAAATTTAATTGCATCCAATTAAGGGAACTAGGTCGCACTTGTCCCAGTAGCTCGGTACTCTAAAGCTAAAGGATACGGTTCGAAGTATACATACAAGGTGTCCGATTTAAATCGGTCCACGCGAATATCTTGGAAATTAGTGACGATACCGAAAAATGTTTTAGACAAGGGTTGACTGATTTCGTGGCAGGCGTAATCTGACGTCAACAGGAGTTTCTTTTGTTGTTGTATAAACGTAGAGTAGATGCGAAGGTCAGTTTCGTTTTTTTCGTACCACCGGTGACACGATGAATTTTTCATTCGGATCGAGAACATCTAATAAATGTGCTAGCGTGGGTCGTCGATGATACACACGGGCTTACTGGAAAATTCAATAAAAATGGCGCGGCACAGAATGGTTTAAATGCAACCATATACAATATTAGCCACAGGTATATTCACATGCTTAAATAAAGGCGAACTAATTGTGAAAACCGCTACCTTGCTTTTGCTTCTTGATCCCTAGATCGAGTGTGTGTACTTAATGCATTAATCGATGCATCCTTCATTCACTATAAAAAAGTATTAGGGTATTTATATCTTGGATATCATTTCATACGTTTTGGGAACAGAGAGAACATGAGAGTAATAATGTATGTATTAATGTATGTATTCAGAATCGAATGAAAAGATACATGGTGGAATGAAAAGAAAAATGCGATGATCGACCAGCGATGCGAGAGATGTGCAGAACGAGAAATGAAAGTGCACGAGACACAGAGAAAAATTGTTTCATAGGCATGGATTAATGTGATCATAAATTATGTATACGATATAACACGTGCCTGCAAGTATATCTGATGCACTGTTACGGTAAAAAAAATCGTTTCCTCGTGATTATACTTTCACTTGCTGTTAGAGGTTGCGTGTGAAAATCCCTGATGCATTTCATCCGAGGAATTCAAGTTTATAATGGGCTGAATGAATACGCGTTTGTCGTTGAAAAGAAAATGAAAATTGTATTGGTATTACGTGTAATTTCTTTTCTTAATAACTGCTGACAAAAGTGTGATGATAATTGTAACGTTACGTGAAGTCTTGGTTTTATTGGAGGTGTGACAATTATTTATTGTTCAATCCTTTTTGGGTAATTGAAGCTGTTACTATTATTTATGTTTTCTAGAAGTTATTTTAGGGTGAGTTGATTTCGACGTAGGTACTTCACTGTGTTGGGTAACATTTACCTCGTCTCTTAATCCACCCAACTTCTTGATTTCAGCAATCACAGATTTTTCGATTCTGTATTTCGTTACCAATCTATTGGTACCTTTAGCGTTCTTAACACACTGCATAATATGTATTCTACAATTGAGGACCTTGCAGCAGGAGGGCTGCAGCTCCATCTTTATCAACTTCGAGGAAAGTAGAAAAAACTGTTTATAAAATTATTGCTTTGACTTAACATTAAAAACAGACACACTAATTGAAAAGTATATTTTTCACGCAATATGTAGTATTGGTGTTGATAAGTTATTATTTTTATTTTTGGCGATAAATATTCTATAATACCAATATTAATATTCCTATTTCTATTAATATTATTGAATAATAGAAATATTAATAGAAATAGGAATATTAATATAATAGACTTATAGAAAAAATTAATAGAAATAGGAATATTAATATTAATATTTCTATTATTAAATAATATTAATAGAAATATTAATATTTCTATTATTAAATAATATTAATAGAAATATTAATATTTCTATTATTAAATAATATTAATAGAAATATTAATATTTCTATTATTAAATAATATTAATAGAAATATTAATATTTTTATTATAGAATATTTTTCGCCAAAAATGAAAGTAATAACTTAATATTAATATTTTTATTTTATTTATTTGCAATAAATCACTCATTTCTTATCGGATTTGCATCAAACGTGCACCAGCGATGTAGAATTTTTTTTACATATATTACACGACATAACTCAAAAACTGTCAAAAATGGAACTGCATCCTTCTTGCTGCAAGGTCCTCAAGTGGCCTACAGAGCTCAGAAGTGTTTCGAATGAAGAATAGTCCAAATGAGATCGAAATTTGACTCATTTCCTCAAGGACAACCTCGCCCCTGCATTGCAACTCACGTGAAGCTCTACTAGAGAGTATAGATATTTTAATTGTCATCCTTATTGGCACATATTCACAGAGCTAGCCCCATAAAAGGGACTTCACTATCTCGAAACAATACTTCACCGAACCTTGCGCCACTCAAACTGTTAAAACAGTATTATCTTACAATTAGTACAATATCACCGCATAAGCGTAAAGATGCATAGCCGTATCGTGTTTGTAAAGTGACGCGTTATGGATTGCGGAGTGCTCGAAGGAGCGAGGATACGGGCCGAGTATCGCGTTTCGTCAAAAGAACTGTAAAGTAGACGTATTTGCGGAGAGATAGAGGTGTGGATAATTTATCCCATGGATAAATCGATAATTGTGTTGACCTTCGCTGCGGTTACCGCCCGATTACCACCGCCATGTCGTCACGACAATTTTGCTCGATTAGTATGCACTCGCGACAATAGGGTTCATCAAGAGCTTCGACTTACCACGCAGAGAACCTAAAGCGTACGCGCTGCATGTTCTTCAAACATTTAATCAAACTTTGCTGAGCATTTCGCTTTCATCGAGGTCGGCGGTGGACAGAATTTTATCTGTAAAAAAAATGAAAAAGAAATTCGTTATTTGTTTTATATTTTTAGTTTAGCTAAAATGCGAAGCACTGTTTAAAGGAGAGATACGAAGCCCTATAGAGCTCCATGGGACCCCATGCAGGTGAAAATACGTGATATATTTCATATTTCAGATAATAGCTGTTATATTTTGATGTGTCATGTTTCAGAATATTCTTCTGAGATTGATTGTGAACTACAAAAATGTCACCAACTATTCTATGTTCATTTTGGACCAGAAATATCACAACAAATATTTTATCAAATTCCTCTTTGCAATCACTAGTCTTCTTTGAGATCAAATTTGGGGTATTTTATAATTATGTAGTACCTACCTATACAACTTATTCATAGTTTAATTTCTGTGTTCTAATTATTTGCACATTCTTACGTACACATTTTTTAAATTATGTATTAAAACGATGAGCTGAAGGAAGAGAAAAGAATTTGGAAAAATAGAATTGAAGCTTTTAGTGTTTATTTACATGTTCATACAGTGTTTTTATTCCTTAGCATTATCGCCTGATTTAGGTTTTTGCAAATTCAATTAGGTATCGACGTGTAATCTTCGAGTGCATGTTCTTTTTAATGGTTAGTTGGTTTTAATATATTCTTATCATGGTTAAGGTGGAATTCTCATTTACAGTGACTCATATATACATTTTTGTGTTTTAACCCTCGGTTGTAACACTGGGTCAAATTGACCCGGATTTCGACTTTACGATCAAATGTCTTTGAGGCACCATTGAGAATTATACTACTCGCGCCATGTAGTAGTATTTTCATATATAGAGATACTTCCCGACTGTGTGGAAGCGTCAGTGCGTATTTGAAAGCTGTCGAAATTTGAGGTAGGTTCAAATTGACCCATGTGTGACAACGGCGTCGTTTTTACTCCAAATCGGATACAGTCATTTTTGTGTTTGAAAGCAATCAGAAAAGTAAAGATAGAAGTATTTTCATACGATTTGTTCTTTCTTTTACTGGAACGATAATCAGAACACATTTGTTATTGTATTACAGAACACATATCCAATGTCCCACATGCTTGCACCCGATGTGCGAGCGGCACCGTACTTAGTTATGCAATGACTGTGGCGGTCTACAATAGACTTGTTTTTAATTTAACACACTTTATTACTGCTAAAATTAAATTTTATATTCTTGGAATAATAATAAATTTTTTTTTTTCCTGTACAAATGCATGAGTTTTTCAACCGAAATGATGCCACCATTCAGTATGTAAAATAAATACCTTTTTCGAAAGCTGCGATATAGGACTATTTTTTTATCAAAGCAGTACATCTCAAGAGTATTACTATAAACTTTTAGCTAAAAATATTAAAAATGAAAAAAGTTATGATTTTTTAAGCAAAGAAACTTTTTTCGGAACACTTATTCGTTCAAAAATTTTGTTAAGAATGATGATACAATAAACGTCAATTTTCAACGATGGGCATATATTCTACAATGCTCAAACTTCATCTCAGAATTTTTGCAACTTAATTTAACAAATAGTTTTTAAATAACAACTTATTGAAAATTGGCAGGGTCACATTGACCCAGTGTGACAACTACGTTTGAAAATGGAGGTGTGACAACCGAGGGTTAAACAACCTTGCGCATCACCGTGTGAGAATATAGAATTTCATAATATTTATTCAGTTTCGCCGTGGCTTAATTTGATGTTCAGTATGTTTCAGCATTCTAATCAAATATACTAATTGGATTATCCTTCCCTGTATGATAAGGTTAATGTTTGATCAAATTAACGCGATACCGTTGTTGTGACAAATTTGCGTGTAATTTATTCGAGGAAAGAATTTCATATTTTGAAATTAACTTTCATCCTGTCATTTCGGAACCAATTAAAAAATGTTTGTGTAGATTCTATAATATATTACACCCAGGGAAAATATTCCTTTATTTTACACGTTTATATGAAACGTAGAATCAGAAAAATAGTTTTATTATACTTTGATAACTATCAGTTTTATGTTTTCCTGCATTGCTTATTTAACATCATTTTCAGAAAATTTTTCGTCGCTCGATTAGAAATTATAATGCATATACTTTGCCAGAATTTTAAATTATCAGTAAATTTCATTTAATTAAATAGAAATGTATGTATTTAATTGACTCAAAGAAGTACAAAGAAGCTTCGATACTATTTTTCATAATGAAAATTAGTAATTTCCAAGACAAAAAACACTTTCCACTGTTAGCGTATCCTCTCTCTACTTAGTTAAAGTTTATTGGATTGAATTTTATCTAAACAAAAAATATACTACTTAAGAAAGTATGCTCTTTACCTAGAATCTACTAATTATATGTTCAAGGACACAGTTTATTTTCAAATTCATTGCACATTCTTCGTGCTATTGCACGAGTGAATCAAATATACCTGTACATGTAAAATTAACCACTAAAATAAGCAATATTATAATGAATATTTTGACAGTATATTACTTTCAAGATCATCACCATATTGACTCCTTTCCTCTCAACAAAGCTCAACCCTTTTTCATATATCTCTAATCATTTTTTAATATAATTCAGTGTACACCATCAGAAAATCTTCTTATACACATCATTACGTTGCAACGAATAATTCTTACCCGATTTTCGATGGTAACGCTCATTTGCCTCTTATCTTTTATCAGCCACAGACTATTTACTGTCAAGGACGAGAGTCCATGTTGCCACGAAGCAACAATTGGTATTGTTTCGCTCGTATCAGCGTTCATACTCACACTGCCAATGTTGACGACCTCAGTGATCGAAAGAAGCTCGATTATTACACGTCTTTATCATTATTCTTCGAAATAAGAAAGCACAAAGATTCGTGCGATACAAATATCAACACGTACTGTACGCTACTGTCCTCGGAAGCATGAGTCACGCTGCAGTTTTATTCATTACTAAACATGATATTGCATAATTTTTGTTACACCATTCGCTTAGAACGTTATCCACCTGTTTCACGCGCCAACTCCAATGCCAGCCTATGAAAATCTCACGCGCGATATGCAGTTCGCGCAAAATCAATTTTGCACCGCTCAGCACACTTTTAAATTAATGTGTATTCACTCTTAATGGCTCACGTCGCTGGCACTTGTTTCGTGGACCAATAACGGTTAAATGCAATTACTGGGTTGCAGTACTCGGATATGACGAGGTTTAAAGTATCTGCGGGAAAAATTGTTGCTGTTCAATTTTTTGAAATCAAAATTTACGGGTAGGGGAAATGTGGGATAATTGATAACACTTTTGCTTTTTCATTAGAATAATGATAATGGTTTGCTTTGTTTGTATTTAATTATGTAAGTTGTAATTCTTAGAATATTCTCAATATACTTGTATAAATTTCAGAGCTGAAAACTAATTTTAATGACTGATTTTAAACATTTTCTGGCAGTGACGTTATGCACAAGTATCCCCCACTGAAGGGGAGACTTGATCAGTGAACATTAAGAGTAAATAACACATTCAATTTCTAAAAAATATTTATTATCTTCGTCAATAATATAAAATAAACGGAATATCATAAAAAATCGTAAAGTATAACAAACTTGAAAGAATTACTGAAAAAATAAAACCGAAGAATTAAACTCTAATTAAAAAGCTGAGGTATTCATGTATCCCCGCTGATCAACCATTCCACCTTTCCCCTAATCGTGATTTCAGTTAACGTTATCAAGATATAATTAAACATATTTAATACTTGGCATAATTAAATATGTAAATAAATGGGTCTTCCACATTTATTGCGCTACTCTTCGTTTTTAAACGACATTTCGATTTTCCCGAAAATTTGATAAATAATCTGAAAGCTACGTCCGCCAATATGTGATACCTTTTTCATCGATTTTGGTTATGAAAGAGCACAAACAAAAAGTTTAAGTACGTGTAACAAAAATGCACGATGATTCTACAAGGTTCCTTTGCCCTTGTTTTTAACAATGATTATTTTTTAATAATTCTTTCGGCATGCACCGTTGCTAACGGTGTCGGGCACGAAATGAAATAAAAAATAAACTAAGACAGGGAGACGCATATTCTTCCACAATTTGAATCCCAAATAAGGTCATCTTGCACGATGGTGTCGCAAGTTCCCAATGATTCCATCATGCCTAATACGGAGGCCATCTAATATACTATCAATTAGCATATGCGTTGGCGTATACACGTGGAGTTAATTGTGTGCGCTCCCAGTAGGTTTTTTACCATGCACATAAATCTGTAAAATGTCATAATTATAATATCCGAAATATTTTACACTGAAGGATATAGAAATTTCTCTTCTTTTTTTCAACAACCAAAGTATTATTTATCATGCACAACAATTTTCGTACAACGCCATTACACAATTCAATTCATATTTAAATCATTACTATTTCGAAGAGATGTGTTATTTTACATTGCAAAGTTAATTTATAATGTAGTATAAGATTGGCATTATAACATTTTAGTAATGTTATTCTTAAATTTAAACGTATAGAAATTAATAGAAAGAGAAATGGTTAAATTTATTAAAAAAAAACTACGCGACTAGTCGAAAAAATGTACCTTATATTCTTGGCTCGCCTTCTCATGAGACCCATTCTGACCCCAGTGTATCACCATTTTACCAAACATCTTGTATGCGAGTTTAAAATACCACGGGCTTAATATGCATTGTTTAAGGCGCCTGAACCTTTAAGTGTGATTCACTTGTGGATCATTAGAAATTGCTTAAGAATATGCCAAGTGCATCGAGAAATGCGGATGCACCAACACTGATACAGGTAGCCACACTTACGCCCACGTGGCCACTGCAGTACCTCGTCTTCAAAGAACCAATACCTTCTAGTAATTCCAGTAGAATGTGTCCGTCGACACAGACCTCTGGATTTGTAAATTTTGGGGGTAAATTGAGGACTTTGCAGCAAGACGGGTGCAGCTCCGTCTTCAACTTCGAGTAAATTAGAAAAGAACTGTTTATAAAATTATTGCTTTGACTTAACAATAAAAAGAGACACTAATTGAAACAATATATATTTTCACACAATAAGTAGTAGTTATTGAGTTGATAACTTTTTATTTCTATTCTTGGCGAATTTTTCAAATCTGGAGCTGCCCAAAATAAAAATATTGCACAAAACAGTAATACCTAGGTGCAGGTACAAAATTTGCAACAAACCGCATATTTGTTATCAAACGTGCACCAAACGACATAGAATTTTTTTACATACCTATATTACACTGTCATAATTCAAAAACTGTCAAAAATGGAGTTTAACCCCTCTTGCTGCAAGGTCCTCAATTGCAAACCCCTGTTACCAATACTTTCTAAGCTGACACCAAGAGCTGCACTCTGAAGTATGGATCAATCACTACTCCTGCGTGTCCACGCCCAATTACTAGAGGGCTGACTGTATCAATCCTTAATCTGTTAATGGGGGTAGACGAGTTAACTTGTCATTTGGAAATTCTTCTGTGCTGGGTAGGTCGAGTTGATTCGTCCCGATAATTGAAATTTCATACTTTCAAAAGGTGTAAATAATGTATTAAAATGGGTTGATTCGTCTGTAATCACAATTTCAAATAGACTAAAGACGTTTGTGGTGAAGAAACGATGTAGTTGACAGGTTAATGGTATACTAAGCGATTGTGAGGTTTGTAGGTGGAGTTAAGTGGAGGCGGTGGGAGAGAAACGAGTTCATGGGAGGTCTTTGCTTCCCAACCATTCAATATTGATACCTCGTTACAAGATCACCTCCCAAATCTCGAATCTAGTTATCACTATTTAGGGTTTGTCGGTTTTTAAAAACAGTGTTTAAAAACCGGTTTTCTTTTATAAATTTATCAAATTCGAAAACCACCCCCAAATATGAAAAACATATTTAAAATTTAAAAAAAAAAACGGTTTTATATACTTGAATTAATATGTAGAAATGAATTACTTATTTAATTAAAAAAGTTGACATTTTCGCTTGAAATCGTCTCGGACACAAGCATATTGTAGTACCTAGGCAACAGTTTACTGTAGAACCAATCTTCATGAGCTCATACTTTCGGAAGAAAAATGAAATACAGATTTATAATTTATATTTTGTACGGATTATAGTTATTTTAGTTTCTTTATTTATTTGGTTTTGTATAGATAGAACACATTTTATTTTGATATATTTTTATAATTCCATAAAGATTAAAAAACTGAAAATTTTTCAAATAAGTAAAATATTTATTTTCCATTTTAATTATATTTTTTGTGAAAATTCGAAAACCGGTTTAACCGGTTTTGAGGAATAGTGGAATTCGAAAACCGGTTTTTTCAAAAGTCAGTTTTTGCATAAACCCTATCATTATTCCCACATAATTTGTGCTCTTTAAATGTCTTTAATTGCTCTTTACTATGCCCACTTTCCCATTTTCTTTTTTGGCATTGGAGGCTTCACTAGTGCTCATTGTCAGTACACTTATACGCATACTAGCTTTATCACCTGACTTCGCCTGGAATTTAGATTCTGAATTTATAATTTTTTTTTGTGTGAAAATAATCACATTCATCTGGATTAGCCAGGCCTGATGAGCTGAGGCACATTTCATGACCCCAGAATTTTTCGTTTGAAAGTTTTTAGACCACAAACATACAAACATATTTATAAACTTTCTGCTTTTTATATTAAGATAATAAGCCATTCCTTCTTTACAGTGTAGTTCACTGTCCAATAGCTGGTGAATTGTCGAGACCGTTTATATTCTGGACACGCTCGTACGTCACTCCGATTTCCATTTAATTTCTTGCTGCACACAATCCTGTTCTTCTGGCTACGAAACACGTACATACGATTTTTAGCTCGATCGCCCGTGAATGATTCAGCAATCGTTTCGAGAAACCGAAAGAAGACACGTGAAATGAGAGTCTCACGTGCGTAGGTGTGTTGGTTACACCATTGTGCCTTCAGTTTCGAATTGGGAACGTTGTTTGTCGCGTTCAGCGCTTGGATAAGATTTTGTTGTATTCTTTCTTGTCGTCTAGTGGGAAATAATAGAAATGGTTCAGGGAAGAAACAGTTTGCTGGATTCGTGAAAGGAATTTAATCAAAAATGTTAATAACAGATCAAGGACATTAGAAGTGAGAGCCAACTTCGTGACACGACTTCTTTCTACTTTTATATCCATACAGAATGCACTGTTGTAAACTGCTTGTGGGTTCTCAATCTGTTTTCTTCAAATTTGTATTATTTCTGGGACATTCCATGCGAACTCGGACAGATTTTGGAGTAAGTTTTTCAAAATTGCTGAAACTTGATTATGTTGCAGTTTTTAGGAATATTTAAACGTACCTCAAAGGATTTTTGAAAATTTTGAAAAATGTAGATTTTACAGCTGTTTGAAGTTAATTGCTAACTTTTTTTCAAAAAATTATAGCTATGGAAGTAGGAAATGGAAGGAGATGAGCTTTGCAGTGCTTATAGAGAAGACATTGAAGTCTTTAGAAAAAATTATTTCAGTTTAAAAAAAATTTGAACCTTTTTTGTGCAATTATTTTAAACAAATGCAGGTTTTTAACATCGGGCGCGATTTTAAAAACCTGATAAAAAGGAGAATATAGTTCTAGCCTTCCCCTTGATGGACAAATTTTCAAAAATATGGACATTTTAAAATTGGCCCTGTAAAAATTGCCGAAAGTTGACGCTGCGTCGATGCGCACCGGCTCGACTGGTCGGGTCGTGCGGTACTCGTAGTGGCCAAGCGGCTATAAGTGATAAGGATTCTCGAAAATAGTAAGTTTTTGAAAAAAACTGAAGGGGGAAAACTTTTACTGTTTTTTATATCCAACATAATACGATATCTCAATTTTTGGTGTTCGCAATATTTTCCTTGAAACTAGGGTGACTTTCAGTTTTTTAAATGGAATGCTATATATTTGATTACCCAATATGAAAACAACTGTCTAGACAAATTCAACCATATGGTATACTATGACCTTCAAGGCCACACAAGGTTAGGAATGAAAGAAAGAAACTCAATCTACTAGATAGATTGTTCAATATATTTACTTGTGAAGTCAGTTTTGTTAAGCTACTTTGAACTGGAGAACACAGAAGCTCCACTTTCCATTCGGTTAGTAATTTAGTTACACCATCACTCTAAAGATAATGTATTATATTCAGATGAATCTTAAATATGAAGCTCAGCGCGGAGATTAACATTTAAAATCTTAAAAATCGTTTCATTTACGGCGATGAAATTTCATCGAAATTTATATTATCAGATATTCTATAAATATTGTAAACTTGAATGAAAATGCGCTGTCAGTTATGCGAAATACTGTCTCTGCAAAGTTATTAGCTATTTCCTCTAACAAATTGCTGAATTGTGCTAATTTAATAGATTTCAGATAGAATTTAGGGCTTTGCAGGAAGACGGGTGCAGCTCCATCGTTACGAACTTCGAGTAAAATAGAAAAAACTATTTATAAAATTGTTGCTTTAACTTAACATTGAAAAGGGAATTGATACTAATACTAATTGAATAATATATATTTTCACACAATAAGCATCAGTTATTGAGTTGATGCGTTTTTATTTCTATATATGCGAAAAAATATTCCGTAATAAAAATATTAATAGTACTTACTTACCTAATATTAATATTTCTATTTTTATTTATTTGCAATGAATCGCTTATTTCTAATCGGATTTGCATCGAACGGGCACCAAACGATGTAGAGAATTTTTTTAGTACCTATATTACACGTCATAACTCAGAAATTGTAAAAAATGGAGCTGCACCCTTCTTGCTGCAAGGTCCTCAATTCTAGATCGAATTGTTATGCGGAATCTGTACCCACTTAAAAGTAGGAATAGAATTTAGTGACGTTAGAAAGCTGCATGGACATAAGAAAGCAATACTAGCCATGCAATTCAATTTCTTTGCTGCTATTTAACATAACGACAGGGCTGTTAGCAGAGGGATAAAACGAGGACAGAATGTACAGCTACTTATTGTTTTATAGGATAGTACGTTACATACATTCTATTCAATCCGTCCGCGGCATATTAAGCGTATGCGAATGCTGTTTACAAGGATAACATGAAAGCAACGCCACCCATGACTTTCATTGTTGAATTGAATCATCGGATTCCTAGAATTTGTCTGGGACGACGCCATTCATTCAGTAGAATACAGAACACTGCGTAACGTTAAATAAACACAAGAATTACACATTTCGTCGGTACAGTTATAATGCATACGATCAGTAGTTGCAACTCACTCAGTTGTCCTTGATCATAGCATTTTATTGAAGATATGTAAAGGCAACAATAACGCCTTCGGCTTACTAGGATTATTTCTCGTGACATAGTTAAGATTGTCAATGGACCAAATATCTGAACAATTCCAAACTACACATCAGTTCCCTAAATCCCCCAAAACTACACTATATTCAGTTAGATTCAAATTTTCAGCCATTAAATTATGCAATCAATACGAAGGCTGTTTCGAACTACTTCGCCTACTTTAACCTTCTACCTAGTTCATGCATCCATTTACAGCTGTAATTATTCGAATAATTTCTTCGAATATTCGAATAATTAAGAGTGTTCGAATACTCGAATATTCGAATAATTAGGAGTATTCGAGTTCTCAAATATTCGAAGAAATTATTCGAATTCTCGAATATTCGAAGAAATTATTCGAATTCTCGAATATTCGAAGAAATTATTCGAATTCTCGAATATTCGAAGAAATTATTCGAATTCTCGAATATTCGAAGAAATTATTCGAATTCTCGAATATTCGAAGAAATTATTCGAATTCTCGAATATTCGAAGAAATTATTCGAATTCTCGAATATTCGAAGAAATTATTCGAATTCTCGAATATTCGAAGAAATTATTCGAATGCTTAGATTATTCGAATGCTTAGCTTATTCGAATGCTTAGCTTATTCGAATGCTTAGATTATTCGAACGCTTAGCTTATTCGAATGCTTAGATTATTCGAACGCTTAGATCATTCGAACGCTTAGATTATTCGAACGCTTAGCTTATTCGAATGCTTAGCTTATTCGAATGCTTAGCTTATTCGAATGCTTAGCTTATTCGAATGCTTACATTTTTTGAATACTTAGATTATTCGAATACTTAGATTATTCGAATATTCGTTACATCCCTAATCCAGTACTTATGAATATTTCAAAATTTATCAACACTCAACAGCCTTCAACTGTTGACGCACGAAATCCTATAATCAGATAATATAATAAACAGTCGAGCCACAAATGCGTATGGCGTGCATAATGAATACTATAATTTCCATCCAAACTCCTCAAATTACCTAGAGGATTAGTCCATGGCACATTAACATCCGCGAACATCGAAAATGGGATACGGGATAATCGGTTGATAGCTGGCGTTACCTAGCGGCGATAACGAACGCGATACCGGGCGATGCTCGTTTTAATAACGATTCCGTGTATCGCACAGACCACGCATCCTTTGAATCCTGCGGTCGGGGTTGGGCTCAAAGAGAATGCGGAAGTCTGACTGGATCTGCCCGAATATTTATCGTAACCGCGTTCGATGGAACTCCGCGGAGTAAGTACATAACAGAAGTTGCAGGTTTTGCAGTACATACACGCCTTTACCGTACGCCGTTGACCCATTAATCACCAAGGTTGGACAGGCGTTACATAAGCAGCCTTTCTTTGGGGATTATCCTTATCCAAGCTGGGACGAATAAAATCTGCAATTCTTTGCTGAGTACTTTCTAACATGGAATAATTGGTATTAAAACACTCAGTAATAGGAGTCTAGAGGTTTTTGGAAATCTGTAACTTGTGCTTTTAACCCTTAACTGGTATCCTGGGGTCGCTCATGACCCCAAGCAAAGTTCGCTGCAAAATTTTTGGTTGTAAACTGAATTTCTAATTAATTTTATAATAATAGTTTAACTTTCTATGTTTCTATCATTTTATATGTCGACTTTACAAATTTCTGTGCCCTTTTTTATTTGTGGTCTGCCACGGTCCCAGTATACCAGTCACGTGTGCTAAAAACAGTATACCAGTTAAGGGTTAATGAAATTACATTATAGGTATCTGTGAAGAGTAGGGTGGGATTCCTGGTTTAATGAAAAAGGAGTGTGAAAATGTTGAATTAAGTTTGTTTAGAAAATCGATTTTAAGAATCGGTTCCGTCTCGTATTAGTATTTTCTATTTTGTATGTGGTACATGGAAAATCAATGATGAATATACAATAAGGTGCAAAAGTGAATACACACCCTTTTTAAAACAGAATAACTTTTTTAAAATGAGTCCAACCGACTTGAGGTTTTTTGGGAAGGTAGAAGGATTAGTTTACTACGTGACGTGTTTCGTCGTTTTGAAAAAAATTGCAATTGGTTGGAATAGCAAAAAAATAGTGAAGATCACCTTTTCAACTCTTTTATCTGAGCCTGTAATGAAAATTCAAAAAACCCCTTTGGCTATTGAAGTAATTTGTATACAGGCCTAAAATTTCATCAACATCGGTTAACGTTGCTCTGAGCTACAAACGCTTAAAGATCGCAAATAAAGTCGAAAATTGCTGATTTCAGGAATTTCGCGATCTTTCAGCATTTGTAGCTCAGAGCAACGTTAAACGATTTAGTACTTCAATAGTCAAAGGGTTTTTTTTAAATTTTCATTACAAGCTCAGATAAAAGAGTTCAAAAAGCGATCTTCACTATTTTTTTTTTGCTGTTCCAATCAAATGCAAATTGTTTCAAAACGACAAAACATGTCACGTAGTAAACTAATCCTTCTACCTTCTCAAAAAACCTCAAGTCGGTTGGACCCATTTTAAAAAGTTATCCTGTTTTAAAGAGAGTGTATTCACTCTTGCACCTTACTGTACGTCGATATATTTTGGGAAAAGTTACTTTATTCAAACAGAATATGTTTATATTACTTTATTCTTAATCATTCTTATATTATACGGTTCTCTGAAATCATGTACAAAAAGAGAATCAGTACAAAATTTCGGGTCCACGTTCTGCATACATTCAGTAATATTTACTACAAAACCTGAAATTCAATGACTGGAATATTTATAACTGGAAACTATACACTATGATCACTAATAGTAGTAAGAAACTTCCCAAAGCCACCTAAACAACAGTTCAACCTATGAATAACAAGATTTCAAAGTATCTTTTCCACCATCAAAAAGGGGCCTCTGCCATTCACTGTTCCAAGAATTCCAACAAGACTATCCAGACCCTGAAACGAGAGTGATTCCGATGCAAAGTTCCAGCCGACCTAAAAGGTCAAACGCGAAGAATGATTGCAGTTTATGGAAGTTCGCGGAGTCCCCTTCGAAACGGTGTTGAATGGCCCCAAATTTTGCCAGCACAATGTTAAGGCCAGCACCACGACCTGAGTGTATACGTGTCTGCTGAGGGAGAGGCCGAGCACCAGTTGTCGGTCAGCTGTTTCGGCATACCTGAAGCCCAAGTTGAGAGGCGGCTGGTTCGACGAAAGAAAGATGGACAAAACGTCCCGAGATGGTTCCGTTAGCTCGACCAGCCGAGTCGGGATGCCTGGTCAAGGTGAGAAAGGAAGGGGCCCGAACTAATACACCGACTCCTTTGGAAACGCAGCATTGCTTCACATTCCATTCCTCGCGTTTCCCAAATATTTTCCACGCTTTCTATCCTTCCATCGCTCCATCGTCCGGCGTCGTGCTGGTCGAGTGCGTTCCTTTGTTGAATAGTGGATAACTCGGTACAGATACCGTTGATGGTATAAACAAAGCGTGGTCGTAAATTAAACACTGTAAAATGATCGACAACAAGGATAACGAAGAGGGGAACTGAGCATTAAGAACAAAAACGGACTAACTCACATTGAAAAGAAAATTAATCTTTCCTCTTTTACATAATTAGTATTAACTCAATTTTGCAAAAATGCGAGTTAGTCCGTTTTCGCTCTGGATGCCTCAACTAAGATCTCACCTTGGGGGGCACAAAGTTTGGCTCAGCGATTTGATTCAAATTGTGTACATAGCTAGTGCACAGTGTGTATAATTATACACGCATACCGTCAAGGACCCAGTTCCTGATCAGATCCCAATTCCTGACCAGTTTAGGAAAATAAACCAAACAATAAGCTTATTATGATACAAATTTATTCTAACAAATTACTAAATAATTATGAAGTATTTTGAAATTTATGCGCAAAATTTGATAAGCTCATAGTAAAACGTGCGAAGGTGGTCAGAAACTGCTCCCTTTGCATTTTTCACTTTCAAAGTTAAATTATAAAATAATTATTATTATGTATGCACTTTTTTAATACCAAATTTAAAAATCTTTTAAATTTGGTTAAGTTTTCCCTTTACACGTTTAAAAACCCGCGGTAGTTACTCTTAAGTGATCAGGAACTGGGTCCCTTTGACGGTAGGGTGTATATTGGTCAGAAGTGTGCGAGAAAGTCAAGCTCAAAGTTGTAATTTCTCAAACCCTCGATATATGCCCATACGCGAGAAGAAAATTGTAATTAAATCGGGGTGGTAGCTCACTCGCAATTTATGTACTAATTGCACACACATCTACACATTTTTATGAATTTTCAGTTATTTGTGCGATTAATTATTGAAATAGGTTTCAGATAAAACTTTGAACTCCATTTTCTATATAGATTGCAAACCGGTAAATCCGGTAAATCGGTTTGAAGTTTTTTTTCACTAATAACGTATAAGATATCGACGGAATTATGCGCATACAATTTTACATACAATTTTTACCGGTAGTTCGCCAAATTTTTACTGGTATTTCGATAAATTATGCATTTTTCGATATTTGCCGGTAAATCGATTTACCGGTAATTCGCCATATTTTTACTGGTAATTCAATAAATTATGCATTTCTCGCGATTTACCAGTAAAAATTGTATGTATAGCAATGTAGCACATATATGTAGCGCATAATTCCGTCGATATCTTCTACGTTATTAGTGAAAAAAAAACTTCAAACCGATTTACCGGTTTGCAATCCCTAGTCCTGTGCAGTTAACGTATTATTACACTTAACATGGACTAATCATACGCAACACTTTACCCGAAACTTGTGCACCCTTCGTTCTAATTTACTTCCCACTGGCCAGTTTAGCGCAAAGTTTGAAAGTGCTGCAGAGATATAGTGACGCAAAGGTAGCAAGGGGTAAAGTCGATAGCACCCTTGAGTGTCTTCCCTCAAGTCAACACTCTAGGGACGTATCCAACATACGTTCTGGACATTAGTATCGCGCCTTGCAGAGATACAGTGACGTCGTAAAAGCAGCAGGGGCCAGAGTCAAGGGTTGCGCCCTTGAGTGTCTTCCCTCAAGACTCTAGGGACGTATTCAGCACACATTCTGAAAATTAGTAACATGTATACTTTAAGGTTCTGGTGTGTGCAGGAATCTGGCTCGATAAGTGCAGTTTTCTAACAGGTGACGGGGAACATGTTCGGTGGTTTGTACCCTCAGAGATATCGCTTTACGCGCCACCTGAGCAGGTCTCGCAAGGAGAGTGAAGAAGCTCGGGTCACCGATTGGGCTCAAATTTTGCACATGCATCCCCGATCAAAAGTCTTAGGACAGTTGTTGCATTTATTGTTGCTGTTGTATGTATTTGCTCCAAGCGTGGAAATAATTAGGTAACGCTTTAGAGCAGTGCTCCGAAGCGCCCGATGTGCCACAAGACGCTAAGTGTGCCGCGGCGCAATGCCTCTATGAGGAGGAAAAGCATAAGATTTATTTTTTAACACAGTTTTGCATAAATAAATGCAATTTCTCTGTATACACTTTGGAACTTCTATATGTTTTATATATTTTTTCTTGAGGTGTACCGCGCGGAATTTTGGGAAGGGCTTAGGTGCGCCGAGGGTGAGACACGTTGCGGGGCATTGGTTTAGAGATAAGAAGGAGTATTATCCTATTTGATACAATTTAGAATAAAGAAAGCATACGATGCTGATATAGTATAAGGTCGTGAGTAGGGCTGCCATCCGTCCGGGTTTCCCCGGATTTGTCCTCTTTTTTTAGGGCGTCCGGGGATGTCCGGGGGGATTTTCTGTAGTGATCCGGGTTTTTCGATGCTGCGCGCTCAAAAAGTCATAAATAGTTTACCCTTATTTCCTGATTGCGGTTACAGTCTATAATTTACAGAAATGTTTGTCTTGGTATATCATACCTTGGCCGGTATTCATAGTCGCTTCTTATTCTTAAGCATGCGGCATCCTCTACTAACCTAGTAGCCAGTAAAGGATGCCGAATGCTTAAGCATTTGCTTAAGAATAAGTAGCGACTATGAATACCGGCCCTAATATATAAAATAGTTAAAAGTGTCCGGGTTTCAAGTGGAAATGTTCGGGATTTTAATGATCTCTGTCCGGGGTTTGTGATTTTACAAATGGCAGCCCTAGGTCGTGAGGCACATCTGACACCTTAACCTGCGGGACTATGGCCGGTATTCATAGTCGCTACTTATTCTTAAGCAAATGCTTAAGCATCCTCTACTAACCTAGTAGCTAGTTTCGCGGTTTTTAACAAAAGAAGCCGGTAGTAAAATCCCATTTAGTTCGAGGATGATGTGAGATAGGCCGGTATTCATGGTCGCTACTTATTCTTAAGCAAATGCTTAAGAATAAGTAGCGACTATGAATACCGGCCTATCTCACATCATCCTCGAACCAGATAGGATTTTCCTACCGGCTTCTTTCGTTCAAAACTTTCGTTGGAAGTTAAAAATGGTATCAATCGATTCGTCTTGACGAGACCTTTCCATTTGAGGCATCCCTTGCTATCATTATCAAAATCCGATGCATTGTCTGTCCAAGCTTTCGCTACCAGCTCCATTCCACTAACTGGGGGCCCCTCCTTCGCCTCAGTTTCCTCGCCCTCGAATTTGTGGTCCCATCGTGGAGCGATTGCTGATCCTATTCGATCGAGTAGTCAGGTCGAGTGTCAGCAGAATAGGTGTGCTCGATAATGGCGCTGGTTTCCTTTTTTGTAACGGTGCAGCAACGTGAAATTAGCTCGTCGACTTTGGCTTATCGGCTCCCTTGCGCAAGGTACGGTTAATTACAAACCGATCTTGCTTTCGCGAATGGCCGGGATGGTTTTGTTTTAGCGACGAGAGCAAGGTGTTTGATATTCTTTACCGATAGGTTGTAAGATGCTCGTCAGGCGATAGCATAGGCGATGCTACACCGTGTTCGTTTTATCGCGAACGTAACAAATGCTAGCTGTTTGAGGATGCAATCCGTGCTTTTGTTCGAACGGCTGCGGTATCGCGTCAGATTCTGCAAAGGTAGGCGTGTCCGTTTGTGTGCATTCATTTATCGGTTCGATAAGCCTGTGACAAATGGCAATGTCCTGTTTGGTAATTATGGAACAAGAACATATAGGTTTACTAATGAATGCATGTATTTGTATGAATAAGTGCTTTCGTTCAATATTTTTAATTGGGAAACGAGCTGAAGATAAGAGACGATATTTTTCATTTCAACAATATATTCGTATTTCGACAAGAGTTTGTACTTTTAGCTATGCAGCTAGGCTACGACACTATTTTACTTTATTGATCCCTTTGTTTTTTTATTTCACTTTCGATAGCATCGAGACCACTACAAAACGCTGGCAGATAATATTAAAAAAAATTGTAACTAAACTTTGCTGGATAACACCCCAATGAATATAGGTACTATTAACGGGTCTTTCCACTGTGACGCCCTGATAAAGTACCGCAGTTGGAACTGTTTTTGTCACAAAAAGAATGTGTTTACTAAAGTGAGGTTTTGCCTACCTATTAATACGTGTTTTAAGAATACAAAATTATTTTTTTCACATTTTTATAATGCTTGCTTGCGCCAAAATATGTGGGTGTAGTATGCGCTTTAAAAAAAAAATAACGCCTCGACTGCGGACTCGATTTTGCCACCCGTACTTTAAAATAAAGTATCTTACGTTATGATACGTAAATGTACTCTATACTTCTGAATAACAATAAAGTATGCGAAAATATTTTATTTTACGAAATGATATTACGTGAAACGTAAAGGAATATTATTGTACGCAGTTCCCAAACATACATAAACCATGATAATTTCAAAGTAATTTCTTATCTTCTGTCTGTTCCTGCCACCTCAGCGTTGACTGAGAAAGTTTTCTCTGGCATGAATGTGAAGTGACGGGATGAGAGAAAGAAGGCCCTTAATTTAATGAAGAACAAATTATTTATATATTTTAATATGAATACAGCGTGCAATAATGCCATTGAGTTATTTAAAAATGATACTAATTTGCTTTGTAACGCTAAAAGCAATAAAAAATATGTTCGGAAGAAATAAAATTTACTACGATTAAAATGTACTTTCTTCTTATATTCCACTAAAGCAAATTTCCGTTATTTTCCGGTAAAAAAGGTGGCAACCCTAGGGTCAGATTAAACCATGCGACTTCGACCCATTTCTCTGAGCAGATAATATTGACGTGGATGAATGTGATCATTTCAAGTGCTCCACCCTGTATAATATATTATACCCACTATCTATAGTCTCCTCGACGGCTATTGCTTTCTTTCGAGCCGTATGCATACATGCAAGTACGTGTATAGCTGCAAAGATAATCGCGTGGGATGGAATCGTGCTGAAAGTGTGATAACCTTTCGGAACACCATAGTTGCGCGGCACTGTACACGATCACGAATTACGGTCCGCAAATGGTCGATGGATCGGCCGCTCGTGTAAAAGCGGGCTGTCTGCCCGAGGTTGATGTCCGAACATCGCGCCAACATTCCGGCTCCTCGTCCCTTCCTGGTGGTCTCCTCGGTCCGCTTCGCGATGGCGAAACGAGTGGACAAAGGTCCAACACGTGGAAGGGCCTCACTTTCGTTCAGAGGTGTTATTATCCCGTTAACTGGGAAGGACGAGTTGAGCCAGTTGAAAATACTCCAACTACCGAAATGCCCTGCACGAGACCATTTAATGCCTCGTGAAAATTTAATGAACAAGTTTGGTAGTCCCTTCGACCTTCTTCGTCGCCTCGAGATTGGTGGACAAAGGGCGAATGGGTGGAAGGGCCCTTACTTTGGTTAACTTGGTAACCGAGGATGACTAGTCACTTGAGGGCACGTCTGAATTGGATAAAGCGAGTTAACGCTGCGTGAAAATTTAATAATTAGTTTCTAATTCCTCCGATCTACTTCGCGACGTCGAGATTAGTGGACAAAGGGTCGATGGGTGGAAGGGCCTGGCTTTGATTAACTTGGTAACTGGTTCAGATGAAGCGGGTTAATGTGCGTAAGAGAATTTAATAATTACTTGGAAATGCCTTCATTCATTTTGTACGCCTCTGCTGCTCATATTTAGAATTTTAGATCGCTTCATCTGCATACATAGAATGGCCAACGTCAGACCAGAGTTGGGCATTATTCGAGTAAAGTTTTATATAATAAGTAATCTACGAATAAATATTTCGAATAAACTGTTATTCGAGAATACCAAGAAAAATTTACTCGAATAATGCCCAACTCTGCGTTAGATTAATGTAGCAAGCAAGGCCGTTTCTGGCGGGGGTGCCGAAGGTGCTCCCGCACCTGGGCGGCCGCAGGCCGTTTATTATATTTAAAATTATGTACATATATATAAAAGTAAACACTGCATATTAAATTCTTAATTAAACAATATTGAATTAATAAGGGCGGCAATATTATTTTTGCACCTGAGCGGCCAAAACCCAGGAACGGTCCTGGTAGCAAGTATATTAACCAGAACTCCCTTATTTCAACAATCGTGTCTCCCTGTTAATTTGCAATAATGGCGGTTCCACCGTACACACCCACGCACCCTGTATATTGGCGAGGAGTTTGTTAAAAGTCTCAAAAAGTATACAGAGTTGCACGAGACGTTTGATTTTGCGATACGCGCGTGCAAGCTGAAACTCTACAGTTCGACTGCGCCCGAGTGCATAAGCATCTACGAAATGGCGAAACGGGGCCATCATGGCACAATAATAGCGGTGCAACGGCAGATTTCGGGACGTCCGCTCGTCTATTAATAAATTTAGGAGAGGCCCATCTATTTTGGAGACGATAAGCTCGCTCGAACCAAGTTACACTCTGTCTGACGACATTGTTGCGTGTGACGCTCTCTTCGGTCGCTGGAAGGCGCGAACTGAGAACGAGGGAGAGGACTATTCCGCGAGCTTCCTTGAACTCGCGCCAAAACGGAAACAGAAAAAAGTAGTTCGGGTCAACTCCCGTATTCTGTTTTACATACATCCTGTTGCGCGTGGCTCGATAGGTTTTTTCCGTTTACACCGAAAACAGCTCGTTGTTGGCTTTAAAACATTTTGCTTGAAATCTGCGAGACAGGAAGAAATGAGTCGGTGCCTTCTAATTAAGGGGTTATGCCTACCTGCAAGGTCTGAAAACAGAGGGAGGCAAGGTCTTAAAAAGAAAATTTGAAGACTTTTTTAAATAAACGGTTGTGTATTCGGAAGTATATATATTAAAGTTCTTGTAGTTTTTTTTTGCAATGCGATATCTAAATAAATAATGGAATTATAAGCGATCACCCGACAGCGTTTTTTATTATGGTGACCACTGTAGCTTTCACCTGGTTAATTAGCAATAAAAAAATTCGACCAAATTTAATCGTGGCTTTTTCATTTCCGTTGCGTAGTTTTTATTTTACAAATGAAAAATGATGAAACGTGAGCGCGATTTTCTGGTGAAAATCGATGCTTTTGCTATGGGAAGCCACCATTTTGTAGCAAATTAATATTTTTGGATAGTGAACGATTAAGGACAAGATAATTCAATATACTAACTGAACTCCCACGAATTTTTTTAGTTCAGATGAACCAGGTCAGAATTAGAGTGGTCACCACAAACCACTGAAAAAAAATCGCTGCCGGGAGATCGCTGATATTTTTTTTATTTATTTATATTTTCCATCGCAAAAATTACTACAAGTAGTTTAACACGTACACTTTCGAATACATAAAGGTTTATTTAAAAAAGTCTTCAAGTTTTTTTTTTTAAAATCCTGAAAATACTTGTGTTTTCAGACCTTGCAGGTTAGGCGTAACCCCTTAAGGCCATCGCATACTACCGACTTTTTGTCCATCTATGGTTTTGATCTGTGTTTCTCAAAGTGGGCGCTACCGCCTCCCTGGGGGGCGTTTGAATTATCTAGGGGGCATCAGGCATGGGGGTGATTAGAATTTTAATAAAATGAGATTGCCCAACGAAGTTCATTCAGTGTGTAAAACTGTAAAGGCATACGCAGATTTTCTTATATCAGTAGAATATTTTTTATATCTATTGTACCAATAATATTCGACGGGCTGCAGCTTCAGAACGCTCGGAATAGTCGTAACTGTCGTAGCACGCAATTTTGGGACGTTAGGAGATATATGTATAGGTAGACCTGAGAGATCTATAGGTAGATAACTACCTGAGATAGGACACCCTACATATGGCGAAGAGTGGTTGGAATAATTGATGGAATTACGGGGGCCTGACAAATTTGAGAAACACTGATCTACAGTTTAGTCGATGTCGCAAGTTGTATGGTTTTATTTTTATTTATATGGAAGCGTTCATATTTCTCTGATGCGCGGGAAAACGAGTATAAGTCAAATTTTTGTTAAGGGGCCAGTCCACTCTGAAGTCGTGAAAGATTGTCATTTTTTAGGATTTATTTTTTAGTATTTAAAAATAGATTTATATTTTAGTTATTTTTTAGTTCCAACGTAAATAATTTTTTGTCTACTTATTAATACACTTATTGGCGGTATACAAAAAATCTATTTTAAATTTTTAACAGTTTTTTTTAAATATACATCGCACTGATGTAAACGCCTTGAGAAAGCGATGTAATGCTGGTGCAAGTGATTCCGGGAGAACGACGCATTTGAAACAAAAAATTCAAAGTGTGTTGTAATCATTATGAGTGTGGTTATCACCGGAAGCAGGATTATTTTTAATGATAAAAAATTAACAAAATGACGGAGGTTTGAAATTTAAGTGTCGAAATACGGTGAATTCTTCAATCATTTTGCCTTGTGAAAAGTATGAAATGGTTAATCAAAAAAGGTTTCCGTGGTCCCGGCCATAGCCACTGATGTGCCGAATAACGTGTCAAAATTTCAGACTGATTGGTCAAATACCTAGTTCTTTTACCATCACCTGCACCAGTTGAAAGAAATGTTGCTTTGAGATAATCGCGTTTAAAGTTTTGAAACAAATTAAAAAAATCCTTTAAAATTGTTTTTGTATAATATAAGAGTAGCATATATATTAATTAATACGGTCGAAATTTATAAATAACTTATATAAGAGTAGCTTAATAAATACCAAAAAGATTTATTGCATTATATGTTGCATCTACGCAGACAAAATCTTTAAAGAGAGCTTAATTTTTCAAACCGCCACAGTGGACTGACCCCTTAAAACGAGATAAGTACGGTAACATTTTCTATATTGCTGTCTTTTGCCTATGGTTCCAGTAGTACAAGTCAATATCTTCACTTCCTTCCCGCCTTTTTTTACCGGAGATTAAAAAATATAACAGTATGTATAATGGCGGGAAAGTAGTATAAGTTGGGTTATGCCGATGAATACGACGAAGACAATAATATCTCATCTCTAGCTGAACAATTTCTTTTTCGTTCTTTTTATGAATCGAAGTTGAAAATAAAAGTTTCTTTTGATCAATACGTGATTTACGTAATTCAAACTTTGTATTTTTTTAGTATGAAACATATTTAAAAGTCCAATGGGACGAGATATATGTTATCAACTTTCACGCTCGAAATTTAACACCTGATTTTACATAGCACTTTAAATATTCTAATTATAAGTGTCTTCCTGCAAAACTAAGAATTCGGACTTATAGTTATTTACCCGCCGACCAGAGTTCGTTGACTACTAATCAATTTGATAAAATAGTCAAATCGCGAATAATGCTCCATTTGACCAAACACTTTAGTCAACCCTCGCGGGGTGAACGTAGGGTCGACTTGGACCCATCCTAAAATTCTTATGTTATTCATTACTAGCGAAATACCCGTGCTTTTCTACGGTATTGAGGGGCGCTCTCGGTATTTGATTTGAATTTTATTGATATAGAATATGGTTTTTCGGCGAAGGGGAGAGAGTTTTTTAAAATGATTTCTTAGCGAGCACCTAGGGGCCAAGAGGATCCTACCTACCAAATTTCATGGTAATTGTATGAGTGGTTCCAGAAAAATCGTGATTATCAGTGGTATTTGATTTGAATTTTATAGATATCGATTTATGAGTGTCGTGAGTTGTATGACAAATATAATAAAGCCTCCAGTATCCGAACCCCTGTTATCGAAATGTTCTGTCACTCGAACACTGTATTATTCTGATAGTATATTTCCTTCTATGAGAAGTATTAGCTGGTAGATCTAATGAAAAAGTTTGTAAGGTATTTGAGAAGTCTAGAAAAAGAATTAGAACGAAGCAAAAGGAAAAGAAAATATAAAGTAGACCTAACAGAAAAGAAATGTTCAATAGATTTAATAGCTACTGTAAACTGGGGTAAGGGCCGAGGTGACATTGCCCACTTTTCGGAAAACCTTTATTTTATTTTATTGTGAAGTAATTAGAACATATGGTGTTTTGTAATCGATAGCAATAATGTCTTCAAGGTTAAACGAAAAAAATAATAGCGAATTCAATCATATGGTAATTTTTCAGTCAGAGTAAAAAATTACACAAACAAACTTTTGTTTCCAACTGAATTTTGTGATCTCCGAACTTTGCGATGTTGAAAGAAAATAAACCTTAAAATATCGTACAAAATTGTTACACAATATTTGATATAATCCACATATCTTTTTTTTGGTAGTCTTATGTATCCATTAGAATAAGAACGATTGCTCAATCATAACTCAATGATGAGTTTTAGGCATGTTTTCACTGAAAAATTTGACGTGGGCAAAGACACCCCAACTGAGCGGGTAACTTTGCCTACCATGTTTTTGGCATTTTAAAAGTGTACGTTTAAGTCAAGAATTTTTTTTAAAAGCCTATTTAAATCTACGCGCCATCTATCGTATAATAGTATTTTTTAAAAAAAGTGTAATGCACTAGGAGCGCTAAAAAAGTTATTTGAAGTTCAAAAGTGGGCAAAGTCACCGCAGTTTACGGTAAGAATTATAAAGTACCTACTTATGTGCGAGAAATGCAAGGATGAGTATGGCCTTAAGGCTAGGTTAAATTAATATTTCCTTCTATATAATCACTATCAACATTAACACTGTTCACATTACTTTAGGATGAAATTGGCATTAAAGGTGTAGTAAGTATACATTAACGATTGGAACGAAACAGGAGATACTTCAGAAGCTAGAAAATGGCGAGAGTACCGCAAAGTTAGCAACAATATACAAAGTTAGAAGATCTATGATAGCACATTTACAGTATTTTTCATTTTTCATACTATCACTTGTATCTACTCTATTCTTCTTGAAATATAGAACAAACACCATGAGGAAATTGACTGTTCTCTCCCTATTAATTCGAATACTGTAGGTTCAACTGTATCATATAAAAATCTGATATCTTACGGGCAATAAGTATGGAAGTCACGTGCGATAAAATTGATTGTGGTACGGAAAACAATTACTCGCGTCTAGCTGCAGGAAGGGGTGCCACAAATGATCGGAAGCCTGTTTCAGTATGTTGTCATTCGCATGAAAGCAAATTATCATGGAAGAGTGTAGGCAGTCATTGCATATGCAGGTCAGCTTTTAGCGTAAATGGGCTTATACATACTTTGTTCCTGCTGGTAGTGCAAGATATGTTAACTGACTAACGGGACACGCGTCGAGCGCGGCGTGACAAAAATTGTGTCTCTCTGAAGTGGGTAATCATGTTAGGTTTTGTGTATCCAGACATGCTAAAAAAATTGTGGATACCGGGGATGAATGGTGTTCTTAAAATAGGAATTAATTATTAACGTTATTTAATCCGATTCTTAAAATTGATTGTGAAATAATATTAAGAGAAAGAAGAATAAAGTGGGTTTATAGGATAGGCAAATGGGTGTATTATGATACGCCCTGTATAGATACGAGCATTGATTCATACAAAGCCGTGATAAACACAATAACAAATTTAGTGTAACCGTTTCGAACATCGTAATTATGGATTTGTCATAAAAATGTAAATCTCACCTCACGAGTTGGATAATCACGGTGAAAATATTGCTTACGCGATTTTACATGATTCTTTCTCGAAACTGAGGATAATTAATGTAGCACCCGATATTTCGAAATGTAAGAAAAATATAATTATAGGTTCTATATTCTTAATTACATATTTTTTTGTATGTAATACACTATTCTCATTGCTAATTCAGCATATACATATATCTTTTTGTATCGAATTGTCACAGAAATTTTTGAGAACTTTCAAATATGTTCTCATGCTTCAATTCCTACATCTATAACCAACTTTTTATCAATCACAGGAAAAGGGAAATGATTTATAAGTATTAGAGGATTTATAATTATTCTTCCAGTACCTTACAGTATATATTTTACATTTATTTTATTTATCCCCATCGATTATAAATATTTTACGTCAGTTCTTGTAATTTAATTTAACTAAATAATTTATATATGACATAGAAATAATTTCCTATTTGATCGATCTTTGAACTTTTGTGCACAGCGAATAGTCTAGTACAACAAGAAAGCTAGAAGAATTGTTACAGGTATCCCATATTTTCTTGTCTATTGCACAAGACGTCGGATAACGGTTACACATGTTAAGTAGCCTCAGCTGTGCTATGAGCTTGATCGAGAGGGTCGATCTAAATGTTCTGTATCGTAGCAACATACTCCTAGGTGCAATATTGAAGATTCCAATGCGCGTGCCCAAACCAAAGAGAGTTACAGCGTGAATTCTGTTGGAAAAGCATTGACTATAAACATAACAAGCACAACTGACGGAACTGAGAAAGCTATAAGAAAGTAAAATACATACATATATATTAGTTGCCGTTTCGAGTCCACTCAACTGCACCAACTTTCTCGTTTTCCAATTTACCAGCCCCTCCAGCTTTTCCAATGAGCCCAATAATAACAAAAATCATCTATCTACATATTTGATTTATTTATTATTATATTTATAAAAAATGAAGTCCTGACTAGCTGGCTGATTGACTCATCAACGCTCAGCTCAAAACATTTAACCTAGGAACGTGAAATTTGGAAGGTACATTGTTTTTATGACGTAGACCCCCACTAAGGAAGGGTTTTTGAAAATTCCATCCCCGAGGGGGTGAAAGGGGGCAAAATGTATTTTCTCGGACTCCATAATATCTCTTAGGCCCGATTAGATATCAACTTGGTTTTTACTTCCAAAGGTAACCCACACAATTGCCTAAAACCCAATTTCAGGATATTGCCCTAAGGGGGTGAAAAAGGGGTAAAATGTATTTTCACGGATTCCTGAAAATCTCTTCGCCCTAATTTAATATTGATACTTAGTTTCAGCCCTACAACACAAATTCCTAAAAATGAATTTCTAAATTTTGCCCTAATCAACCCTTAAAGGGCCAAATTGGGGCGTTTTAATTTTTAAATACTACATTCGTTATACAAAGGTTACTTTATTGTGAAATCAACTTTGCTAATTCCAATTGTATTCTCGTTCTCCGCTCGAACACTGATTACTCTGTCACTTTTTGTACTTGACATTCCTTTATTGGCCACAAATCAATTCAGTGCTCAGATTTTCAGCTTCGGTTTTAAGGAATTAGCGGGCGAGAGGCCTGTAGTTGACACAAAAACTTTTATAAGAGCGACATCTTCTGTTAAAAATGTCGTATGAATCGATCGTTTTTGCATGGAAGATAATAAGAACTTGGTAGAGACTAATTTAAGCAGGTCGAGATCAGATACATTGTCGGGTCCGAACTTGTCCTGTGAACAGCGATCGAGGGGAAACTGGCCCCTCCCGATCTTGAGTCAGTAGAACTAATAATCAACAATTGCTGGAGCGAGAGAGGACACTAAGGAAAGCGCAAAATACTTGATTTGTACAAAATTTATAGTCTTTATAATTTTTTTTAATTTACCATGCGCCACCTGAGGATGATGTAATAACTTATTAATTTTTGGTATGAATAATGCTTTAGTATAGGGTCAAAAATTAAACATACAGTGTTGGCGAAATTGTAAAAAAAATTTCACTCCACCCTACTATATACTGTTAGAAAAAGTTATAGTATGTAAAAATACTATATTCCCGATACATCAGTAAAATCCTACAATTTTTACTTATTTTTTTATTATGGCAACATCAAAACTTTAATATGCGAATTTAAACTTAAAACTTTTGAACGCAAGTTTAAAAAAGCGCCACCTCGATTTTCTCTTACCCAGGCATGGAGAAAAGAAATATCCACCTGGTTTGCATTCCCATGGGTGGCTTCTAATCTCGAGAAAAGTGCCTCCGCTTGGTCCGAGGATGGAACATCTGCCCCCTTCACCCCTCGTGCGTTGCCACTCGCCGCCACTATTTCAGACCGAGTTCCTTCCATTGGAAGAGTTTGGCTTCCAGCGGGACACTGTCTGCAGAAGGTCGGCGTGCCTCTCACCTTCGAACGGACGACCGTTCCGCAAATAGACGTCGGTAACGGGCTTACGTAATCGGCGTACGCGCGATTTCCATCGTTGCACCGCGGATTACGCTCTTCGATTTCTGATCCGAGCGTACCGCGTGCAGAAGACATCCGCGGAACGAGAGGGACCGTCGGCGAGCGAGCGAACGCGAAACGACTAAAAGCGGACTCGCACGCATCAGGTCGGTCGGTTTTTAAAAACCGTTTTTTAACTAAATTTATAAAATTCCAAAACTGGTTTTAGATATTAGAAGTAATATGTAAACATGAATTAATTATTTAATTGAAAACGTTCATTTTCACTTTAAATCGCCTCGGGCGCAAGCGTATTGTAGTAAAAGTTTACTGTAAAATTTCCAGAAGAAAAATACTAAATAAAATAAAGATTTATCATTTATATTTTATACGGATTTTAGTTATTTTAGTTGTTTCTTATTTGGTTTTATACAGATAGAGTATATTTTATTTTGTTATCTTTTTTAATTCCATAAATATCAAATGCACTGAAATTTGTTTAAATAAGTATAAATATTTTTACTGTTTTATTTTTTTGTAAAAAATCGATATCTTTTTTTGGAATACTAGAATTCGAAAACTTTTTTTTAAATGTCGTTTTTGTATAAACTCTGGTGGTAAAAATATCGTTTCCCTGTTTTGGAACGGAGCAGTTCACGCTTGTCCGTGACAATTACTGAAACTTAAACAAGAAGACCATTCCCATTGATAGCAGTGAACCGTCACGGAACTCATATGTGTGAATCCGACTCAACCCTGCGTACTCCAGGTATGCTTTGCAGGCACACCGAAGCTTGAGATGAAGTTACGTATTGACATCATTAAGCTTTGTACAAGTAAACGAATTCGTGATTCATAGAACTCGATTATTGATTTTAGAATCTATACTGTGCTCTTCCTATTCCCAAGTTTTGTGTAGTTTAACCTCTGGAAAAAGAAAAAAAATTATACAAAAATATAAAAATTCAGACCATTTTTAAGGATAGAAAGAAAACAGGATATTTTCCCTTCAATGAGATCTGAGTGCCGTCACTAAATGGTTAAGCTATTCTTTTGTCGGCAGAAGCGATGGCTCGGAGAGGCCTGACCGATTTGAGGTGGCATTTCTGAAAACCTTGCGTCACTGAAAGTGTTAATGAAGGCAGTATCGAGAAAAAGGTCTGTGGTCGATTGACGAGCGAATAAGTTGGGGTCAAAAGGGTTAACAGGTGAACGGCAGAGGGCTGACGAACTTCGATGGCTTCCTTCGGATTTTGGCGTTCCTCCAATATGCTAGCTTGTTGCACCGCGAGCGTCGCCAAAACGGACACGTTTCCACGCATCTCGGGCACACGTGTGCCAGTATGTAATTATGGAAGTCTGAGTGAAGGACCTGAGAAACCTGAGCCAATCTTTTGTGTTTGTATTTTTTAATACACACGAAAGTAGAAATATCTTAAAATGAAAAATGTGATGTAGAAGTCTTCGATGAGACGCTGTAACGTTTAGCAATTAGAAATATATATATATTTTATTACTGAATAATGTGAAAAATATATAATAAATTTGATAAGTCATGTGCCCCTAAGCTTATAATTATCTACTTTTCGAGATGAACTACACTTTTTTTCAAGTACCATATGCTTTTTAAGGAAAACTTCAATCGTTTAAATAATCAAAATGTTGGTCTTATGTCAAACAAGTCTCTACCTGCTTGAGAAACCTATTTAACCCTTTATCTCTCACTCATTTTAAAAGTGCGTAAAATTCTATCGCCTGTTTATATTTAACTTCTTTTTAGCAAACATTCTTAGTTTTCCTGGTGGTAAACTAGATTTCAATGTTTTCGGTTTAGAAACCGAAAATCCACAAAATGAAACATTCTCTTCAAAAATTGATTGTGGATTATATGTATAAAAAAATAAATAAAAAATCGATATTTTCCATTTCAAAATAACAAGATAGAACATGTATATCAGTCTCATAATTTTGAAACAACGGTTCAAGGGTGTGGGCGTTAAAGGGTTAATACGGATTGAAGATTTTCAGCATTTATGTACTCGATTGAATTTGTTCCATGTATGCAATGAGCTTAAAAATATCGTTCTAACAATCATTAGAGGAGGAAGTACTCCCCCCTGATTAAATGTATGTAAACGTTATTTCGATTAATTAATAGTCGTTCATTAAGTTCGTAAGAGCCATAAATACAGACCTAGCCTAGTCTTAATGCATCACGAGTAAGTAATAACTGATTATGTAGTTTATGGCTGTTGGCGCGATATTTTTAAGCCGATCGTACATGGCTATTAAAGACGTTTGCTGGTTTTATGTCAATCCATTTCTTGTTACGTCGACTCGTCTCTAGATCAGCACGTCACGCGGTTCAATTTACATTTAATTGCTGCAATCATCACGTAAATGGCTACGTACGATTTGATTTAGTTTCTTTACGTTTCTGTAGGAATATCTTTCCACTGACAAATTTTTTATGTAGCCTTTTTTCGATTGATTAACTGGTTAGGAATTAACGACTCAATTTGGGAACTTTCGGAACTTGTGGTATATTGATATAAAAACACTGATAGCTAATATTTACATAATCTGTAAAGCATACTAAATTTGATAAATGACTATGTATAGGAAAGGATTGTAAGTAATTAACTACTAGCTATTTTTATTAAATTAATTTCTAGTGCAGTGTTTTCCAACATTTTTTTGAGTCGCGATCCCCTTTTATAATATTCCACTAACCTGCGCCCTCCGCCATATAAGGTAATGTAAATTTAATAAGATAAAGAAAACACATTAAAAATAGGTAAATTTTGGAATAGAATTCTAACTTAATAATATTTAATTATAAATATAGATACTTAAAGATACTTGTATATATTTAATTATCTTACATAGTGTGATGGGTGTGTTGACATTTAGGTAACCAGCTTTTTTGTGAAAAATCGGTGTTACATCATGGGTTAATGAACCCTTCATTGACGCTCTAGGTGTGGGCCACCCATAAGCTGATTTTGACTGATGTTGAGGCTCTGTACCTATTCCAATACGTAGAATATCGTGGATATTCGTGGAATATCTGTTTCGTCAAATACCGAAATAGTCTACCTTCTATATGCAAAATAAATACCTTTTTTCCAAAGCCAGCACACAAACAATTTTTTTCTCAAAATATTATCTGAACAACGACTCTGTAGATTTGTAGCTTCTAATGTTAAAATTTTTAAAAGCTACAATTTTTTGAAGATTTTTTTCGTTTTCCCCGACATATGGTAATATAGATTTTTTTTACAAAAACCGTGATAAAATTTCAATCTCGAAACTATTGGAATGCATTCTAGAGATCTTGAAACTGACCCATGCTTTTTTTCGCAACGATTAGATTCTTTAGATGAGAATGGCAGTCGTTCAAAAATTACTCTGGGTGTGAGCTGTCCAGTACGTGAAAGTTGATCGAAAAAGGAGGTGTGTCAACGCAGGGTTAATAGAATATGGCAATGTAACCATGTTAAAATAAGTAAGTGCTAAGAATCGTCAACCCAAAAATAACAACGACGACTACCCAGAAAACAATTCCCGCAGGTTGGGAACCACTGTCCAAGTGTATATACATAGAATTATTAATAAAGAATACTTCTAAAATCTTAAGGTGACTTATCAAAACAGAAATTGAAACAATTTTTCATCTGTATCGAAAGATTCTGAATTTATAGTATAAATAAAAAATAAAAAACATATGGTTTATGTGCTTATAAAATGAAATTCGTTGTTTATTCCTGTTTAAATTTAAATCATACAGTAGAATAGGGTGATTTTAATCGTAACACCAAGAAGCTTGTGCATTCCAAATGTTATCGCCCATTTATCAGGCAATTAATTGGTACCAAGTAACGGGCACTTGATAGATTTCCAACAATTCCAACCATATTCCATTTTATCTGGCGCTATGTATCTTAAAGATCGTTGTTACGAAATGCGCGTGGCGTTGCGTCACAACGTCTGATTTGAATGACCCTATTATTAGCGTTGTTATCTAGCAGGTGTCGGAAGGGAAGGTGCGAGTCGAACATGCAACATTCACAGCGCGAAATTTCTCCGCGGTCGATGGTTATTGTTTCGTCACTGTACATACATCCTTTCGTAACGTCACGCCTTATTGCACGGCATGATGGTACCCACGCCGAACTTTGTCCCGGCTGCGACGTTTTATCTGTCTCTTGACGCCTTAAGGTGGATACACTGGGGATCCGCCCAGCTGACTGCCAGCAATCGTCGGTTATCATTGTTTTTCTTTCATGGACATTGGACAGTCAGTGACTGATCCTGAAGCGTTGCCGTATAAGGATATTTCTCTTTGCTATACCGCGAACTTTTATTTGAAAGACGAATCAGCTGGACCGGACGATATTAAAGATTTAATGTTTAAGGGGTGATGCTCAGTCAAGAGGCCGAAAAAAGGGTGGTCTTTGGAAATTTTTTACTCAAAAGCTATATCACATTTCTCAAAAATTCTTGTTTCCTTTTTTTATTTAAAAATATTTATCAATAACTAAGTTATTGTCCATCACTCGAAGGTTCTCTAAAAAAAGGCTTCTGCGGTGATCACTGCTGCTCGAAAGACGATCATCCAAAATAAAAAATTCAAAAGAATTTACTTATTATATTATATTATCTAGTATTTGGACGAAGGATTTTTCGAAATATTGATTTGGGAAAAAATGGCTGATGTTTAAAGTAAAAGTTTCAATTTTTATCATAAATCGTGCCTGATTTTCGTCAATTAAAAGAAAACTAAGCATCGGATAAAAAAATCCTTCGTTCAAAGACTAGTTTATTATTTCTATAGTAAGCTTGTAAAATTTGAAGTAAATCGGTTGAATGCTTTGTTAAATATTTTGGTCACCGATTTTGAAAGAACCTTCGAGTGATGGACAATAACTTAGTTATTGAAAAATATTTTTAAATAAAAAAACTACGATGCACGGTACTAGATGCAATCCTTAAAAGGAAAAAAGATTTTTTGAGAAATGTGTTATAGCTTTTGAGTAAAAAATTTCCATAGACCACCCTTTCTTCGGTCTCCTGACTGAGCAAGACCTCTTAACCTGTTAATCGGCCAACACGAGTTAGCTGGTCACTGATATTAAAAAAATTACGTCCGTTGCAAAATAATGAAAATATCATTTGTTTTTTATTACCACTGTGGAGGTAGTATACCTTCTGATGTCTCTTCGCTATTTATTTATATTTTTCTATTGCCATTTTTAATACATATGGTTAGTAAATTAAAATAAAAATTCATGTGTTTACTAATAATATTCTTTGAGTGAATTGTTTAGTTGTTTATCCGTGAATACTTCTGTCTGCAGTTTTATCATTCTATTTATGTGAGAAATAACGCATAGGCATATTAATTTGTTTTTCGGCATTTGCCACTATCCAGCAAGGGAGCGCTTTCCATCGAAAAATGGTTCAACAGGTTCAACTTATGATTTGTAAAAGTGACTGGCCAGGAATTGTTAGTATTTTGCAGTTTGTTGATATTTAGTCTCTATGATTTGAGCTCGGCCCCGTTCAAAAAGCGCTCGTTCAGATCATTCAGATCCCCTTATGAGGAGGTGAATAGTGATATAAAAAAAAGAAAGTAGTATGTAGCCTGAATCAAGCTTTAATAGCCCACACCAAGTATGTGCAGGCAAAGAATTGATCCTTGAACGGTGAACGGTTCGGGCGATCTGACAGAACTCGAGGTCTGGGTCGTTTTAGACCCGTGCTGATTACTTATTCTTAGGATAAGGCATTTTCTTCGATTTTTGAGGTTTTCTCTATTTAATTACTATTTGACGCTTGGGTAAAAAAAGACAGGAAGAAGAATGTTCTGTCTTCCTCTGAATTCTCAAAATCGACTCAGGAATCACGATAAAAGTTGCAAAAAAGAAATCCTGTTTTATTTTGAAGTCATTCATAGAATGTGACTTTCTCGAAAATCACGGTATTAGTATTCACAAGTGTTTTAATTATCATTCAGTTAGCTCCCAGTTAGCCACGAAATGGAAATAGAATTTGCTCTTTTAACTCTTACTTTATGTTTTATAGCACCTTCCTTGTGTAGGAGTCGTCCTTAAATTACGTAAGACCAAAGTCTCGGGGGGTCACGAATTTCTTATGTTTTCTTATAAAAGGGAAGAGGGAGGGTCTTTCAGGTAGGGCTGGGACTATTCGAATAATTTAATCGAATATTTTACAAGTATTCGAATGCTACGAATAAACTTCGAATGTTTGCTCGATCCAGCGCTTAAAGGAAAAACTTCTAAGCCACAATTTACGAAAGCACTCGGCTGAGTGATTTGCAAGTCCAAACGTATCTAGGGCAGATTCTTATGTCTCCTCATTCATAAAGCAGCATAGTATATAGGAATGGCGCGTTCGAACAATACGTATGACGAAACGGGAGCATGGAACCGTTTTGCAGTCTCGTTTTTTCCACGGTTGAACGGTGCAGAGTAGGTATGCATTGACCGGTGCACTTCACACCTTGCACATCTGTATCGCTCTTTTGTGACGTAAGCCTAATTACATCCTCAGGTATAACAAATCTTCTTGACGTCCCCCCGTTCTTTTAACTCGAGCGCCACTTGTGCTGCGAGGCAAGCAAACGTGTCTTCCCGTCTTATCGGTCGATGACGAATAATGGTTCAAAGGCTTCCTCTATCGTGCCATTGTGGTTTGTGTTGTTTTTCCATCGATATCTAGCTGCGCACGCAACGATCCCACCAATTTCGTTACGCCGAGCTGACTTTAAAATGCAACTGGTATCTCCGGAAATGCCAGAAAATTGTGGCTACCTAGTGCTATGCGCCAGAAGCTGCGCGCGTTCGCGCGATGCACGTTGCGCAATAGTTCGTGGAATTATATAAAGCTTTAGTAGGTATCCTTTGTTGGAGCAGAAAATTCAGATTGTAATGGTCACTCTGTCACGGTCGAACTTCGCCGTGTTTTACCGTACCGTGATTATGGTTCGCAGATTAGAATGCTGTCGGTGCTCGCGTGCCTTATGTGCAGGGGCGGATTCGGGTATAGGCTGAGTAGGCTGCAGCGTAGGATGGCAAATTTTGGGGGCGACAAATTTAGGTAAACGACAAATTTTGAGGAGCGGTCAATTTTTGGGAGCGGTCAATTTTTGGGAACGGACAATTTTGGGTTGCAGCAAATTTTGGGATGCGGCAAATTTTGGGGAGCGGCAGATTTTGGGGGCGACAAATTTGGGTAAATGACAAACTTTTAGGAGCGGTCAATTTTTGGGAACAGACAATTTTGGGTTGCAGCAAATTTTGTGATGCGGCAAATTTTGGGGTGCGGCAAATTTGGGGGCGACAAATTTGGGTAAACGATCAATTTTGAGGAGCGGTGAATTTTTGGGAACGGAAAATTTTGGGGTGCGGGAAATTTTGGGGAGCGACAAATTTGGGGATGCGGCAAATTTTGGGGTGCGGCAAATTGGGGGGCGACAAATTTGGGTAAACGACCAATTTTGAGGAGCGGTCAATTTTTGGGAGCGGAAAATTTTGGGTTGCTGCAAATTTTGGGGGCGACAAATTTTGAAGAGCGGTCAATTTTTGGGAGCGGCAACTTTTGGGATGCGGCAAATTTTGGGGGCGACAAATTTGGGTAAACGACAAATTTGGGTAAACGACTAATTTTGGGAGCGGTCAATTTTTGGGAGCGGAAAATTTTGGGTTGTGGCAAATTTTGGGGTGCGGAAAATTTTGGGTTGCAGCAAATTTTGGGGTGCGGCAAATTTGGGGGCGACAAATTTGGGTAAACGACCAATTTTGAGGAGCGGTCAATTTTTGGGAGCGGAAAATTTTGGGTTGCGGCAAATTTTGGGGGCGACAAATTTTGAAGAGCGGTCAATTTTTGGGATGCGGTAAATTTTGGGGGCGACAAATTTGGGTAAACGACCAATTTTAGGAGCGGTCAATTTTTGGGAGCGGAAAATTTTGGGTTGTGACAAATTTTGGGGTGCGGAAAATTTTGGGGAGCGACAAATTTGGGGGAAGCAGCAGATTTCGAAGGGCAGCAAATTTTGAGCGAAAGATATTGGCAAAGACTTAAACGCAGAGGCTTGAAACAACTTTAAAATCAATTCATTTTTTATTCATGTAGGTACCAAATTAGAAATGACTCATATGTGTGCCTTACTGATTTAATTTTAAAATTGTCTCGACTCTCTTAAATTAAAATATTTTATGATATTTCGTGGAAAGGGCGGCAGACTCTTGTTAGCCTAGGGGCGCCAAATCTCTAAATCCGCCCTAGTGTATGTGGAATAAATAAAGATGAAATTATGTACATATCACAGTGTAAATACATGGAAAAAACTTCTGAATATTTTATTAAGTTCTAATTTTAGTTATACACTCTTTATAACCGTGGGTAGTCCGCTGCACACGATTCCACTGGTGGAGATTGCGGTTGCTATTTTTTCCATTTGTTTATGATTTCGAAAGCTAATCCAACGCACGTATTCCTGTGAAAAGAAATGTGAAACTTTTACTTTCGTTTTCTTCATACGTGTGACATTTTGCAAGAACTCAGAAAAATAACTATTAGCGAGCTGTGTAGGGACACATTGTAATTTCACAAACGATATTGAACTTTTTGTGAACAATTATAACACAAAAACTTTTTGATCTTTAAATACACAAGTCGCAAGTAACTTACAATACCTCAATAAAAGGTCGCTCATCGCGCGCCATCTTCCTCCTCCATTCATATCCTTCTGGGGCTAATAGAAATGGATTGCACAGTGTGCAAGACACGTGTGACAAGATGATACGGACGGTGGTGTAATTTAGTGTCCATTACACTTAATAACGTTGGACAAAGATGGTCGACGGACAGTATTTTCAAACGAATTGGCTGTCGCGTTAAGAGGTATTTAATAAGAGTCGTGGAGACAAAGTTGTGGCGTGGAAATATGGTATTCGGCAGCGAGGACTTCGCGATCAGTGGCGGATTTAACGATGAATAGCTGCCGCCTGGGCCCCATTTTCCAAAAGAAATTATGATTTTAGCCAAACACTATAGATAACTTTTTTGTTTCCACGCGTAAATTTATTTGTAATTCTGTTTACTTTATTTCTTTGCAATTAATTGAAAAAGAAATGCTTTATTTTGTATAAAAACGACTCCTTAGTAACCTTAAATCCGCCACTGTTCGTGATTATCCTTACTTTCGATACAAAGTACGCGTTAATTATGCATCGGTAAGCGCACAGTCTGTTGAGTATAAGTAAAGGTGCGTCCTCACCAGCGAACATTTCGCAAACAATGCTCGCAAGTTGTTCGCAAACTTTTTATAATCATTGCGCGTGTAAAGGTGCGTCTCCAGCAACGTTCGCGAACTGTTCTCGAACAGTATTGAATTTCCTAGGTCCTTAATCGTCTATTCGCGAACTTTTCGCTGGTGAGGACGCACCTTAACAGTAAATTACAGCGCGTGGACCAAAACACTCGAACCTTCGGTGAATAATTTATTATGCAGAGTATCCATAAGCGGGATGTCGTTTAAAAATGCCATATTTTCTAATAGGCAATTAGTCGATGACTCAAGGACTAATTAAGTTTTGAATGATTACTTTTCTGCAGATTTCGGAGGAAATACATACTGTCGATTTTTTTCCGCTCTCGTAAGGCGGATGCGAGGCCCATTTTGACCCGTCAAACTTCGTGTTTTGTTAGTTGTTGTTAGTATTACTGTCTAAAAACGATAAGAATTTTATATCATAACGAGATCAGGAGATAATAGGAAAAGGTTATTCTGAAATAGGTACGAATGGAATTATGCGTCAAAATTGGGTGAAGTTATGCAGAAACCTACCAACCCTCGAAATGACAAAAAATTAGTTAAACACGAGACGGGTCTCATATTTTCGTGATCTTTATTTTGCAAAAAATTACCAATCTATAGAACAACTCTTACATCATACAATTATTAAGTCTACTACGCCATAGTTTCTTTTTAGGCTTAAAAATAAATACTACAGAAAATTTGAAATAATATTAATTAGGGTAAAGGTACCAGTCGTTTACAACTTTTCAGAAAAACGTGAAAAATAAGGTTTTTAGAAGTGGCGAACTGTGGCTATTAGGAGCCCCGGCGCGGTGTTGAAAAGAGATAGTTGCACTTCTAAAAACCTTATTTTTTACGTTTTTCTGAAAAGTTGTCAACTATTGACACATAGTCAACTACTGGTACCTTTACCCTATACTACTATTAAATAGCCCATTATAAAACATTGTAAACCAATAACAAACAATAAAATATACCCAATAGAAATAAAGCTACAGTTCGTTAACAATTAAAATCTTCAAACTAAATTTACTCCATTTTTGCATACCTTGGCCCGTTTAGTGCTAATGTCAATTTCATTATAAAAACTTTCAGCCGAGGCTGTAGAATGCCCCCTTAACGTCCGAATGCTCAATAGCTGATTAACAAGAGAACTTAGGGAACCCGGAAATTCAGAAAATTATGAAACATGGGGGTGCAAATAGTGTAGTAATTGTGCAGTCATTCACCCATAACATAACTATATTTTTTGTTGGTGCCGTCGTACGGTTTTAGGGGGTGAAATTACCCCTCGAAAAAAAAAACAGAATTTTATTTTCGTGGAATATCTCGAGAATGGTGAGAGATATCGAAAAGAAGTTAAAACAGAAGTTACATCTTTTTTATATATCTACAAAACCGCGTAAAATTAATTTTCAAAACATCCATACCTTTCGAGTTACCCCCACCACCAACCCTTAAAATTCAATTTTTGTATTTTGTAAATATATGCAGTAATACCATTGGATAACCTCTTTTCATACATATAAATAGTTTATGAGTTATGTTTTTTTAAACAAATAAAACCTTCATTTTTACCACTTTTTAGTTTACAACAAAAATAACAATATATTTGAAATCAGCATGTCGAAATACGTAGGAATAGGGCATAAAATAATTTATTCACAATTTTTCCCTATAAACACGCCACTGTGCGACGTGGCGGTAGCCGTTACGCGTGAAACAAAAGTATTGCTAAGCTTTGGATTATTCCAAATTACCTTCACCTTCGGTATTCCGAATTAGGTAGCAACAGTATTCCAAATATGCTGCAGTTCCTCTATCGAATCGGAAGATATGATTCTTCCTTTGGTGAAAACTTCACACGCGATAAACATCGTAAGTTAACAATGATCCACGTGAAGTGCAACGTGCTAATAAATCTTTTCCTCGTCAAGCTGTGTACCTGCTACGGAGAATTATAGGTATTCTGGATACGTGATTGAGATCGGCACACTTCGTCTCAACGTGATTTATAAATATCTAAGAATTATCTACGCCGAAAGCAAATGCCCCGCGATGCGTAAGATTTATTTTAGCGTCGAAGGGCACGTGTTTACCTGTCGCAGAAGGTTTCCTGACAAATTAAGTCTTGTTGCTCGAGATGCATCTAAATACCCCAAGGGAGAGCAGTCGAGTGGCAAGTTTAATTATAGTAGAAACAACTTCTAGTAGAACTTCACACTTTGTCTCCAGTTCATGGAACAGCTTACGCGTTTAGCTTTGCTGATTATTCCACGTTTTGAGTACTGGTGTATATTTGCATTTCATGGCTTGCCACTTTACAGAATTATTAATAAACACTTTACAAATAATAAATTCAACATAACTCCTTGCTGAAGTTGGGAGAAACTACGTACAATTTAATTAGTGATGAACGCATTTGTAAAAACACCCAACGATAGTGTCGACGACTACTAGTAAACAGTAAATTGGCACTGGGGTCATCGGAACGTTTCATTTCTTGTTGCAGTTTCTTCAGAATCTGGGCAAGGTCGACAGAACCGCGGACGATATATTCGACGAACATCTGCAGAACTTCATGAGGCAGCAAAACGCCGCTAACAGACTGCAAAGGGAGTTCAACAATTACATCAGGTGTGTTCGAGGTAAGTTAATTGAAGTTGAGTTAAATTGCCGCGTGTCGGCACGACGCATTGCGTAAGTGAATTTCATTGGTGGCAAACGACGTGTCTATCGTGTTCCGAGACCAGAGTTGGGAATAAAAATTGATAAAAATAAAAATAGAAGGCGAATAAAAATATCGAATGAAATGAAGTTATTCGAAAATATATTTTCACTCGAATGATCTCGAATAAGAATTGCGAATAAAACGAGGTAAAGCCGGGAATCCACCGGGAAGCTAAGCTAATTGTAAGCTATGCTGCTATGCGATGCTATGTTTTAGCGTAGCTTTTGGTGGAAATGGTTGCATAAGAATGTGTAGAAGCTAATTTTTTTAAAACGTAGCATGGCATAGCATAGCATAGCTTAGCTTCACGGTGGATTCCCGGCGTAATTCTGCAATAACGAATACTTTTCTATACATTTTTTATAACAGAAATTTATTCGTTGTTCTCGAATAACTTCATTTTATTCGCAGTTCTTATTCGAATAATGCCCAACTCTGTCCAAGACCAAAAAAAAAATGAAAAGAAGTGCATCAGTTCGTTATTTGTAGGGGAGAGGTGCTATAAAAGGGACAGGTCTTAAATGGGACAAATCGAATTGCCGAAATTCTAAACGCATTGCACATGCAAGTTATTTTTCTGTTTATGACAACACTAGTGTCCAGTCATTTGACGCAAACTTCACTGCGGCCTCACTTGCAACAGAATAGTAATCCGCGGTTGATGTTTTTCGGCAGTAAAAGTAAAATTTTCGTTGATTTTCTGTGTCGTTTTCTGAGGTCAAGATATACACAAAGGGTTAAAGTGTTATATCATTAAAATAGCCTGTATTCAACTGAAACGAAAATACCTGATAGGTAAGCTTAATTGATTGTTTACTTTGTTTTAAGGTTATTTTATATTAAACTCACTTATAGTCTTGAAAGGGACAGCATAATAAGTCATTAAAGGGACAACCGTTTCATGACTGTCCCTCTCATACATGTGTACTGCTGAACACTATATGTATTTTACTTTCCTATAAAGTTATTAGTGTATCATCTGATACATAGATGACATTGTTTTAAATTATCAATTATTAGTTAATGGCGTCTTGTTTCAAATTTAAGAATTAGTGAAGTGACTATTCAAAGCGACAAAATATTGATGATTTATAGTACAAAGAGTTAATTTTTTCATAGATTCCATTGTTTTGTATCAATAAAATTTACAATTATTATTGTAATACTTAATAAGTACATTTTTATTAATGTGTCCCTTTTATGACTTATACTGTCCCATTTAAAACCACCTAGTCGTAAATGGGACATTTCCCACTTATTTGAAAAACGAAGATTTTTTTATTTTCTATTACAATTGATGAGTTTGTATTTTTGTAATATACTTTTATTGAAGGGAAATAAACACGCTTTCTATTGATGTACTTGTTTTTTAAATATCTATTATGAGATTGTCAGAAATGGACGCTAAACAAAAGTGTCCCTTTTATAGCACCTCTCCCCTACAACATGCGCGGCTCTACCTTAAAGATAATTGGTAGATGTAGAAAAGATGTTCGAATTACAAAATATCCCACGAAAACGCCCATAGTCGGATTTTGAATTCCGAAAATGCTCACGAAAAATTGGAATTTCGATTTTAATTGAAGTCAATGGAATTAAAGGTTTTGAATGAAAAGCGTGACATTTGTACTCTGTGACTTCTTTTTTGGGTCAAGAACTGTTTGACGGCGCTCGCATTGTGGGATAGTGTATCGTCGCATAGAAACAACGATGAAAACGTGTTCACATTTGCCAACCACTTTACGAGACAAAAAGTGTCTGTTGACTTCGTGAAACAGATGCAAAGCAGCATCAGCTTCAATTATCATCGCGTGCATCGTGTCCGTATTCTATCTTTAAAAGCAACATTTCAGGGTCTTTGCAAAGCATTAATAACTAGGTAAAATATACTGCAACATTCTGTTTAATAATATGAATCTCAGTTTTTTGTGTTCAAAAACTAATTCTCATTTCTTAACAGAAACCTTACATTATTCACAATTTTACATCTTATTCTATTTCGAAAGATTGAACAAAAGTGAACCAGAAATTAAAACGTTAGAAGTGAAGAAAAGGATTTATGTATAGTAAACATCGATTATAAGTATTTAAATATTAAATGTTTAAAAACCAAGACGTTATAGTTTGAAAATAGAGAGCAACTTCAGTCACTCTGTGAAATAATACTTAAAAATAAACTATTCCAAATATTCAAAGTAGTGTGAAAGCTCGCAGTGCACGTTAAAGGCGTACAGTAAAAAATGAACGTCCATGATAAACCAGATATTTATAGAGCATGCATGCTCAAATTAACAGATCCGTGCGAAAAATGAGCCGTGACCCTGGTGTTCATCGTGGCCTATTTTATTTCTCTCCGCTGGTCAGTTATTTCGTCGGAGTTTGTCAAGCAAGCATATTGAAAATTCTGGCAAATCCATAAAAAATTAAAGAATCATCACTTTCCCGTGTTGCATGATATACTCTAAGGCTGAATAATATTCTACCCCTCTATTTTCCAATAATGTTGACATCTTAACGCGTTATATCTATCAGAATTTCTAGCAGGATCTGTACAATGATTCTAGTTCCAAATAAATCTGTTTGTTATCCTAATTAAGCGAGTCTCCATTCGAATTTGGTATTAGTTGATCGTGCTGTCACTTTCTTTTCTGCATCTTCGACTTACAATTAGTTTTTACCATTTTTAAGTGATTCGATTATTGTCACTGAAAAATGGTTTCTATAGAATAATAATAATAATAATAATAATAATAATAATAATAATAATAATAATAATAATAATAATAATAATCTTGTTGGAAAATTGGCGCTTAGAAAATCTGAACAATCATTGTTAAACGGGGAAAGCTGAATTTACAAGAAAAAAGGAAAAGTTTTACCATTTTTCTGACGTTCTTACAGTCCCTTTTTGCTATATTTATATATATTTTTTTTTACTGCTAAGGGTCTTGCCATACTTCCTTCAAGTTTGGTTAACATGGCCTTCACAGGCGATGGTCCAGGGGCTTTGAAATCCTCAGTTTAATTTACCTGCTTTTTTGCTGTTAGAGATTCCTATTGAAAGCATTCAATGTATTATTCTATTAATAAATGCATTTCAGGCATTCCCATCCTTTTGCCTTTCCAGTGCGTCCTTTTACCTCGGATTGTACAGTTGCTTTTTCTTGGGAAGCATACATTTAAAAGGGAGATACATTCGAGCGAGTCGCAGCGTAAAGAAACTAGATAAAAAGCAATTGACGTTTCAAGACACTAGGACAGGTACAACATCAAGCACTTTGAACGTCCTGTTTTTCTCTGTCAATGGCGTAGCTTGCAACGTCGAACCTTTAGCACGTTTAAAGTCATAGAAATTTTACCTCCCTTGTATGAAATTAAATGAATTAAACGACCTTGCAGACACGTGCACGGTTAATTAATATTTCCCATCTCTCTGCACCACCGTCAGAAGTATGAAAATAATCTTAATAAATTCTTGAGTATGCAAGGAAATGTAGAATATTTAAAAATTTGTTGGAAAGGTAATTTGCTTCGTTGCGACGAATTTGCATATCTCGCGATAAACCAGGAAGGAAGATTAAATAGGATTTAAATGAAAATTAAATGCGATAGTTTGGGTACCTGTTTTATATAATTACATAAAGTTGGTACTTGCTTGAAATTAAAACGATGTTCCTGGATAATTTGAAGAGGCGAACTGAGTATACAGATGAAAATTTGCGAAAATTGTTTTTCAAATTTATAAAGAAATTAGAAATTTTCTAAAGAGGATATGTGTTTTGTATCTTTATTCAGCGTTATTGTGTATTAATAATGTATTTAACAAAGCATTGATATACCAAGCAATACTGAAGTGTTTAGGTAAAGTGAAAGAGAAGCTTACACGTATTTGGGATTTTAGAATCTCTAAAATGCGCGTCAGGGACCTCACTATTGCTTAGCATACCTACAAACGTTTACGCCGAATATCTACCTTAGGACCTTTTATATCTACCTCAGTCCATTCACTTCACCCTTAGAGTCATCTGTCAAGATAACTCGATTCCATGACGGATGCAGGGTCCATTTTGACCCACAATTTAATACATACGCCTCTCAGAATAAACTTTCCTATTATTAGAAGCTTGCCTGTTATGATCTAAAATCCACATTTTCTTCAAGATGTAATACATGTAATTTGATATTTAAGGCGGTATACCCGTTTGAACCCTCGGAAAATGTGTACATTTTGTGGATATTTTTACAAATTAACGGCTTCATGCAAATTTCCCGTTTTTTTACTATCTTTACATAGTATTATGAACTACTTCAAAAAAAAGTTTCAGTTAAAAAACCATTGTTTTTCGGAACTTATGAATACATATCTGAAAGTCTCTCGATTTTAAACGGTGGGCCTGAAAACAGCTGTGTGTCGCGTCTGAAATCAAAAACAATAAAATCTTCTTATGAAGTATGTCAATAGCTATCGTTCAACGGAGCCGATTTTGAAAATTTTGAAAAATAAAGAAATGGTGAGAGATCAAAGGTAAAGTTATATTTTTCTAAGAGAAAAGGGCCACCTTTTTTCTTTATAAATAATAAACGGAGAATCGGAATAAAAAAAACCCTCTTAGGACGATGTGGAATCTTATTACGATCCTGCATGCAAAATTGGAAGTAAATTGGTTGAACGTAACGCGAGTTCTTATGCCCACCGTAATGAAAAATATAGTTCCGCTGCGATCGGTCGCGCCGCCTCGTGCTACCTGGGTTGTTTCACTCAGATGCCAATAACTTCGTCAATCTTCCGAATTTTTACATCGGACTTGATTTATAATATTTCTACAACATCAATCTATGAAAATATGTGAGAAGAAAAAATCCGATCTTTGACACTTTCAAACGGTTATACCCCCTAAAGGAGTTAGCTACCGTCAGGAGGTAGAAAAAGAATCGATTCTTTGGGAATTTATTTCAGAAAGTACATGCATATATTTATGCAATGGTTTTTGTATTCAGATGAGGGACACTTTAACAGGTTATTATATTATGTTTTGGTATAAAAATATTTAGTCATTCCAAAATTACAACTGATTTCCCGGAAGCTGTTTTTAGACCGGTGATCACAATTTCTCCAAAACCGCTTCACCAATTTTTCTGAAATTTTGTTGGTTTCTTCTAGACATTCAAATCTAGTCTTTAATCGAAGCATTTGTTTTTCCAATGCATAGTTTATAAAATAAAAGCTATGCATTGGAAAATTAATGAAAAATGAGTATATTTAGCTGAAATGAGTATTTTTAGCTAAAAAAATAGTCATTTTTAGTATTTTTCATTCATAAAATAAAAACTATTGGAAAAACAAATGCTTCGATTAAAGACTAGATTTGAATGTCTAGAAGAAACTTACAAAATTTCAGAAGGATTGGTGAAGCGGTTTTGGAGGAAATCGTGGTCACCGGTGTAAAAACAGCTTCCGGGAAATCAGTTGTAATTTTGCAATAACTAAATATTTGGATACCAAATCATAATATGAGGCAGTCAGTGCAACAACGGACCAACCCACACTAAAAAAAATTTTTTTTTTAGTAGAGCCTATTGGAATACGTTATTGTTACTAATTAAATTTCGAAAAAAATGTGGGTTAGTCCGTTGTTACTCTGACTGCCTCATATAATAACCTGTTAAAGTGTCCCTCATCTGAATACAAAAGCCATTGCATAAATACATGCATGTACTTTCTGAAATAAATTCCCAAAGAATCGATTCTTTTTCTACCTCCTGACGGTAGCTAACCCCTTAAGATGGATTTAAAAGAACCCAGCATCCACCAAAATAGAAATCAAATATGTGCACATATTCAAAATCAGTTCCTATAGAAGTGTCTCACGAAGAAGCCCACACGCAGCACACTATAATTTGCCAAATATTCGATACTTTACTAACAATTAAAACAGAAGATAAAATCATTTCTGCCAATGATCCTCTGATTATCTTAACCAATGGCTTCGGAACGTAACTAGTGTCTCTCTCCCATGATGCAACATACCTGCATCAATGAGTTCAATGAAACTTCTCTGCAAGTTGCGGAAAACTATTTTTTTGCTTGTGACGCCATGCCGGAGAATGTGCAGTTCATTGTTCCCCGAAATGAAACGAGAAAATGAGAATGAACGCGCGGTGAACAGGCCGTTTCCGTAGCCTCTCGCGGAAATCCGTTTCTCTACGCCGATGACTTTTACCTTTCCTTTTATCGGTCGCGAGACGGTTCGTAACAACGTTCGCACACAAGAATACCCGCATGCGCTGTACCAACGGTAGCTGAACGCGGACTTGTCGATAAATGTTGCAGTGTACGTCTGCAGCCTTTCCACTTTAGTAATAAATCGCATCGTTTCTGTCAGAGCCCGACGCACCGCCGCGCCGGCAGCGGCGCGACTGAATTATTTCCCGTGGAAAGGCTCTCCCAATTTGCAGTTAACGCAATAATCCCTGCATGTTTATCGTGTGTCAGGATTACGAGAATTGGGCAACATTTCCAAGCTGCTCCTTGACGATTATACTGGATGATTTAGAACGTGGTTATATAGAATGATAGGATAAGTTTTCTTAACGATGGCAGTTTCGAGGTTTTTTACTCGTTACTTGTGCCGAATGAAAGTGTCGATACTTAGTCAGTATCGGAATAAAAGTATCGGTAACTACTTGTATCGAATCACAATAAATACAATGGTTTTTTTTATTAATATACAAAATCGATAACTTCTTTTTTCACCATTATCAAATCATTCCTAATGGCCAGATATTAGCTATACCTGTGATATTTGAAACGCTACCGAGCCGTTATTCTGCATAAACCGTAGAGGGGAGAAAAAACAACAATTAGGTTTCGAGTAGAGATCCCTATTTCACGTGTATTCAAATACACGTGTACACGTGTATTAAACGTATCCGTACCTCAATCCGTCTATCTTTTAGTACACAGGTACCCGTGCACTATTTCACGTGTATTTAAATATACGTGAATTTAGATACCTACACGTGTATTTATAAATACACGTATATTAACGTATCCGTATTTTGACTCGTCTGATTTTTAATATCTATGGATATCCCAGAACTCTGAGGGATTGCGAAATTAATAAAAGAATCAATGTATTTGAATATATTTACTAGAATAATATGCGGAAAATATGGTTTTACAAATTTTCAGATTGTAACTAATAACAATTATTCCACCACGAATAAAGTCAAAGTTGAAAAGTTTATTCGACGCTGAAGTTGAAACGCTCGGCTAATAAAAAAATTAATTTTATTCGTCAAATAATCTAACGTTAAATAACTTTTATTTGATCCGTTATTGAAGTCATTTCTCATTTAGTTGATGCCCAATTCTGATCAAAATACACGAATACGTTAATACACGTGTATTCAGGTACAAGTGTATGTAAATACGCGTGAAATATTGCACGGGTACCGGTGAAGTAAAAGATACACGGATTGAGGTACGGATGTACGTAATACACGTGTATTTTTACTACACGTACCATACCATGGTCTCTAGTTTCGAGACGTTCCAGCCCCGTGTGCACAGCTAAGGAGATTGATTTAATATTATTTTTTTCTTCTTACTTAAGAAAAACTTATATAATTACATATGCCTTTTCTTGGGCATTTATGTTTCAATTAATTTATACATAATTATATATTCGGCAAAAAATAGTGTCCAGCAGTATGCTATTTACTATTGGGTGGTTGCCAATTAGACCTCCCACAGATTCCTCAGCTTCCCACACCCTCTTACAAATTTCCCATGCAAACCACACTTTTGCTCTCCATACATATACCCATTATGTTCTAGCTAGGGTAAAGCAGCCAATTACTGACACCTAACCAATTACTGTCACCTTAAGCTATCTTACTTAAAATAACGAATAAATAAACTCTAGTATATAATCTATAGTATAGCTTATAGGTTGAATTACATAATTCTTTTTGTGTATCACTTTACAACGTTTATTTATTCGTTATTTTAAGTAAAATAGCTTAAGGTGACAGTAATTGGTTAGGTGTCAGTAATTGGGTCCCTTACCCTATCCAGTGGGTGGATGCTAGCTAAGGAGCTTCCACAGACTCCTTTGTTTCCCACTCGCTCCTCTTTAACTCCTCCTACAAACCTCGCTACTGCTTGGAATATCAGTAAGTAGATAATCGTACTGCAGAGGAAGTTTTCTAATGTGGTGTAGAAACTCGTATGGGCAAGGCGAGGAGGTAAAATTTGAGAGTGAAATGTGTTTTGAAAGTCAAACAAATTTGTACTAGGTAGCTCAATTATTTTATAAAAATAAACTCGATAGAATTCACATTATTTCATAAAAATGCAAATTTCAGTTTGGCAAACTTTTACTGGGAAACACGTTTGTTGCCTCAGTCCTAGACTTTGGCATTGAAATGTTTTATATAATTGGTTGGATTTTACAGTAAATTTAATTAAGACATTTAATCAGCACACTTTCCTATTAAGAAGTGCTTATGTTGATATCGCGTGATAGGTGAAATAGTATACGCATGCAATGGTAACAATTATTTTGTAAAATGCGACAGTATGTTTGTAATAATTGCACTAACGAACCAGAATAATAGCGTGTACATACCATTTGACATCGTTTCGTATTTCGTACGCGAATTATATCATTGCCACCACATCAAATTGCATAAAGTCACCATGACATTAATGCGTTATTTTTGTACCCGTGCGTGTGTCAACGTCTCTATTAAACCTTCAAATTTATATCAAACTTGAATCTTATTTTCACAGTGAATTGTTCTAGTTTGTAGTAACGAATTGGTCGAAAATTTCACTTGACCGTAATCAATATTTAAGAAGTGAACACAGCTTGCGAGTGGAAGTGGGTTAAGAAAGCACTTTGTTTGCCTGTTTCATGGAAAAAACACTTTCTAATCCCCGAAATCATTCATGTTTACTGGAAAGGTGGAAAATGGTCGTGGACAGATTTTTGGCGGTATTTCCTTACATGTATTCGAGTAACGTATTCTACAACCTACAGTAAGTAACAATTGAAGACCTTGCAGCAGGATGGGTGCAGCTCCATTTTTGACACTTTCTGTGTTATGACGTGTAAAAAGATTCTCCATTGTTTGGCGCACGTTTGATGCAAATCCGCTAACAAATGAGCGATTTATTGCAAATAAATGCAAATAGAAATATTCATATTAGGTAGATACTATTAATATTTTTTCGCCAAAAATTATTGTGTGAAAATATATATTTTTCAATTAATGTTCTCATTTTAATGTTAAATGAAAGCAATAATTTTCTAAACAGTTTTTTCTTCTGATTTACTCGAAATTGGTAAAGATGGAGCTGCACCCCACTTGCTGCAAGGTCCTCAATTATTCAGACAATTTCAACAAATGTGCAATTAATTTCATCTGATCAGTAATATCTTAATATATAAAGCAGAACGCTTCTACATGTTTGTGTGTTTGTCTGTCGCCTAAAAACTTTCGAACGATAAACTCTGGGATCACAAAATGTGCCTCAGCTCATTATGCCTGACTAATCCAGATGAATGTGACTATTTTCACAAAAAAAAACTTAAAACAATTTTTTTTATAAAATCAGAATCTAAATTTCGGGCGAAGCCGAGTAGTAAAGCTAGTTTTACAATGAAAAAGACTGTCAGAAAACAGCGATATTGGTGATTTCAAATTTGTATTAAAAACTATTTAAAAAATAATACCCGTCACGGAATTAGTGTGCGTATGTGCGTAGTTAATATAAATGGTAAAACATAATTTCATTGACGGAAATATTCTCCCAACAGAGCAATCACATGATATTCTTCTACTTGTTTGCTTACAGCGGTGCAGGCAGCCTCAAAGACCCTCATGGATTCCCTGAACGAGATTTATGAAAGTCAATGGACTGGCCACGACCTGTTGTACGTGCAGGCTCAAAATCTAGACATGCTGTGGCAAGACTTCACCCATAAGCTCGCGGATCAAGTCCTAGTGCCTCTCAACACATATCAGAGCCAGTTTCCAGAGATGAGGGTACAGCTTGCAATATGTTACTAGAAGAGTTCAGTTTCTGCATGGTGCTTATTAAAATTGCGTATAATAATTCTCCATCAAAATTATAAAGTAGCATTGAGTAGAAAATCATTTATTATACAAGTCTTATAAATCACGCTGGTTTCTCAAGGTTATTTTATTAATTGTGTTAAGAATTTTTCATGGGTGTATGGGTACACCGAGGAATAATGAGGTTCGTAGATGAAATTGATAGGAACGGGTGTGGAAGAAAGAAATGTGTTGAAGATTTAATTATGTAGGTACCGGTCTCTTACTATAAGGAGTTTCATAACTATGAAACTATTTAGTCATCGCTATTTCCAGGAGCGGATTTGGTATTGGCTAAGTAGGCGGCAAATTTTGGGGAGCAACAAATTTTGGTTAGCATCGAGTTTTGGGGAGCATTAAATTTTGGGACCATAAAATTTTCGGAAGCATCAAATTTTCGGGAGCATATTTTGGGGTGCGGCAAATTTTCGGGAGCATTAAATTTTGGGGAGCATCAAATTTTCGGGAGCGACCAATTTTGGTGAGCAGAAAATTTGGAGACCAACAGATTTTGGAAAGCGGCAAATTTTGTGGAGCAACAAATTTTGGGGAACATCAAATTTTGGGGAGCATCAAATTTTGGGGAGTATCCAATTTTGAGGAGCATCAAATTTTGGGGAGCATCAAATTTTCGGCAGCATATTTTGGGGTGCGGCAAATTTTGGGGAGCATTAAATTTTGGGGAGCATCAAATTTTCGGAAGCATCAAATTTTCGGGAGCGACCAATTTTGGTGAGCGGAAAATTTTAGAAACCAACAGATTTTGGAAAGCGGCAAATTTTGTGGAGCAACAAATTCTGGGGAGCTACAAATTTTAAGTGAAAGAAATTGGAAAAGGTTTAAACACAGAGGCTTGTGATTAAAAACAATTCATATTGTTTCGTGTAGCAAATTAGCAATAATTCATATGTCAGTTACCATATTGAATTAATTTTGTAATTGTCTCGGCTCTTTTAAATTAAAATATTTGATGATATTTCGTAGAAAGGGCGGCAGACTCTTTTTGTTGAAATCAACTTCTATTTTATTTGATAACGTTAAAATATCTAATTGGAGGAGCAAAATTGTTCGTAAATTTTGATGAAATTAAGTTCTACTTTAATTCATTCCATTACAATTTCTAGTTGGAGGAACTAAATTTTTCGTATATTTCGTTGCGATTAAATTTTATTTTAATTGATTACGCAAAAATTTCTATATGGAGGAGCTAAATTTTTCGCAAATTATGTTAAAATAAAAATCTATTTTAATCCGCCCCTGGCTAACCCAACGACGCATACCCTCTTTGGGTATATAGATTTAAAACATCACTATTGCCTATAAACTCTTCTGCTTTTATTCGCGAAAAGGCATTGCCTAAATGTAATATTTAAAAGCAGAAAAAGACACAACAATTTCCCAAACTTTCTGACCCACTTCTTTCACCTCACATTTTGAAGCTCCCAAACAAAAGAGCAAGTATTGCTTTGCGTATCGCCCCTTTTGTATTCAGTCAGTGGTTAAATTCCCATTTTGTCACGTGAGACGATAGTGTAACTGCGTGCGGTTAATAAAACTGCTATTGTCGCGGTGCTATTTACAGAAAAAGATCGACAAGCGTGGACGGAAGCTGGTGGATTACGACAGTCAGAGGCACAACTTCCAATCGCTCCAGTGTAATCCGAGGAAACGAGACGAGCTGAAAGTTACCCGAGGAAAAGAGCTACTGGAGGAGGCTAAGCGTACATACGAACAACTTAATTCGGAGCTTCACGACGAGCTGCCTGCATTGTACGACTCGCGCGTTCTTTTCCTCGTCACCAATTTGCAAACTCTATTCGCCGCTGAACAAGTGTTTCACACCGAAAGCGCCAAGGTACGTTTAATAACGACGACGAAACGGAAAATTACGCTTCATCACATTTCTGTCCGTTTTGCATTTCAATCCAGAGAGAAGTTTGTATCCACAGTATTCTAACAGAAACTATCTGCCGTATTAGAAAATCATTGCAAAGCTGAAAAATACTTACACTTATGTAATTCTGAGAGGCACACCTAAGTTTCTAAGTGAAAGAATTCATGATGCAGAGAATAATTAACCCTCCGCGGTCACACCTTGTTATAATCACTAATTGGCCACATTTCTGTTACCATCTTCGTATTTTTGTATTCTTTAATTTCGTTAATAGCCGTTTACTAGAAATGTAAATTTTGATATGTTGAAATTTGTAGTTGAAAAAATAGCCGTAGATAAAAGCGATTTTCTTTGTTAAAATCCACCAAATTTCTAAATTTTATTATTAAGGTCTAAAAATTTGCAGAAATATTGGCAAAGACAAATCCTGGAGTGCGATACATCCCGTGTGACCACGAAAAGTTAAATGAATTATTCTGTTTGAAATCCCTGGGCTATAGTTTTTCTATTGTCAAATTCTGTATTTCATAAGAACAGCATTGGACAAAAGACTTCTGGTCGATCGACAAACGAATAGATTGGAGTGTAGAGGATTGCTAGTACGTATATATAAATGCATGCGTTGGGTGCGTTTAAATACTTTTTTAGATCGATTATAAATTAACTCATGTGACATAGAAAAAAAGGAGTATGGCAACTTATAAATAGTATTGCGGAAGTTCTCACCTTCCCTGTGCGTTAAGGAATTGAATGACTTTGAGTATGCAAAGTAGTCTCGTATACTTGTCGTATAACTGTGTTTATTAAACGATGCTGCGAGCGGAAAAATAAAGGATAATAAGAAAATGGAGAATCTTTGGTGTACCGATGATTTATTTAGAAACTTGAAAGGAAAAGTTTGAAGGCGAATGTAAATAATTAGAGTTACAGACAGTTTAATTTTGAACAAGCAGTACTTTGTTCAATACAGCTTTTACGTATCACTTAGAAACTTTGGTATGAATCCTGTGGGCCATATGGATGAGCCCAAAAGATCACTGGAGAAATATCTCTAAAAATATTCATTGAAGTACTGTGTATCAAGAAATTAGGCTTCGTTCGATAAATGATCTCAATTAGAAATTAAATGATGTCTAACTGTCGTCTGATAATATTTATTTCAAAATGTGAAACACTTATTTTATTATAAATTGATACAACAAATTATTTATACAGTAGAATCTCGATTATTTCAACGCAATTTAATCTAATATTGTCAGTACGAAGTTCTGCTCTGTGCAGAAATCGTCTTACGATGAGGGCTCATGAAGCATTACGCAACGATTCTAATGAAACTTTTAGTAAACAGTTAGAGAACCAAGAAGATACTGATCTGCAGTACTGGATCAACCAATAAGCAAAATAAGCACGTGCTTTGGGTATCAGGAGAAAAGGGAGCAACATAGAAATTTTCTGAATCTCAAAAGCCAACTTTTGTTAGAAAAACTTCTAACAAGGGAAGATCTCGACCCCGGAAATTCAAAAAATTCTGAAACTTTGTGAATATGTAGTGGATTTCTTCCTGATTACAACACAATTTTTGTTTGCTATCCAAATTCACTCGCAGGGGATGAAATTAACCCCTGAAAATTCGGCGATTTTCTGATTTTGTGTTATAACTCGCGACCTGTAAGAGATAGAAAAAAAATTTCAAGACAAAAGTTACTTTTTTTTAAATTAGATCTATCATTTGGCAAACAAATTATTTTACAGTTCACGAGTTATAACAGAAAATAGGAAAATAACCGGATTTTCAGGAGTCAATTACACCCCCTTAGAGTGCAATTGCGCAGCAAACAAAAATTGTGTTATAATCTAGAGGAAATTCCCTGCATATTCAAAAAGTTTCAGAATTTTTTGAATTTCCGGATTCGGGATGTTCTCTTGTAAGTCAAATTATCAGAAATGCCTAAGAAATGGTACATTGCGTTGAAGTGATCACCATGTACAAGGGAGCCTCAAAATCTATTATGTGCTTAGGGCCTCTAAAGGTCTTAATTCGGCCCTGCTAATCCGCGATCGATAAATAATCTGAAATGTTGATATAAATGGTTCTTTCGATTAAGTGAATTTAAGCGAAACGAAATACACACACGCACACATACATACACACAGTTTTGTTTGCATATACAGTAGAGTCTGTAACATGATACATAAACTACTTTCAATTAACACTCACACTTAACAATTACTTTCACAATAAGCTACTTTCACGTGAATGGCACAACATATACATTAATGACCTACATTCTCTTTCTTACATCCGCGACATTATTAGATACTTACTCTAACGAGCAGTCACTAAATATTTGTATCTTTCAGGTGTATTCTGAACTGGAGGCAATCGTCGACAAATTAGCTAACGAAAGCCAGAGGGGATCGTATACGCTGAAGAAAAACACGGAGCCACAGTCTCCAAAATCGCCGAATGCCAACTCATCGTGAGTAAACTGCTTGAAAAGGTTTGGCTTAACACTTTGACGGCTGCACGGTCTGTCACGAAGCGTTTGAATATAACATTTTCTGAATAATATTGAAATACCACCACGTATGTATACTTTTATTATTGAAATTAACTCAATTCCATTTTTACACGCCAATATCTTGACACGGTATGAGATTCTTCTAAATTCTTACCCACATAATTTTTCACGATTTCGTTGTAAAGCGCTCTGGAATTCCGAATTTATATGGACTGAAAATTGTGGAAAGTATAGTGCGACACTAGGGGCATTTTTCTAAGATGACTGCTGTTTACAGATCAATGTAAGAGATATGTGAAGATGCTGGAAATATTAGCGAAGCCAGCTATTGTAATGTACATTTGACATAAGACTAAACCAATATATCCAGGTAGCTGAGTTTATGATGTAATGTACTGAACTATGCAGAGATATAGTGATTAAGCTGGGACCCATTCAAGTGGTGTCTAAGCCCCGTTACGCACTTGCGACCAGTCGCCGGCAACTTGGTCGCCGACGACAACGAGGTACACGGGTAGGGCTGCCATCTGTAAAATTATTAAGCCAGGACAGAGAGCATTAAAACCCCGGACATTTCCACTTGAAACCCGGACACTTTTAATTATTTTATATAGTAGGGCCGGTATTTATAGTCGCTACTTATTCTTAAGCATTTGCTTAAGCATTTGCTTAAGAATAAGTAGCGACTATGAATACCGGCCTAGGTGTACCAAGCAAACATTTCTGTAAATTATAGACTGTAACCGCAATCAAGAAATACAGGTAAGGTCTTTATGACTTTTTGGGCGAGCAGCATCGAAAAACCCGGATCGCTACAGAAAATCCCCGCGGACGTCCCCGGACGCCCTGAAAAAGAGGACAAATCCGGGGAAACCCGGACGGATGGCAGCCCTATACACGGGGATATAAGAGTTCGTACGCACTTGGTCGCAGCGTCCAAGGAGTCGACGGCAATCACGAAGACGTGAGCGACGCACGGGAGGCCAAGTGGTCGCGGCGACCAACGAGGTGCCTTGATTCCAATGCACGCGTTCACGCGACCAGCGACTTTGTTCGCGACTCCACATTTATTTTCCAAATTGAATCTCGAAAAGCAAATTGGGACTTGTCATATAATGAAAACTCCAATCATGACATTTAAAAAATCAATAAGAAGGAATGGTGCATTTATTTGAGAATGAGAAAAACCAGTAAACGTTCCTTTTTGGCGGCGTTCTTCCAATATAGGATGCACCCAATATCGCCTCTTCTTTTTTTTTTCAATGTACTTCATAATTACAACAATCTCCTCGACGTCCATTCGGTTTGGCGCTCTCTACGAAACGGATAGGTATCGAGTTGCTCGGTCTGGCCGCTTCGTTTGGTTGCCCGAACTTTGGTCTCTCGGCGACCAAGTTGCCGGCGACTGGTCGCAAGTGCGCAACGGGGCTAAAGCCACATGCCTGAGGGTGCAAGCTACCAAATATATTCATCATCATCTACCACAGAGTTGCACTCTGATCATGTTCCTGCACTCCCCAGAATCTCATAACGCTAATGTCCAGAAAGTGCTGTGCCCGGATGGAAAGAAGTCGGTTGAAATGTCACAGGGGCGAGAGGGGTTCTTCGCTCGCATTGGCTCCCGCCGCCCGTGACCCGTTTGCTTACTTTGTATTCGTCGACGTTGTCGCGCCGGCCAATAGGGATATACTATTCGGACCGTAGAGTTTCTCGACCGACTTCTTTTCATCCGGGCACAGTATGTATCCCTGGATTCTTAGCTTGAGGGAAGACACTCAAAGGCCCGAATGACTTTGCCTCTTACGACGTCACGATACCGCTGCAAGACACTTTAAGCGGTCAATTTCAACTTATCCCACAATCGTGCAGTCCACTCCAGTTTCAAACAATTCAATTAACCCTTAAAGCATCCGTCTAACGTTCAAGCAGTGGAATTTGTAATAACAGATCATGATAGAGCCACTGAGATAGTGAACTCGTGCACAGCGGTCGTCGAAGTGTTAACGCTGCTACAATGTTACTGAATGGAGCCCCTTTCTTGTTTCAGTTTAATAATCAACACGCAACCAGCTCAGAACAATATTTCGCCAGGTAAATATACACACCCCGCTACACGCGTCTCTTTGTGCGTTTGAGCCGTGTGCGTACTAACGGCTTGTGCATGCCTGTAACGTAATCATGCCACAAAAGAAGTTGCCGCACAACACGTGATTATGTGGCTGAATGTTTAGTTTTGAGTGAGCTTTGTTGCGTGTTACAGCCGTGGAGGAGCCTGCCCCGGCAGCGAGAAACACGTCGCCCACCACTCAATTAAACGGCAATGCTAACAGCAATGCTAACAGCAATGCTAACAGCAATGATAATTCCCTGAATAATCAGGATGCGTCTCCGCAAAGCACAGTCGCGGCGACTAAGCGAGTCGAGGAGCTGTACGATATCCCAGTTGGTAAGTAGTATATTACGCGGGAGTAATAAAGTCCTTTCCACGCGAGACACATTTGTAGTTGGCAACTTGTGTCTCGGATATAGAAGGTGGGTGAGAACGAATGGAATGATTGGAGGGATAAGCCTTCTGCAAGACTAAATCGAAAATGTAGGGTACAGTTTCTTGATGCGAACCTTCGTCGTCGTAAAAATCATATTTGCGAACTCGAATTTCATGTGGCCAACTTTGGATTTATTAGTACATATGGTACAACTGCGAAAGGAATGAATTCTTGTGTAGAAGTAAGTCGAATATGTAGAATAACTTCTTTTCGAATGAGGCTATGTTCTCGAGAATATCAAGTAGGCGTGCGTTCGACTAACAATCGGTTTCGTCTTCGAATCGGTTTTCTCGAAAATAAAGCCTTATTCGAAGAAAGTTATTTTACCATTTCGAGTTATTTGTATGCGGGGATTCGAGTGATTCGCAGTTGCAGCATATTCACGGACAAATTCTGATGATTTTTAGTTAGATTTACTCGAAAACGAAGGCCCATATTAAAAATTGTATTCTACATTTTCAATTTATTTTGTACACCCAGCCCAAAATACTAGCCGCGGACCACGGAAGAGTCTCGTGTGGAAAGGCCCTAAGCGTCATCGGTTGCACGACTGACGTCGCCGATGGCAATGATTGACTATGTATATGTTGAGAATTCTTGTCGCGATATTTTGCGGAATGAGAGTTTTTGTCTATGTGTCGTTGAAGTACATATTAATATGTCTCTAAACTAATCTTTACTAAATCTGAGCGGTCTAGAGTACAATTTGGAGAGTGTTTTAGTATGTGTACAAGGTTGTGCAAATGACTTTTGATATACGCACTTGCCATAGTGTGCGGCAAGGAGGTTGTGAACAAGGCTTTAGGTACTTTGCCTGAGCAAAGCATTAAAAGAAACGAAATTTTTAATACATTTTAGTCTACAAGAAGTCAGGGTTACTTTGAGTTTTGTAGGAGAAGGCAAGTATATCAATGCTTAAATCGCATCATCCCCTTTGCAAACAAATTCTGTTAGTGCTGGCAAAGTGTCGCGTGTATCTACTTGCTTTCACTATTTTACAAAACGTAATGATTTTTTTATTAAAATAAATAGAAAGCAGAGGTGAATTTGGTAATTCGTTCCTACTAAAAGTTATCACAAATTGCAAGTATAAAGTGCACTAAGAAAACTTCATGTCCGTGGATGTCATGATATCTCCTTAAACAATATTTACGTTAGCCAGAGTTCCATCAAAATACTGAATAACGGAAGTCCTTTAATAACAGCACTGTTTCAGTAACGTCACCTAAAAAACCATCTCGACTTTGGTGTTAAATATGAATGAAAAAACGGTGCTCTTAGTAGTCGTTGAATATGACTTAAAATTCCCTGGAATATGATAAACAGAAAAGCATATGGTCCAATTAAGAAAAGCTCAAAGTGACTTTAATCTTTCTAATGAATAGCTATTTTAAAATTTTTCGTTGCTTTCATTCGTTTCTCGTTAAAAACTCGAGAAAGTCGTATTTATAACTTTTTTCATTGCAATATCACGTATAAATAAATATAAACATGTAACGACAAGTTATGAAATAACATATCCAATGGATATTAGTTACCATAATTTAGATAATTAGTTAATAGAAATTATTAAAAATATTTAATAATAGAAATTATTAAAAATATTTAATAATAGAAATTATTAAAAATATTTAATAATAGAAATTATTAAAAATATTTAATAATAGAAATTATTAAAAATATTTAATAATAGAAATTATTAAAAATATTTAATAATAGAAATTATTACAAATATTTAATAATAGAAATTATTAAAAATATTTAATAATAGAAATTATTAAAAATATTTAATAATTAAAAATATTTAATAACTTAATAATTTCTATACTGGTAAGCACATAAAAAGTATACGTACATTTCAAATCTCTTTTTATTCTATTGAAACACTCCCAAGATTTGTTCGAAAAGAGATCGAGAATAAAGCAGTTGTCCAAATTATACCTGAAAATTTGTAACATGTATGTGATAGACGCGTACGGTCGTTATACTGTACATTGTGTCAATAGGAGTATGCTGCCTGCCATTTATGCATGGTCTTGTTGAAACGGTGGAAAGAAATCCTAATATGTCTGACTTTCAATTATGTATGAAAATTTGGGATGCTCCAATGTTTGCATCTCATATTGTACATAATGAATGAAAGTCAGAGTTTAAACAGAACTATATCACAGGTCCATGACTAATGCGGCGGATTCAATATTATTTTAGAGGTGGAATATGAAAATGGTACCAATTTCTCTGTAGGGGCAACGACTGACAACTTGCCACCTGGGGTTTTGTATAGAGTGAAGGCTACTTACAAATATAGACGCGAGGACGTGGACGAATTGTCATTCGATGTAGGTGATATTATTCGCGTGGTAGAGTATGATGATCCAGAAGAACAGGTTTGTGCTCCCTTATTTAACTAGTGAAAATTCACTGCCACGCAGTGCCACTATGACAATTAATTGTGAATACAACGAGATGTTTTATTGCTTTAGGAACAAGGCTGGTTAATGGGTATCAAAGAAGGTACGAACGAGAAGGGTATGTTCCCAGCGAATTTCACAAAACCGCTGTGAGAGCATTACCGAATTCAGCTATTACACTCCAATGCTCACTGAAACGGCGTATTCTACATTAAGAATAGTTTCAATGCTAAAAGTGAGAGAGTCACACAGTCATCTGAGGTATTATATACATAGAGAATGGAATAAATAATGAATACACATTGAGGGGCTACGGGAAGGGAAAGGGGGTGTGTTAAGATAGTTATGCTGGAGGGTACTGTGGAGAATTAATCACCCCAAAGTGCCTTAACCCAGCCACTGTCTGTGCCAACATTCATTGTCTGTAATATGGGATTATTCTCTCATATATCTAATGTACCAATACACATCATTAATAATTTCAAATGAAATATTTAAGTAATTAAATAATATATTGTAATACATCATGCAATACTATAATATAAAAAAAATCTATATATTAAATTAATATTATTTTATGAAATTGTACATAGCATTATAAATTCTAAGAATATTTTACGGAATAACTTTGTGGCCACTGAAATTATCATTAAGGAACTAATGTGTAACGATTAAGGCACCTCTGCAAACACCCTGTTGTGTCGGCGGAGGTTTATCGAATTTTGGAAATCCACTTACCTGTCTGCATTCATATATTAAGATTTTATGCTGTTTACTTATGTTACGAGGGAGATTAGAGCTAGGTCGTCCCGTTAAACGTATTAATATAGACGAAAATGCCAAATTCTCGACGCAATTGAGTAGCTCGCGAGGAAAGTATAGAGTTAAACTTTAATACGTCGTTAATAACATACAGACGAGGATAATAATATTCTAAAAAGTTTCTATACAAATATTAACAGGAATATCATATGGTTTATTAACAACACACGCCCGAATGTTTGTTCTTAAAATTTTATAACGTTTTCGTTCTGGTACAGTACCTATGTGGTACTTACGTACGTATATAGATATTCTATGAACAAGTATTTTCGTGGTACACGTTTAGAGAGAGTCAAATAATTAGGATGATTATTAATTAAATTATTACTATTAACTACTCTCGTATCCATTTGTGTAGTGAAACTAGAATGAATATCAGTGAATGGTCCAATGACGAAAATTTGTAGCGTTAATCGATACTCGTTGGACAGATTTGTCGAGAGAATTTTACATCGGATCTTGTATAACGAACAATGTTTATAATAATATACGAAGATAAAGTAGTGCCAGGAGACCACCAGTTTCAGCTGCCACTGATTCGTGGATCGTGTGTCCTTTTTATTTTATCGTATTGATCTGCGACGTACAGAACGTAGGAAAGCTGGATTGTTTTATTTTATAAATGAAAAGTTATATGGTTGAAAGATTGATCCATTGTCACACTAATAATTAACCCCATGCACGAGTCGAAACCGTAGGCAAACATGCCCGTTTGCGGAGTGTTACAGGTGCATATTACGAAACCGCGTTGTGTCGACTATGTTTCGCAATTACCTAGCTATGATATTAAATAATAACGACAAACGGACGTATATTTATATTTTACAAAGTGGACCAACAAAAAACGGGTGAAAATACAAAAAAAAATCAAATATCAGATAAGAGAATGGCGTCGACGCACTGGTTTTGTTCGTAAACGTACAAATAATTTACGATTATGATACACGATTATATGCGATATTAAATTCAGCGTACAAACAATCGGTAATTTAAAGAAATATTCTTATGATGCAACGCGTCATGCTTCACTTTTAATATCATACACACGGTTTTGCCAAAATCTGAACAAATACACATTCCATTGATCCGTAAATGTACAAATGTTGATTTTCAAAAAAGATTCTCGATCGTCTGGAACAGGGTTCGATTGATTGTTAATTTTCCTATTGACAGCGTAACACGCTCGTGTTTTACTGTACTATGTCTAATATGATAAGAATAATAAGTGGAGCATGAAAGTTGCTGTTTTATTTCAGACATGTATGATTATTCTGATTCACGCTGTTATATGTTTGACAGTGCAGATCTAGGAATTTTTAAATAACAGTAATATATGAAGCGAATGTGCCAATATGATGCAGTATTCTGTATACCGATAACACGATATCGTTAATGAAACTACCACGTTACAAATGAAACGTAATTGCTAGTACAATTTAAAAGAACGCTATTTTAAACATCGAGAACCAAATTTACACATATTGTATCGTGACAGATGTGTTTCAAATGAGCAATAATGTGAGTAGCACTGATTAATGAGAAATAGATCTATTAACGGTACTAATATGATAAATAATTCAATTTATTGGAGAAATAAGCGAATGCATTTAATTAACTTAAAGAAGATAAGCAGTAAGAAAAACGTAGTTTCCCTTCTCATTTTTCGAATATGAAAACGAAGAAGACAATTACCACGAAAATTAGACAGTAGAAAATAGTTGCATCAAGAATACAATTTTACTATATTCTTCGAAAGTAGTACGAAATCTATTCAAAGTTAGAACAAATAACTTCTTCGAAATTGAACAGCTGTACAAGAATTTTTTGCTCGTAGCATAGAATGCAATTAAGAAAATAATCACTACTCGTCTTCTTTATTGTTTTTATTATATTTATTAATGTAACATATAAGTAACAACCATTGATGTCGATTAGAATTTTTAATGCACCCGATTGAAAAGTAGCGAGGTCTGACATTTAGTGTAGCAGTGGAGCAATCAATTGTTATATCATTTGTCATTTTTATGTCTTGTTGTTTATTTTACTGGAACAATCAGTCATATCTTCATAACCTTAATATAAACTATAATGCGTATACACACATTTATCGCTTTAATTGTCCTTTTCAATCGAAGACGATTATAATAAACAATTACTGGTTTGTAGCATAAGTGTTTATGATTCAACTGCGTGTTTTGTTTTATAGCGACCTTTGAAAAGCGTCTCCCTTACGTTCAGCCAACAAATTATCTTCCATAAGGTTGTAGCAATGAAGAGATTTCATAATGAAGGATTTCAGATATAACGCTGCGTGTATGGAAAATAAATGCATATTTCTGCTTGATGGGCAACGTCGAACATTGAGTCAATTGTTGTATCCACGCGACAATCGAATAGAATATGTAAGCGAAGCTTTAATTAATTATTCGAGGAGACCAAAGTATGTCACGACTTCACGAACGAAAGTGTTATGCACGATGGAGCGATCCTACTTTACATAAAACTTGTTCTTTGTACTGGACACCAACATCGGAGGAGGAAGTGATTTCCCTCCGTCAGTCGCAATTATCGCCGCCTCTTATTTCAGTAGCACAACGATATGCACCCTTGAGAGGGACTTCTTCGGAATACTGTTTATGTGGTAAACAATGTGGTAGAAGAAAATCGTCGAGCCCATCTTACGACTCTCGTGACATCAAGGCAATATTTTAACTCTTATATTTGTTCGCGAAATAAACAGTGTTATGTGTAGATACTGAAATGTTTGAATTGTCTAAAATCGCAGGAAATACGAGAGAATTTGGAGCTGCATTTAACAGGAACTCAGGTAGAAGAGGCTTTAGCAGAAGATAGACAAACTGCTTTGATACAGCATTTAGATTTAAGTACTGCCGCCCTTGAAGCTCTAGCTCAATATGGGCAATCTTTGAAAGTGTCTCAGTCAGCTGCGTGTAGAGTGCTTAACATTAGTCATCTACTGGCACTTCCTCGACCTTATTCAACAAATTCCAAATCTGATTCAACTCATTTAACAATACCTCTCCAACAGGTGCATGGGTTATTTTAGTTATCGTATATGAATCGAGTACTTAACGATATTTCATGCATAATCACTAGCATAATAAAATTGAAATACATCGAACGTTTTATTTAAGCATCGATTAACTAATAATTTCATTGATACGTGTAACAGCTAGAAGTGCGAAGGAAAAATCAGTTAACCAGTCTGAAAAATTTAATGGAGCATTGTACTAAACATATTGTACTTCCCAAACATTTGTGCGAGTTAATGAACGATCATTACATAAAGAAGAGAGACTTCTGTGTAGCAGCAAAGAACTTTAAGAACTTTCTTAGTAATTCCAAATTATCCGTACCTCAAATGGAGAAGTTAAACCAGCAGTATGGTACTATTCTGAATGACTACCAGCAAAGTAGGCATGCATTAGACTTGGAATTACCGAAAGTGATAAATACGTACGAAAATTGCTCTCCGTTTTATATCACTAATGCGCACAGCTACTCGTAAATTATTAAGACCGAGCATTAATCTGAACATTATAGACGACTGGCAGTACTTCGAGAAGGTTTTGAGAAAATTAACGAATTTTATAGCGATGGAGATACGGGTACTGAAATTATATCGTTATTTCAGTTGATCGGAGAAAAACTTTCTACAGATAATTCAGCTGCAGGTAATGTAAATGTAACTTGGTATATGATATTTATGAATCAAACTTATGATCCCATTTTTCCATTTGGTAGCAAGGATTGCTACTCACAATCAGCCGTCCCCAAAATTTGAATTGTGCCAAAAATGTAAAGTAAATCGTGTTGATTGAAAAATAATAAAGAGAAAGAAGAGATTGTGTATGATGATATAACTGTTACTCTTGGTTACCAGTCTAAGAAATGCTGCAGATACAAATTATGGACTTTGTGAAGCCTTATGCTACAAGCCTAATCCTGTTATTCAACGATGCCAAGGTTTGACCATGCCACTGAAATCTAACTTGTAAGAATCTATTCTACATATTACCATTCCTTTCCTATTGCACTTGGCTATTTTATTTTTTGTATTCATTTCAATTTTGTTATCCCATTTTTATTGAATCCGTGCAAACTTGCATAACTAATCTCTGTGTTGATACCTAATTATTTAATTTACAGTCGACGGTTGCAATAAAATTCAGCAAACACGGTTACTTTTCATTTTCCATGAAAGCAAAATTTAAACACGGAAATTTTGTATTTTATTAAAAAATTGAATATTTACGTAATGGAGAATAGTAAATGATAATTAGTAAGGTTTTCAAAATTAAAAATTCCATTAAAAATCGACGCGCCAAATACATTCAAGAACCTGTTCAAAATCTTAAAACAGAAAAAAGACGTTACAAAATGAATATAATTTAACTGTACGAAAACGAAATGGATCAATAAATCAGAAGAAATAATTTTTGCTAAATTTACTTACGAAACATTTCTCGAAATTTAAAGGGACTATTCAAAATCGAGTTTTAGGGTGAGCGCCATCTTGCGGAACTTACTGCATACATTAAAGGTTATTCGAATAAGTCAAATAACAGGATAAAATACATATATATGTACTATTAAACTATTGAAGAATGATTTTTTAAATTAGTCGCGTTACTTCATTATTAAATTTAACTACATTACGTTTCGAAAACGGTCCAAATGTACACACGTTTGGAAGTACAGCATAATAGGTACTATTTAAACTAAAGTTTGTATGTAAATGGTGTTCGATTTATTTATTGTACAGCTTTGGGCATTACACTTTTGATACACTAAAGTAAAATATATTAGATATTACAACAATGATGTAAGATGTCTCCGATTTCGGACAAACAAAATTTCTCACGCTATTGTACGATTTACACGATACCAATTAATTTGTCATTTTTACTACTACTTCAAGTATATTATCATGTATACAAATTTTATTTACAAAACGTTACGTAACACATAATCCACATAAATCCAAAATATCTTTGCAATCGATGCAAACTACGCCACTAATAACCCCACAAAACAAATCGTTACTTTCACATGGATCAGCTACTATCTTACAATAACATAGACTGACCCACGATTATTTTTAAATTCCGGAAGCGAAGCTGCTCCGCAAAAATGGCGCGGCCAATCAGGTGCACGGATCCATCCAAACTCGTACGGAATTTCTACGAGTATAATTTCAGTGGAGAAACGACTAGGCAGGTATCGGTGGTTAATGAAAATGCAGATGCGCGAGATATGCTGACTCCTACAGAAAATACTCTCGAATGGTCCGGAGCAGTCGAACGATGGAGAATCGCGATAACGTTTGCTAGGAACGTGCCCGCAGCACGCAAGGGGGCCAGACAGCGAAATAACGGAAGGGTGAGAAAGAACAGAGCGTGAGCCGCGCGCAAGAAAGAAATACGGGGAAGCCAGGGGGTCCGGGGGTGAGCCGGTAATAAAGAAGGACAGTTTTTTCATCGCAAGGTGCGAGGAGGAGAAAAGAAGGCAGAGGTGGCACAAGGGAGTGCGCGCGCGATCTCTCGGTGCGAGCGGCGACGGCACCGTGTCGCTGCGAGCCATCAGAATCGGTCGGTTGTACAGAGAAGAATATAACCTATATCCGAAACGCCGCGGCGCTGTTACGTTCTCCGTGCCTCCTCCACGGCGGGTGGCGGCCGCACCTCCTCCTTCACGCCGATTTTAATCTCGTTAGCGGACACGTGCGCGCCCCCGCGCCTACAAGCCACTATACGACGACCTACCGTGTCGGGGCTTCGCCAATCTGGTTTGGTCTAACAGGATTCTCGAGCAACGGAGGGTTGATAAAAGGCTGCGTACCGAGCGGGCGCGGCGCGAATCGCAGGAGGAGTTGTTCCGTTCGAGGTGTAGGCGCTCGTGCAGCAGCGGCAATAAGCAGCAGACGACTCGTCATCGTCTTCTATACTGTCCTGCCCGGTTCGTTGTTTTTTTTCCGTGTACGCTGGTCCCATTGTGATCGGCGCCTGTCGTTCGGCATACGTTAGTCGTCGCGTATAGGTTGCGTGTCGCGCACACGGTGCATATTCAGTGTGAATCTAACTATCCCGTCGCGTGTGCGGTACGGAAAGAGTACGGTACAGACACGACCGAGCGAGCGGAGGGGAGCGACGGGGCAAGAGAGAGGGAGATAGAGAGCGAAGGGGAGAGAGAAAGAGCGGTTGAGCGAGAAAGAGGGACGGAGATAGCGGAGCAGAGAAGGAGCGACTCGGCGGAGATAGAGCGAGGCGGCGAACGGGGACGAGACAGAGAGGGGGCGAAAGTGAAAGAGAGCGAGGCAGAGACGGAGAACGGAGACGAGGGAGAAGGAAAGGGATAGAGCGCCGGTGGGTTACCACACCCAACCGCGCCGGGGACCGAGTGAACGAGTGAACGAGTGAACGAGCCGTACGAGAGCTCTCTCGCGAGTAGTACGCGGGTACAGCGAGGGACCCAGGGACCGACGATCGAGATTCGACAGAGTACAGTCCGGGACTCTTTAGATCTCGATCCAGCGGACCTCGCTCTCGCGAGACTCGCCTGTCGCCGGTGGAGAATTGTCGAAATCGCGCCGCGAGCGACCGCCGCGAGCGTGTGCGTGCGTGTCTCTCCTCTCCCGCTTCCTCGGGCCTCTCTCGCGAGCGGCTTTCACGCGTTTCTCGTCGGAAAACGTGCGCGCGTGAATATGAACACGTCCCCGGAAAGGAATCGAAGGAGGACAAAGACATAGGACAGGAAGGAGCCGAGCTGGAAGGTAAAAGAGGAGAGAAGAGAGAACGAGAGGGCACAGAGAGACAGGCAGCCGGCCGAGGTTCGTGCGTGTGCGTACATGTGTTGATGTGTCGCTGGCGTCGTCGAGCCCTGCCAGGAGTGCTCCGTCACCGCGTGTACTGACGTCGTTGAGAAATACGGGGATCCCGGTTCACGCATCCGTCTGGTCTGCGTATACGTCTACGTCTACGTCGCCCTTTATCGCGCACGTCGCCGCCGTCCGTCGTTGCCGTCGCGGGCAAGTGGGTGGTGAAGCGTGCTTCTTGTAGTGGCAGTAGTGGTCGGTGCCGGACGATCGGAGGAAAAGGGAAAAGAAGAAAAGGTTCTCATCGGCTACCCCAGGACGAGAGGGAAGGAAGAAGAGAAGGGAAACCACGAGGACGGCGACGAGACGTCGTCGCTCGTTCGCGGTGGCAAGGTAATATCGGCTCGACGACGATACCCTGCCGTCGAGCTCGGTGCTGTCTACGACGAACCTCGTCGCTCGGCAATCACTCGCCACCACTGCAAATCGCTCGTTCCCTCTCTCCCTTCCTCCCTCCCTCTCCTCCCTCCTCCTCCTCCACCTCCTCGTCCTCCTCCACCACCTCCTTCTCCTCCGCATTTTTCTCCTCTCTTCTCCTCTTCTAACCGTCGAGGATCCTGCCGTCCTGAGCCATGGCGTGCTGCCTATCGGAAGAGGCGAAGGAGCAGAAACGTATCAATCAGGAGATTGAGCGGCAACTACGGAAGGACAAGCGAGATGCCAGGCGGGAACTTAAGCTACTACTTTTGGGTGAGTTCAAGCCATGTAATCGTTGACCCGCGTTGTATACAGTCGCTGGCCCCGTCCAACCTCCCTTCTATCGTTCTCGCGACGATAACCGCACGGACACCCGTCCCGTTCTATCTGCCTTCTCTTCTCCTGTCCGAATCCCCGTGCATGCGTGCATGTACGCGCCCCGCCGCGCGCGACGTTCGCGATTATATTGGGGTCCGCGGTTGCTCTCATTTCGCCCGACGCCGCCGTCTCCGGGAAATGTCCGTATGCGCGCTACCTAAGACCGTTCCGGAGAGCACGAGTGTAGCTGACCGACAGTCCGCTATATAGGCGGGCGGTGAGCGGAGCCGGCGTGCGCTTGACAGCTCCCGACCCCGTAGTCGCTAAACGTGATACCCGACGGAGCTTCCTGCCGACTCCTGTATACGTCGCTGCGTTTCCCGAAATCTCGGTGTGTCCCCTTGCCGCGGGTGCGGGTTCGCGCTCCGTTTCGCGTGCCGCGCCGCCTCGCGCCGTACGTCCTCCGCGACCACCACGGATCAACGCGGAACGGCACCGCGGTGTCGCGGCACCGCCGTCCAGGCAAATTCTCGCGCTACATTCCGTGCGATTCGGCCGGTCGCCGAGCCCTCTAGGTTATCTCGCCGTTGCTCAACGCCGCTGCCATTGCACGCGTGCTCTCGCTCCTCTCACGATCGCGCATAGATTTCTCGGGCTCGGCGGCGCGTAAGGACGCGGTGCGGCGTATTTAGAAAATTGCCAAGATATTAAAAGCCCCTTTATTATTATCGCTGCCGTTCGCTTTGTGGGCCGCCGATTGAGCCCTGATCGATTTTTCGGATTTTTATAACCTCCTTTCTGCTCTCTCTCGTCCCACACGACGGCGCGCGGGATCCTGCGAAGTTATCGGCTCCGAAGTGACAGCATTGTAAAGGAAATTTTTTTTTTATTTTTTATTTTCCAAAGAGAACACACGCCGGCTATGCAGGCTCGGTCCCGCGTGTCATCGGCGATTCACGGTATCGGTAAATGAGAATGGTTCGCGATCGAAAGAGGAGAGTCGGTTCTAAAATTAGTACAGTTATCGAGGGGTTTACGCTGATCTTACGTGTACTCGTGTATCTTATCCATCTGCGCGTTTCACTGGGCTTTTTAATAGCACGGCAATTTAAGTCTCGGCCAGTCCGCTGGAATGGTTGTGGTTTCGTTCTTTTTTTAACGGTATTCCTCTATATATTATTTGGTACGCGTTGCCGCGAAATTCGACTTTCAGAAACGTTGCAACGAGAGGAATTGTGCAAGTTTATAGTTTATCCTTTAACATCTGTGTGTAACGCGAACGTTTCGAAATAGTAAAGTCATAGTGAACTCACGCAGTTTCGGAAATGGAGATGGTCTCAGGTGTTCCTGAAAGTATACGGTGATAGAAGAAATATAAATACAGCTTAGCTTTGTGATTCTATTCAATAATCACTTTTCACGCATAATGGTAATTTAAATATGAACTGCACGAGAAAATATTCTAGTGGAATGTAGGGACTAGTGGGAAAAAGTATGACACGTTCGCGATATCTATAGAAGTTTATAAATTATATGGTAGAATTATTTTATATATTGACTCTATTCAATATCGGAACCAAAAAAACATGTATGTAGAATATCTATATACAATTTCCGTTATGAAAAATATATTGTTGGTTGAACCATTGCACCACGTTGGTGACTTTTCGTCACCCGTTCTTCAATTATTATAATCTACACTTCATATTTCTTGTTTTTGTTTCCGTATTTTTTTCTTTTTTTCATTAAAGGAGTTAAAATGTGCTTTGTGTGAATTAGTTTCGTGTACTGCGCTGGACTAATTGGTAAATCCGTAATGAATCAAAGTTTTCATCATTAATCGACCAATATCTCGCTTACTCTGTTTTTGCATCCGAATTTTACCAAACTAATGAAAAGCCCCATTCGAGTGTATAAACAAGAGGAATTGTGTGCAGAAATTGAGAGCATAAATTCGAGGACTCTTCCGCGTATATACACACCTAATAAATGGTTAATGGAATATTGAAACTCCAAACAATAAAGTTATTTTATTCAGTTGTATTGATTGTGTCAGTCGAAACCAATAGGGGATGAGGTTATTGAACTGTTCAGAAAAATATTTATAGAGAAATGCACCAGATAGCAGGGATGACAGAAATATCAATATCAAATATATTATTATTATTAAACGTCATTATTGCGTAGAAGATAGATAAAGAAAGAAGTTTAGTCTTAGGATTGTTTTGCAACCTACATAGCTTAAAACTAAGCTTAACCTAAGCCTAAATCTCGTACTAACACCAGCGTTTAGATATGAAGGGTAACAGGAAAAATCAGGAAATGTCCATTTTTCGTAATTTTGCGATTTATAGCCTATTTCGTTGGTGGCAACTGGGACTACCAAACTGTCGAATCACAAAGGATTACAATATTCAAATTTCTCCGAAAGATAACGTTAAAGATTTGGTATACTGATTAAAAACAGGAAATGTCCACTCCGCACTGAAACAAAATACGGAATGTCCCCACTCTTTGCCTAAGCATAAGCTTCGGTCGTCAAAGTAAAACAAGAAAATATTTAACAAGAAAATTAGGGTAAACCAACCAGTGAATGACCGAATTGTTGAATGAGAAGCCCAGTAAATGACCGCATACTTTTATTAAGAATTGTACTTATTAATGTTTGTTTAATACGCGTAACTAAAAATATGAGATATTAAAAGTGCAACTACACTCCATTTATAAACATATAATAATTTTTAAATTTATAATTGACATTTCTTTGCTTAATGGTCATTCACTGGTATGCGGTCAATTACTGGTTGGTTTATCGATATAAGAAAATGAAATTCAATGAGCCTTGTTCCTTTACTGATGGACTAAAGTTCACTAAAGTATTAAAACTTAATTTTCTCGATAAAGCATTTTTGTGATATTCCCTATTTTTCCCCCCTTACCCTTCATATGCAAGTGTAGCAGTTTTTTTCAATATTTAGCTTACAGAATATATAGCAGCTTTTAAAAGATCGAATTGCCTAATGATCGATAAGGTCATTTAAATAAGTCAACCTGAAGCATTATAATTTTCTATTTTTTCCCCTGTTTTCTTTATTTATTATCGATAAACGTTATTATTTATAGTTCAGGATATAAATTTCGCCAGGATAAACGCTCCTAATAATGTGTACAATGATTAATAAATATATTGCCCCAGAAACTTGTTGTCATTTAACACTAAATCTACCAAGGGTGTCAAACTGACTTGATTCGTCATTTCTAATCATTTCTAATCATTACTCATTTTCAGTATATCTTATTTTCTCAAAATTTTCACGACTTTAATTAAAATATATAATCGGTTAATTCTGTAAAATGGCTTTTTGGCTTCTTTTTTCTACAAAATTTATATGTAGTATACCTACATATTACCAAGATGGGTCATTTTGACGGAACACAGGTAAACTTTTGATTTCAGAAGTTTCTCATAATATTTCCGTATAGATCAAATACTTCTTTAGAAAACTAAATACATTTCTGTACATACATCTTGTACAAGAAATGCCAAACCAATACATGCACGTTATATTTGCTCAATTGTTGCATTCTTCCTTTACTTTTTTCATGTACATATTTCGCTTGTTCATAAAACTAAATCGGGAAAACTGAAATTCGGAATTCTATTTTCCATCGTGATCTGTAAACAAATTTTACGCAGAAAATAACACAGGAGTTGTGGAACGGCATTTAAAAAGTGTGAAATTACAGGATAAAATAAATAATTTAGACGCAAATGTTGTAATACTGACTGTGGTAACAGTGATTCATTAGACTGTGAAAAAGAAAATCCCCGATCTGACAACGGAAGCAAAAATGAGTCATCAGATATCGACAGTGAAAATAAAGATTTCGTCGTTTACATAAAAAAGGGGAAAGGGTGCAAGTTAAATACAGCAAGCCCTCCGATAACGCGGTTTCCATATAACGCGTACGAATTAATATGATTTGAATTAATTACGAATTAATCGCGTTATAGGAGGATTGACTGTAAAGCAGAGAAATGCATAAAAATGTCTAATTTTTCTTAAATGATTTGTTCCCCGGTTCCTTGTTACACGCATGTAAAATAAGAATCTTTCTATTCCTAAATGCTAGATAGAACCCATGATCAGCGATTATAACATTGCTTGTAATGCACCACTAGGTAGTGCATTCCCAATAACTCGTGCCATATTACAGTGAATTGAATACAAAAAATTCGCGTCACATCTCCATAAGTATATCAATCGACACAATAAAATCAATTCCAATATATCCTGCACTTTCCTGAAAAAAAGTCCAGAAAAATCAGTCGCACTTTGACCCCACATCCCCTTTAATCGGGGAAAGGGTTAAAGTGGACGGGGGCAAAGTAGAGTCGCTGACCCGGCCGAATGATTCGCGAGGTTAAAGCTTTCCTCTGTTCGGGTGTTTAACACGAGTCGCAATAAAGGGATCGGTAAGGTAACGCGATCCCCCCGCCTAGCACGCCGGCCGGTCGCTTTCGTATCCTTTTGTCGCGCTGAGCGTCGCGCGCGTGTGGTGAAACAGCGCGGGCCTGTTCACGATCTGAGAAGCCGGCGTTGCTCGTTACACGCATTGTCTACGCGGGGCTTTCATGCCTTTGTGACTGCATGATTCACGGCGTGGCGGCTGGTGCGCATATTTACCTAGCCATTCCGTAAAATGAAACCCGAGCTGAACGCGCTCGAAGCGCTTTTTTATCGGGTGTCATCGTAGCCGCGAGCGACCTAGGAAAATATATCCTGCCGTTTCGCGCGAGCCTCCTCCGTCTTCCGTCCCTCCCTACTTCGCATTCCCCCCGTACCGCGCGCGCGCGCGCGTCTTCCTTGAGAAAACATCGGCCGTTCGTTCTTGCTCGGCGCGGCCCAACATTGGTCGATCGTCTCGCCGTGAAACCAAAGCACCGTCCACTTAAGCGCGTTGCGTTGGTCGTGCAGTCCCTCGTCACTAGCGTTACTCATTTCTAGCTGATATTTCGCACGGGCGGCCGTCGCGATTGCCTCATCGACGCACGCTCAGCCGACTGTCGCTTGCCCCCTCTCTCCCGGTCGGTTCGCGTAAGCAGGGTTCCTTTTATCTAATTCCACGTTTCCCAGAGAGATAATGACCTAGAGAATGGCTGCGGCGCGGTGCGTAAACCGAGCGACGATGGTTCTTAGGTCGGTTATCTTGATCGTCGCTCGCGGCTGCGTGTTCCGTTATCGCGCGACGCGATTATTTTTGACTCGCGTTAACTTCACGATCTGTATCTTTCCGTTTCCGTGACGCTATCGGCTCGTTCTGCAGCCGTCGCCGCGTGTTCAGGCCGTGTACAGACTGGTATAGTGCAACGCGCAAGGGCGCGTTCACGCTTGTGCACGAACGCGAATGAGGCAAGCCGAGCCGGCATGGGTAGGCAAGTGTGGACGTTGTTCCGAGGCACGGGAAGTTGTTGGCTCGTCAAAGAAAATTCGTGCTCACGACACACGACGGAAAGACGTGCCTTCTTCTATACGCGGCTTTTTCTGTTACCTTTCATACTTCATACTGCTTGACATGTAGTACCAAGGGGTTTACTGGCTCGCGCTTACCGAATGGCGCATGCTTCTGGTTTCTCGTATGGGACTTGGGGGGCCGTCCTTAAATTACGTAAGGACAGGGGTGTCCGGAGACTTTTTTCCAGGGGGAGGCAAGTTTGGGATGATGGTAAAGAAAAATATACCCCTCTTGCTTTTTTTAATTAAAAATTTAAAACCGACATTTAAAAATATTCCCTTTTCTTTAGTATAAACTTAAGGTAGTTCCTAACCAATTATGTTAGTCAAATTAAAGTTGGGTAATAAACGATAAATATAAAGTAGTCTGATACTATAGAAATAATAATAATACTTTTTAACATCATGTATATATATTTTAAAAAGTTCAATGTTAATGTAAATAATTGTAATACGAAAATTCAATATTAAATTGCTTAGCTTAGTGAATTGGAGCAGCAGATCTGACAACGTCGCATACATTCGGAGTGTCTTTTATAACCAAAATTTCAGAAAAAATGTCCATATGAATTTGAATCGTCGTTCGCTATTTAAATGTCTGAACATATCGATTGTGCGACGTTGCCACGTTGACTGCTCTACGTAATTTCTAAAAAAATTTGCACGTAAACCTATTTTCTTATGGGCATTTACGAAGATACCATTTGGTCGGTTTCGCAGAAATTAATAAATTCATTTCGTGACATTTGAAAACATTTGGAAACATCGGTTTTGAAAAATAAGTGATTTTTTCTCAAAAGCCAGGGAGGGCAACTGCCCTATTTGCCCCCCCTGCGGACTCCCATGCATAAACATAATTTTGGCGATTTCTTAACTCCTCCCTCCTCAAGTATAAGAATTCGTAAGATTTTATATTCCAACCCACTTCCTTACGTAATAATTTTTACATTCCATTTTTTTCAGTTATTAAGAATCTTTTAAAGATTCATATAATTCATTTAAGTCATATTGAAAATGAAGTTAAAAAAGTATTATGTAAGATGCTACCTGATCCCTCCCCCGTTTGTAAGAAAACGTAAGAAATTCGCGACCCTCCCCTAAAACCCTTACGTAATTTAAAAACGACCCCTTGGATCCAATCAGGTGTCCCCACATATACATATGGATGATTCAGAAGCCAATCAGTGTAAGTCCATTAGTATTAAACCGAGATTTACACTGTTCGTCATCTGAATAATTTTGCCTAGTAATTTCGTGGTCAGTATAAGTACCGCCATTTATTGCCCACGTATGAAAGTAAATACTTACTTATTTCAACTCGAAGTTTTAATAAAAAAAGAGGTTTTTGCACTGCGTAACTCATTTTCAGGGAAAGTTGGACTTGCACTGATTGGCTTCTGAACCCTCCATATATGTTGATATTACTCGCAGACAAAGTGCATTGGATAGTGTTAATTGCTTTCTTCAAGACTCACTTTGTCTGAGAATATTACTTGTTATATAATAGATGCTAGTGGAATTTGTTTTAAAATCTAGTTTCTTGGTGAAAGTTACCCCATTTGATGACACACGAAAATAAAAAAATGTTTGAATATATCTGAAACACCAGCTTTAACCAAATACGATAAGGCAGTGGGGCACTCAGGATTTAATCTCGGGGGAGCTGAGTTGGACGAATAGAAATATTTTTAATGGAAATTCAATAAAATTCATTAGGCGATTATACAAATTTACTTAAGGAATAAAATCTAGGTTTCTTTTCTGTTTACAACGCTCCTTCCTTGGGGGTTCCCTTGGCTCCTTAGCACCACTGCGATAAGGCACCTTCTTCGGATCACAGACAGCGAGACAATAGTATCTAACGCGTTCTCCAATCTCCGCACGCCGCAAATGGGCGTTAATTAAATCGAATCTCCAACAGTGTGACGATTAATCGAACCCTTAGCAAAATTCAAGGAACTCGTCGATTAGTTGGTTACCGTTGGTCGTCATCGTGGCTCCTCGAGGGGCTCTTGGCGGCACTTTCCCCCGCGTCGGCAAAACAGAAACGCCACACCGTCGCGTTAAATCGTCACGATTCATCGTCATCGGCTGTGACTTGAAAAATCCCGCTCACTACGACGGCAGAACGTGCGAGCGCGTTATCGGTATGCACTTCTCGCACGAAACTGGCCGATCGTGTTCGATTACTTCACGCACCCAGCAACTGTTGCGGAAGAAGCGAGATTTATTATTATGCAACCGCTAGGTAATTCCTAAAGGCCCGTTAGCGACACCTTCGATTACACACGGCGCGGCGGCCGGGCGTTGCCCAACGGGACGTTTCGTAATTCCGACAATGGGAGATGGTCGCCGTCGAAAATATGCTTTTCCTCGTACAAGCCGAGACGATTGACGCGATACCGGTTGGGAATCCTGGCGGGATTCGTGGCGTTATTGGGTAACTGTTGGGATTTACCAAGAAAATTCTTCGACACAGGTGTTATTCTTCTGTCTTTTATTGTACATAGGGGAGAGTTGCCTATATTGTACCACTTAAGATATTTTACGTTATATTTCATATTTGGTACTAATTCGAACGCAAGTGACTACTGGATATTGTAGCTTGATCTTTTAGGCACCTACTATTATATGCTTAACCTTTAGTTCGGAACAAATTAATTTGTTATTAATCCTTTTGTCACATACTGTAAAAGAATAATTCCAATAAATGAGAATGATATCGGCGCGTTGGTTCGGTCAGTTAAACGTAATAAAGGCAGTTGTGCAATTTAATTAATTATAAATTCCAACGTTTCGGTCATAATTGTGACCGTCTTCTAGGAAAGTTAGAAATAAAATATTGCGTTTGCCTTTATACCGCACGTCTGCTGGAAGCGTGCACCACACGAGTCGGTTGAAACGTGACTGAGGTAAACGGTATAAACAGGGCAGAATATCTAGAGGTTGAACCAAAAAACTGTCTAAACGGAGTCAAAGTGGGAACCGTTAAATATTACAAACCGAATTCAAATTGAAAAGACGAACACTCTGAACCTCACAACAAACTGCCAAAAATACCACTAATTATTGCTTCATGTGGTATTGCTTCACACTGTAAAAGGTACGATTTAGGCAACCGGTCTCCTAAATCGTATCCCTCGGTTTCCAAAATCGTACCTCTCGTAATACCGTCAATAACAAATATAGAAGAAAATATTCAACATAAAGTAATGATTATTATATAGTTACATATAGATGTGTATATAGATCACGCACAGGTCGCAGTAACCTATGTAAATGATATTTGTACATAAGCTGTATGACATAACCTATTCTCAAATCCTTATTATGGATTTAGGAAACGGGATCAAATTATTTCTAAATATCGATTTACACTTTATAATCAATGTAATCTATATATATATAAAATTCAAATCAAATACCACTAATAATCACGATTTCTCTGGAACCACTGATCCAATGACCATGCAATTTGGTAGGTAGGTTCCCCTTGGACCATTTCACCGAAAAACCATATTCTATATCTATAAGGTGATTCGCGCCACGGCCGCGGAGAGCGCCCCTCAGTACCATAGCGAAGCACGGGTATTTTGAATAAAATTTCGAGTAAAATATTCTACATTAAACTCGCTTTCAGAAAAATACAAAAATGCAGGATAAAACTGCATTGTTTGATTATTATCAGCTAACATAAACTGGTAAAACGTTACATCAATCATACCTGATTTATTTAAATGTTTATAGCACGCACAAAGTAGGGTGTAAGCCCCAAAGATTTTGTTTCTGTTTCTCGTTTCGCATTTACTTCATATTTTTATCATCAGATGTTGTTTATATTCATTAATTTACTGAGAAATTGATGGGGTACGATTTAGGTGACCGGTACGATATTGGCAACTCTCCCTTACGCCCTTCAGGCTTCGGGACATGCATCGTGTGTACCCGGTCCCTGGCAGCATGTCTTCAAGACAGGTTCCGGCGATCTCAGGGTACCAACTTGCAGAGGTATAGTGGCTAACCGGGAACCCCCTCAAGCGGTGTCTAATGCGATATTCCTGGTATCGTGTTCCTCGTCACCTGTTACAGGGTTGTAATTACTTGCTTACATCCCTACACCCCAAAGTCTTGAAGTACTAGTGAGCAACAAGTAGGTACTATCCCTTACAGAATTGTAGCGACTATCCCGGCACCTACTTAAGTGGCGTACAAAAAGGATATTCTTCAGAATGCAAACCATCAGACGTGGTCTTTGTCACTTATTCCAAGCCTACACTTATTCGCTCACATTCCTACGCACCCCATGTGCTTGAGCATCCAAATGTCCGAAAAGTATGTAGAATACGTCCTCGGGGGTGTTGACTTGTGGGAAGACACTCAAGGGCGCTACTGACTTTGTCCACCGCTACTTTCGCATTAGATGCTCTACCCCTGCAAGGCACTATACCTGAGCTAACTATTGAGCCAATATTGAGACCCTGCAAGAGACTCTACCGTCAGCTTTCTGTGATCTCGACAGCCCCACCCAGGCTTGATGAGGAGTAGGTAAGGGCGCTGGGAATCGGGGTTAGATCCGGGGGATACCTTTGCCCCACAGAGGTGTGTAACGGTTTAGGGTCCGCTTCGTCTCTAATCTAGGCTGAAGTTTAGTGAACGCGAATGGCAATCATTAGCGGCAACTCGCCTATTCTGTGAGTTTGAATTTTCGCGGGTTGTGGCTATGGTCCAATAATACGCTGGCGCGGACTTAGCTCCTGTCATCAGACTACGCGGTTGTTAGTTCACTGGGAGCTGATAAGAATGGACCTGAAAGGATCGCGAATCCTGTTGGTCTGAATTTTGTCTCTAGGGACGTCCTTAAATTACGTAAGGGTAATTTTGGCGATTGCTTATCTCCTCCGTCGCTCAGTAGTAGAATTTGTAAGATTTTATATTCTCCCTCTTCCTTACGTAATATTTTATGCATTGCATTTTTTCATTATTAAAATTCTTTTAAAGGTTTATTTAATTCATCTCGGTTTCGGGTGTGCGATGAAATTTCCTTTTTTAGGCTACCCATATTGAAAATTAGGTTAAGGGGTCTAGACACTCGTTTTTGAAGGTGATATTTGGAAATTAATTCTGGAAAACCTATAGCACCTACAGGGCAGGGGTTTCGCACACACATTTGGCAATGTTTGAACTAGCAACACAAATTTTTGGAATGCATTATATTGAAATTTGCACAAGTTACACGCCGAAGCGCGGGACATGTCATCATAAACCGGCCCCATCAGCCGCACGAAAGTACCAAACATTTTTTCAATCTATATGAGTGTAGTTATCGCCCGAACCAGATGTAACCAAGTCCGGATATTGTTACCGAAATCGCAGCTGTTTAAAAATTTGTATTTGATTTTTTCGACTTTTCTTGAGCTGAAACGAGGTGTGGGGGAGGTTGTATTAAAACTATTGATATAATTCTGGTTCGGGCTATAGGTACACATTCACTTTGAATGTGTGTCAAATTTTAGCTCAATCGGTCCAGTAGCTTCTGAGAAAAATGTGCGCCCGTTTTAAAAAAATTGTTTCGAGAAAAACGCGTTTAAAGTATTTCATGCAGTTACGACCTATACGACTGAAGTTACGGTAGATAACGACTAATTTCTGTAACTTACCCCTAATCTGCTCTACCAGGATCGTAGAGGAAACCTTCCTCAACCTCAAAAAAATTATGTTGGGCAGCTCTCTCTTCTCTGCTGGCAGTCAATAGCTTCTTTAGACACAAGAGTCGAGCCCCTGTAACTCTGGGAGTTTTTTTAATTTCACCATAATATTTTAGGGACATATTTTCGAAACCCTAAACTAATAGAAAATCAAAGAAATAAAACATCGAATTTTTGGGTAGAACCCCCTTAAAAGAGTATTACGTTAGACGCTAACTGACTCCCTCTACCCCTTTGTAAGAAAACGTAAGAAATTCATGACTTCCTCTCCCCAAAAAAGCTTCACGTAATTTAAGGACGACCCCCTACTCTTTGTTACGCACATGGTCTGCAGAAAATTTTATTTATTAGCATGCTGTCTCATCTCATGTGTATGAATGACTGTATAGTAGCGATGCGTTGTGTAGAAAAGTATCCTACAGGTGGAAGTAAGGAGTGATCCCTTTACTTCATGGCACCTCTCATATCTAACTTTGCCATCTTGCAAGTGTATAAGCAAGCGAAATCTTTGCCCATGGCTTATTGTAGGGAAATGAGACAGAACAATGATGAGAATTTGGTATGATTATTGCCGTCGCACAATGGACTACAGTGTTTAAAATAATTAGAAGAAGCCGCTACTCGGGTGATTCATTACCTGGTAACGTTTTGGATAATTAAAGAATTATAATGTGTCAGGTGAGTTAGAGAGATTATATGCAGCTATAAATGATGCGATTATTTATTTAGTTTCACATATGATTGGTGGCATTCGTGTATAATTATTAAAACTATGATCTAATTCTTGGGTGATTAGTAGTTGGAGAAAATGGTTAGAGTACGTTTTCCAGTAATTAAACGCGTTACATTCTTGGTACAAAGTTAAAATATTCTTTCTCTGGACTTTAAAGATTCTCTTATTCTTGGGTTCATTTTCTGAATGGTCTAGAAAGGATAGTTGCAAATAATTCTGAGCAGCGTATTCGAATACAACAGTACGAGAAGGCTTCGAGGTACTATCAGACAGTAAAAAAGTTTGGGTTAACTTCTCGAATCATTTTATTTCTCTTTTACGTCGTCATTCATAGAACAGAGCAGCGAGTTTCGTTAAAATTATCTGTTTTAATATCAAACAATTGCGAATCAAATACCGTAAACTGGGGTGACTTTGCCCGCGCCGGGATGACATTGCCCACTTTTCGGAACAACTTTATTTTATTTCATTGCGAAGTAATTGGAACATATGGTGCTTTGTAATCGATAGCAATAATTTCTCCAAGGGCAAACAAAAAAAACAATAGCGTATTCAATCATATGGTAATTTTTCAGTCAGAGTAAAAAAAGGGGGCAAAGTCACCCCAGTTTACGGTACACGAAGTACACTTATACTTAAATTATAACATCATCTTTCATACCAATTCATATCTTCATTCGTTCATATAGATCGTGGTCACTCAAATCAGTATTCCTTAAATAGTAAAACAGTAAAAAATATCACTTATAAATAAATTGAATTAGATGAGGGGTCGGCAGCTGTTCGATGTACTCATTAAACGATCCGCCACAATTTAAAAGAAAGATTTCAACGAAATTATTCCATTTCTCAATTTCTCATCACAAACGAAAGCAATTGGGAATTTAAAAAAAAAACACGCACACCTTTCCACCGCTCCTCACAATTTGCTTTCTCTCTGAAAGACTCACAAATGTGTCCACAAAAATCACAATCTCGAAAGTAAATATCAATAAACTTTTTTTTCATTTCTCCTCACGAACGGAAGTGATCTGAAACCGCGGGACAAAAATCACTTCCCTCCATTCTCCGCGACTTTATCCGAGCCCGAAAGGGGCAGGGCTATCTGCATAGCGACTTTGGCGGATATTAACGCGTAACGCTGGCCGTTTCCGTAAACAATGCGTATTACTTGCTAGATCGGAATGCCAGTCAGTGTTTCTTACCCAGGGCCGTTTGTATTTCTAGTCCCTGGGTTTGGACTAAGTGCAGAAATAAGTTCCAAGCATTAACTTGGACTCTGTTCTTCCGGCCGCGTGGACGCTACGTGAGTAGCGTAGGGAGCGTGGAATAATTTTCTCGGCCACATTCCCTCGTAGCTCTGCTGATTGTGTACCGATTAAGTTCTTAACCTTTGGCAAGCGTGCGGCGTTACGGAATTCGGGCGCCAATCCGCCAGAACCGGGCGATCCTTCGAATCCGCCCATTACGTTCGGGACCGGTGTTTCCCGGTGATGCATTTCCATAATTCGGTATGCATTAATTACGGGGAAAGTATCGTTGGCCCCTTACGGAACGAGGAAAAACGTGCAGAGTTGATTGGCCAATGCAGAGGCCAACGATATGTGGCAGGATGTCGGTTGAAACCAGATTGGGCTTTAAGGAAATAAAAAATATTAAAAAATAAAGTTAACCTGGATCAACTTTATTTGACACATGGCGAATAATTTTTTTACTTTTACTCGTTATTCGAATTTTTTTTAAATAAAAGTTTTGCCCTTCTAACAAGGGAAGATCCCGAACCCGCAAATTAAAAAAAATCTGAAACTTTGTATATGTATATGTAGGGGATTTCCTCCTGATTACAACGCAATTTTTTTTGCTGCCCAAATTCACTCGAAGGGGGCGAAATTGACTCCTTAAATTCCGGCTATTTTCCGGTTTTTGTGATATTCACAAAGTTTCAGAATTTGTTGAATTTTCGAGTTCAGGATCTTCCCTTGTAAGACGCTTACGGCAGCGAAACTTTGACTTGGAAAAATGATTTTTTGATTTCGGCGTTTGTGGGCATAACCCGGACCTAACACATAATATGCTACCAATCTGTTTCAAATTTACGAAGTATTTATTTTGATTCTTGGAAATTTTCGCGATTGTAAATTGTAAATATAGTATCTTCTCGCTATGGGCTTGTTTTAGCCCCTGCACTAACAAGAAGACCCTACAGTCGGTAAGAATTGAATTGAATCTAGAGGTCAGGTGATGACATTCTGTAGAATATTTTGTGCCAATGCGCATTTATTATAAACACTTGAACCGCGCCATTTAAAAGATCAAGTTTAAGAGATTGTCATCGAGATCTGATAGGTGAGTGTGAAGGTCTCAAGTTCCTTTCCACACGGGCCGTAGGTATATTCTTTTTCAACTTTCATGTTGAATAATTTTAATCTATTTCTTTTGATTTTGCATATATTAAAGTTATTTTCAAGTTACCAATACTGCCATTGCCAATATTACAATGTAAGATAGTGAGAATAGACTTCGTTTTCTGCCCGAAATATTCTACAGATTGTCATCATATGACCTCTAAATTCATCCCATAAAATTTCATCAAAATCCGAGGGGGCCGACTGTAGGGTCACTTTGTAAGCGCTCGTCGCTTTCCCCACCATTAATTAGAGTATTTACATATTCGAGCAAGTGGCCGCCGTTATTATGTCGCTGAGGGCTCGCTTTCATTTTCTTTCACTCGCTTTCGTTTTCTCTCATTCGCGCCCTCGACGCCTCGTAATCGTCTTCGCTACTCGCTATGCGCTCGCCGCCAGTTCCGAGCCGCGAGCCCAAAGCGAGACGCTACTGTAATCGAATTTGATGAGTGCACAAAGCATACTCACGCTTCATTGGCGAATGTATACATTTTTTACTTTCATTAAATTTTCAAAAATCTTATCTATTAATAAGCAGTTAACAATGCTGGTAAATAAAAAACATACGAATCTTCGCTTAAGTATAAATATCTTTTTAAGGGCGCTAATTTTTTAAACACTCAACAATTTTTTATTTTTAACTGCCCTGCAGCTTTATTACCTTTTTTTTTTATAAAAATCACATCTTTGGTTACAAATTATTGAAAGCCATTCAACCGACCTTTCGCGCATTTTTTAAATCAATTCTTTGAAAACCGACACTGGGTTGGTAGAAAGTTTTATTCCAGGTTCACGATTTATTATTTCGAGAAGCATTATCTATGACCGTGCCGTGTATTTTGGGGCATCCTATATATCGGGACGGGAGAAAGATTAGCTGCAGCTTCCACCTTCGCCGTGCGTGCATTATATTTTCTTCATCCTACGATTACAATCGTCGTGCTTCTGTCAAAAAGTATGCCACTCGGCGTTCGGAGGCTGCTGTAATTCCGGCATAATGGAATGCAGAATCTTTTGAAAGAATTTATAGACCGTTTATAAATAGAAACACGACTCGTGAATAATTCATTTCCGCGTGAGTCCGTTCTCAAAAATAACACCGAAAGTATGCTGCCCGTTTCTATTAATTATACGATACATTCGTAACCTACTACCGTCAAGTTCAATTCTTCTAAACTAATAATAAATTGATTGAAGTCAATTGATTGACTAATAATGAATTAATAACAATAATTTATAATTAAGAAATAAATTCACTTGGCCCGTTTTCATTAATTCAATCAAGCTTCAAAAAAAAAATGTCACAAAGCGTTCAGAAATGTTCGAATAAAATGTATAAGCTTCATAATTAACTAATGACAATTATCAATTTTCCTTTCTGTCCATTTCTTCGACTTTCAAGTAATTCTATTCTATTCCTAAAATAAATTCTATTTTTATAAACTGTAAGAATCAGTGGAATTATGTGGAATTGCTTTAATGATTAAATTAAAGATAATAAATTTACCGTCCGAAATTTCTGTGTGCACAAGTCGAAAGAATTAATTCCTCGGCAATTAAAACTAGGCGATATTATTACCACGATTGTATATACACGTGGCCCCGGAAGTAGTGACATTAAAGACTGTGGTCGCTTTCAATGCTGCTTATACGGGCCATGCATCGCTCTATCTAATGGCTGACCTTCGTTGTAAAATGGGAAACGGAACGGTTCATGCTTGGCCATTCTTATGCAAGATTGTAAATCGACGCATAAGAATCGAATTCAACGGGCTGGAATTTAAGACGTTGATACTTCTCCTCGCTAATTCGGTTTCATTTCGCTAATCGAATTTATGGTCAGGGTCGGAAAAACGTGGATTTTGATGAGAAAAAATTACTTACCCATCGGTTATGTTTTTATTTTTCAATCTTTTTTATGGTCGAAATTTGAATGGAAAGATTTGAAGGGAAAACGCTGGTTTTCGAAATGATGTTACAAAGATTCATATTGGTTTTGAAAGTTTTCAAATTTTGATTTACTTTCCTAAGTAGCTTGTAGTTATGATCGTTTAGATTCGCGAGATGGGTTGAATAACTTAACTCTCGAAATATTTGAAATTTTTGGCGGATGTCGTCGTTGTCAAGGAAATTGTAATTACATTCCGAGTGTAATTATTAAAATGTTCCTAAATTCCTCGACTGTAAATGAATATTTAATCGTCTAGTAACGAGAATTTTCCAAATTCAAATCGATGGTAGGAAAAGTTTCTATTGAACCTTGAATTCAAATTATTTGCATTTTTCCTAAAATTCAGAATAAATGTGGATTTGATTTCAAAGATTTACTAAAATGTATTTCATTTGAATGTTTCGAAATGTTACAAATTTAAAAAAAATCGGCACTTATATTTTGTTAATTACAAAAATGGTATATCGCGACAATCGGTTGGATAATTTTGTAACAATCGAGAATGGTTTTAGTTGGAAGTATTGCTGCTTGAAAGAAGTGAAAATATCGATCGATGTTGTTCCAGCTTGTCACGTGCATAAAACAAAAGATATCAATCAACACCTACGATAGCGAAAGTGTTAAATAATAGCAAACGATCGTTGGTGCGTCAGCACGTCTAATACATAACTCTCGCCATGTAAGCAATAATTTTTCTGCCCCTCTTATCCATCTTTTTTCGACAAGACTACCATCCTTCTGGTAGATTCCTAAATTTGCTGACTGATTCAGTGTCAATTTTCCATTTTGTTGGTAACCAGTGTGTTTAACAAAAATATATTATTTTGTACATTCTAGTGCATTAGTGAAGGCCACCTTCAATAATAAATACGCACACGTATTTGAATTTGTCCTGTTATTGACATAGCTTTTTGGAGTAGAAAGCAAAAAAGATACATTTTTTTGGTATACTCGTTCGTTTAATACAATTTTGATTCATTTTTTTTATTGTGGTTATCTATACAACTGGAACTTTTTATTGCTCCTGAAAACTCAAACATTTTGGTATTAGATATCAATCTCAACATTTTTTTCTTAAATTATTGATGTACATTGAGAATTAAAATGTAGAAGATAGTGAAGGAAAAAGTATAATGTTTTATGATTCATAGTATAATATTTCAAGATAACCAAGGGAAAGTATAATATTATTTAATAACTTCAATACTTTCAATATTAGTAGTTACCTCCTCAAATAAAGTGAATATATTTCCTTTTTGAACTAACGCTAATACTTACAAAAGGACAATACAGTGCACAGTGGGATAAAATAGTTGTTATAATGAGTCGATTGAAAAATCATAATTCACATTTTAATACATCAAGCAAGTAATCAAGATATTACGGCCTTTCTACCTCCCAGAAGACAAGAATAATCGTATTTCTTTCTATCCCCTTTTTCCTCTTATCAAGACGCAGTACTTTGCATCGCTGCGTGTTGCTTTGATACAAATTTTATTTCCTACCATTTAGCCCCCTAGCTTTCATATTTCACGAGCATCCAATCATCACTTGAAAAAGGATATCTACAGGTTTCCTTAATGCATGTATCCTTTCCCATATTCTACGCGTTTTTTGTTTCCAAATTACAACTAATAACAGATTTAACGATGCATCTCCATTCCACTATAGTTGCAACGTTAATTTTGTTCCAAACCGTAGTTTAAAACCATGAGAAATACATAAAGTATAAGCAATAATACATATATCAGTAAAACTTACAATCTTAATATCTTAATATATAAAGAAGAAAGCTTCTATATGTTTGTGTGTTTGTCTGTCGCCTAAAAACTCTTGGATCACGTAATGTGCCTCAGCTCATTATGCCTGACTAATCCAGGCGAATGTGACCATTTCCACAAAAAACTAAAAAAAAAATTTTTTTTTTTTATAAAATCGGAATCTAAATTTCGGGCAAAGCCGAGTAATAAAGCTAGTCTTTTATAAGTGATGATTCAATAAAGTTCCTCAAGCGCGCCATGGTTGCAACGTAATTTTTTTCCCCAAGTATGTTTTGTAAACATAGGAAATGCGAGTAACATAGAAATCAATAAAGTTATTAAGAGAATCGAATGTTTGGTTAATTCGTGCATCGAGTCATGAAAATAGAAAACGAGACATCCTGCACACGTATCAACATGAGGCACACCGCTATTTTCGTGTACGAAATGTTCGCCGATCAGCCGCGAATTCTTCTACTTCTTCTTTCAGCGATCTTAATCTTTTTCTTCTTTCGACGAAATTAATTTTAGCACGGCTGTATAGCTGCCACGGTAACGAGGGCACCGGAAACGTGTCGAACTAGAAATCTTTTCAGCGATGATCATGTTTCGCTTTCGTGCATACGTTCGCTCGAAACTGGGATCGACCCGTGAATGAACTTTTATTAGGTATGTCGTTGCTTAAATAGTTGCCTTCTGTTGTTCCTTCAAATGTTAATCAAGAGAAACGAACGCAAAATCATGATTTCTGGGCCATGTATAGTTTCTGTAGAACTAGCTTTACTTTTTACGATCATTTCTTCGCGATAAAATTTACAAGTTAATGTGCATTCCATAAAATATTGAAAATATCTCCCCCATCCTTCAAAAGAATGGAGATTTCATATGCATTTTTCACAGGCCTATCTTTATATTTGAAGATAATTTCTTGGGGATTAAAATTAGTCACTGTGTACTCGATAAAATATTGAAAATATCCTCCCCCCATCCTTCAAAAGAATGTAGATTTCTGGTTCACATGCATTTTACATAAGTCTAACTTTATATTTGAAGATAATTTCTTTGGGATAACATTTATTACTTAATGTGCGTTAGATAAAATATTGAAAAGATTACCCCCATACAAGGAGATCGAAAATTTGTGATTCACTGTGATTTGTAAATCGATGCACAAATGCTAGTATTGCTCGTGACAGTGCAGTTCGATGAAATGGTAGGAAATGTTTCATTTATTGCGTACGCGAGTGTGCAGATATTTCAGTTTTATTATAGCATCCGCTGACAAAATTCGATCTGTCAGAGTTACGTGAAATATTTCAGTATCTGCGTTAATTTTATCTGTAATACGGTTCAAAAAGCGAAGGAATCGCGGATGGGCAAAACTCTGTAATTTAACTTCTTGATGTAAAATTAATTAACAAGAATTTCGATTTAATTGGTTTCGTCAGACATAGGGTAAATGTCACAATTACTGCTACTTTATTTATTTTATTTAATAAACATGCAACGTGTAAAGATAGCGTAGAAAAAAATTTATCATTAAATTCGGACTGTTCTCATTATTATTATTATTATTATTACAGTTTTCTATTCAGTTCACTATTCTTTTTACATTACGTTTTTATTCAGTAAAATAAATAAAGTGGCAGTAATAGGGATGCTGACAGTAATTGGGACATCTACCCCTACCCTAGGTACCTACGATTTTTAAGTTTGTTTTAAATATTAGACTTTTCTTATCCATTAGCGTTCGTAGTAAAATAAATTTGTCACATAATTCCAACTCGTAAATTCTATTTTAAATAATATTTCGCAGCACATTTAAAACTATGAGCATAAAATTAACCCTTGCCTGGGGGACGTTGGGCCCACTTGGACCCATCTTAAATTTCTGATATTACTCATTGCTTATGAGTGTATCTGCTTTCAAGAAAAAGCTTACATGAAATTAACCCTTGCCTGGGGGACGTTGGGTCTACTTGGACCCATCTTAAAATTCTTACATTACTCATTGCTTATGAGTGAATCTGCTTTCAACAAATGATAACTTCCGATCACAACATCGGTATCTGATACAAAAGCTAAAAATGATTTAAAATTGTACTGTTATGGGTCAAAATAAGACCCCTTGTCCGCTGTCGACTACCCACTCCACCTTAAACAAATATAAATTTCCTTTATTTGCGGAGAAACCATTACTTTGGAACATTTACAATTATCAAAAAGAACGATAAATCCATTTAATCCCCATTTTAGAAAATACCTACTTTACTGGAAGCAGAAAGGTGAAGGATTAAAAGGAAAAGCTGAATTCGTTACTTCGAATCATCTAACACGATGTTAGGTAATTGCAAATCGCAGCGAGGTCAGTCAATCGTTAATAGTATTGTGTCTGCCTGCATTGATGTTGTAATATGACATTTAATTGACAACGGCTCGCCGGCTTGACCATTTAACTTCGTTTAAGGGAACGAGGATCCATAGGTTATAAGATCGTACGAGATATCTTCACTGATTTGCTCCGTTTATTATTTGCTGCTGAAACAGTTGACTGGTAGTAAACTATGTGCTCCGTACACAAGCTGCGGCACTTTTCATTTTTATGTAGAAAGACATCGAAGATACATAATGAAATTTTCCTATGGAGATTTTCCAAAAACTGGCTTTAATGGATTGGGCACGTAGTTTCTTATTAGGATCCTATTCGATCCCCCATTGTATCATACTATTTGCTTTAGTAAAGATTATCGTTCGAACAATAGAGCAAATTTTTTTTTATTAAATGAAAATTGTATTTGAATCAGTTGTAGTGATATAATATCTTGGTCACTAATATTGCCATTTTCAAATAACTTTTCTTAATTTTTAATCGTTGCGTTATCCTAAAGGGAACATCTACACGGGGAAAATTGAAGATCTTCTTTACTATGAAAATAAATTTGGTAAAACTTTTAAAAATAAATTTGGTAAATCAAAAACTTTAAAATAAATAGTATTTTAATATTTTTGTAATTCTGGGAGTAGAACTCTGTATACATGTAATAAGGGAGTGATATAAATGTAAAAATTGGCCACGTGATATTCCATCGCATGCTCGGCTTATGATTTTTCAAAATTCATTTCTTCTGAATCAAAGCCTTGCACGAAGAAATTGTATTCCTCAGTTTCAATTCAATTTTGCACGAAGTAAATCATCCTGTTTCTTTTATTCCACTACAAATTATACTACGTCATATATTCACGGGTGTGAAAACAAGTTCGTTGGTATTAGCGAATGTTCAAACACGCGAAATATTTGAGTGTCATATTGAATTTCAAGGTGTTCGCCAAGTGTCGAGGGTCACGCGGAAATTCGAAGCTAAAGAAGGAAAAACGATACCAATCAGATTTTATTTTCCCGAAGGCTTCTGCGCCACCCCATTGGACTACACGTTTAACTTTTATTCAGGCCTGCAATCTATATTATCTGTTCGTAGCCAGGTCATGCGCGAGCCTGGGCTTCTCGACTGGCCAGCTCCGACATTGTTCGTGATAGAAGATGCGTTCCCGTGCTCGAATTGCCATAACTCGGGAATTACAAAAATTCCTTGTCCCTTATCGGTTGGATAATACGTGTTTCCCTACCAAAACAAACGGAGTATTCGTGACAAAAGCCGTCTGCTGGATTTCTCATGTCGAATATTCGGATGATCGTTGGATATGATTCAAATCTTGCAATATTCGAATATTACATTCGAATGTGGCTCGAACTTTGCAGTATTCGAGTATCTTGCTCGAATTTGATTTGAATCGTGCAGTATTCGCGTATTATATACAGAAATATAATTCAAATCTTGTAGTTTTTCGAATATTCTAATATAATTCGAATATTCTGATATAATTAAAAAATTATAGTAGGTTTTCAAACACTCGTATATTTTAAGATCAGTGGCAGCCAAACACTGCCAATATGGCTCATTTAAATTATTTATTACACAACTTGCAAGCTTAAACAAAAAAGATTAATGCTCTGACATTTCTTGGATACTAACTTCTTTTTTCAGGGACTTTATTTCAATCTATTACAAAATTAAACCTTTCATAAAAAAATGACGTAGGTACCTGGTATAATAAAATACCATGCAACTAATTTCCTTGAAGGATTTATAAAATATTTGAATATTAAATTACTCGAATAATCTCATTCCTACTTCTTAGTAAATAATATATCTACCTACTCCTTCCTCTCCACAAGATGTTCACAAATGAGATTATAACAAAATTAAACCTTTCATAAAAATGACGTAGGTACTTGGTATAATCAAACACCATTCAACTAATTTCCTTGAAGAATTTATAAAATATTTGAATATTAAATTATTCGGATCTGATTCCTACTTCATAGTAAATAATATCTACTCCTTCCTCTCTACAAGATGTTCATAAATGAGTATTAAAAATGTCGTATCTACAAGTGTAACTGTGATTCACATAAAAGTGTCAGCACTATAAAGACACTAGCACGAATACTTTCATCATTTACAATGTTCCAATCCCATTTTTGTTGTTCGATAATTATAATCTCCATGTTCGTTAAGTTGAAAAGCACATGGACAATGCGGAGCGGTTCAGTTTCAATGATTTCTCGTACCTGCAGACAAGACCCGCATTTATATACACCAACCAGTCGCGAGTGTGGCACAATCTGTCGCCACTTGCAATTAGTTCCTCCAAAACGGAATACATATTCGGGGCTCCGTTTGGAGTGAACGCAGACTGTTTCCGACTTATTTGTCATTCCCTATTCGAATGGTGGTCCCAGTTCTGCGGCCGTTTATCGCGTGAGCGAGGCAATTCTGTTCCCCGCTTTTCTTTTTCGACGAAGTTTTCGAACCAGGCGACGAAGCAATATCCATGCGTCATGCTGTTCCCTAGCTTCCCAATTTCTGTGCTCCATTTCGAGTAATACCTACGCGCGCTCTGTTCAGTTTCACGCAAAAATTAGCTTCGAGGCCATATTGAAAAAAGAAATGAAGTTCAACTGCAATCATTGTATTTTGGAGAAAAAGGAAAAAGTTGTAGTATTCCAGTATTGCGGAGTTACTGTGGTATGAGAGTTGGAAATGTCGAACTTAGGAACAGCCGGATATTTTTAAATAATAATAAGTGAAATCGTGGGATGTTGAGTGACATTCAACGTAATAATAATAATAGCATATCGCATAGCAAAAATATATATGGTGAGATGCATGATCACCTCGAATAACTTTTGAATTATTCACATATTTTATTAGAAATATTTATTTACAGTAGTTACATCGTATGCCAATAACTATTTATGGAACAGTTTAGAAAATTACTAAATTCTTAGTAAAAAAGCATTATAGCTTATTCATACTAACCTAATTATTATACCACTGATTCTGAATGTGGCCTAAGTAAACAATCTGGAAAAATCGAATGCATCACTTCTTTTCTTATTTTTCAATATCCTCAAATGATAAGGACAAAATTTATCTTAAAACGTTCGTAAGTCCATTTACGAATATAAAGCGTCTTATATTTGCCGATTAATGTTGTGCCAAAGTGTATACCTGATAAAACAAACTCTTTATGCTCACGAAAACAGGAAACCGTAGTAGGGGAGAGTTGCCAATATCGTACCGGTCACCTAAATCGTACCCCATCAATTTCTCAGTAATTAATGAATATAAACGACATCTGATGATAAACATATCAAGTAGGTAAATGCGAAATAAGAAATAGAAACAACAAAACCTTTTGAGCTTACAGCTTATTTTGTGCGTGCTATAAACATTTAAAAAAATCAGATATGAATGATGTAATTATTTACCAGTTTATTTTAGCTGAATAACAATCAAACAATGCAATTTTGCCATGTATTTTCGTATTTTTCTAAAAGCGGGTTTAATGTAGAATATTTTACATTCATTTTAAGTACGTATTACATTCATTATAAAGTTTAAATTGATATTTATAAATAAATTGGATCATGTTTCGTAAATCGTACCACTACAATCGTACGTATATAATAATCATTACTTTAAGTTGAATATTTTCTTCTGTATTTGTTATTGATACTATTTTTAGTGGAGGTACGATTTAGGAGACCGGTTGCAGTACGTGACAAAAAGAATAATAACAAATTAATTTGTTCTGAACAGAAGGTTAAGCATATAATAGTAGGTGCCTAAAAGATCAAGCGACAATATCCAATAGTCATTTGCTTTGTAATTAGTACCAAATATGAAATACTAGCAAAATACCCGCGCTTCGCTACGGTATTGAGGGGCGAATATGGTTTTTCGGTGAAGGGGAGGGAGTTTTTTAAAAAGATTTCTTAGCGAGCACCTAAGGGCCAAGAGGAACCTACCTACCAAATTTCATGGTCATTGGATCAGTGGTTCCAGAGAAATCGTGATTATTAGTGGTACTTGATTTGAATTTTATAGATATAGAAATATGGTTTTTCGGTGAAGGGGAGGGAGTTTTTTAAAAAGATTTCTTAGCGAGCACCTAGGGGCCAAGAGGAACCTACCTACCAAATTTCATGGTCATTGGATCAGTGGTTCCAGAGAAATCGTGATTATTAGTGGTATTTGATTTGAATTTTATATATATATTGATAACGTAAAATGTTTTAAGTGGTACAATATAGGCGACATCCCTCTATCATCGACATACCACCGACTTATCCCACTTGCATAATCAATGTCACAATTATTGCAAGTAGTACATTGGGGTGAATCATAAATAATTGTTTCTTCTTATCTATCATACATCAAACTCAAGATTCTCTGAGAATAAGCTGGTTAGCGATTGGTACCTGCTTGAAAAAACTCGTCTTTGCGAAAATTGGCCGGTACAGTCGTTGCCCTCAGCGAGATTACGGAGTTAAATTTATAGCAGATAATGCCGCGCGCGTTAATTTGCTCAGTTGTCTTTCACCGCGACGGTCGTTCGTTCGTCGAGATAATGATTGCCGATTAAGTGTTTATTACATTGCACGAGGCGGTTCGGTTACTCGCGAATTACACGGCAGTCTACGGAGAATGCCGCGCAGCAAAGCCGCGATACATCGCCGAAACGGTTTTTCGAGAAACTGCTTCGCGACGCACGAGCTTCCTGTGGACGTCAAACGGGAAAAAGATAATCCACAACATGTTCCACGAAACTCTTTCGCGATTATTTCGTAAGAGACGAAACGATTCTTTAATGCTTTGTACAGGTGTTCCACACTGAAGTTGGATCTGTTCGAATGATTCAGTATTCGAATACATGATGAGTACTCGAATGTTATGAATATTTCTCGAATATTATGAATATTTCTCGAATATTATGAATATTTCTCGAATATTATGAATATTTCTCAAATATTATGAATATTTCTCGAATATTACAGCAGGTATTCGAATATACTCTGAGTACTCGAATGTTGCGAATATTTTTTGAATATCACATCATTCAAATATTCGAATGTTCCTTGAGTATTAGAGTATTCGTATGTTAGAAATATTTCTTGAATATCACAGTATTCAAATATTCGAATGTTACGAATATTTCTTGAGTATCACAGTATTTATTCAGAGGTTCGTATCTTGAAATATTTTTTTTATATAATTCTACGTTTGTTTCATCTTCACGAATTTGGGGATAGTTCACGACGCCTGTTCGTATTGGTATTTACAAAACGTGGACACGGTTTGCTTTGAGTCATTTTTGTTATCTTATTTACTGTCGATTTAAGCTATCAGTCGCTTTAGTTAACAAAGCGTAGCTGTGTATAGAAGAAGATGAACATCGTTCTGCGAAATTTCTCTAATAAAACTAATCTTAGAAGGTAACTGTCTCATCCGTTTTTGCGAAACCATCCTAATCGAGCACAATCTGTATCAAAATCTCTTCGATCGAGATTTACAAATAATCATCGAACGTACGTATATTTGAGAAATTTGAGAAACTGTTTTTCTTAATAATGGGAGAGCATATGAAACAAATTTATTGCATTTTTTTTAGATTTATTTTTGGGTAAGGAATCACGCTCCACCTGGTTTTATCATAATTTGTAGGACGCCCTGTATACACAATCGATTCATTCGGCATTGTTGCTAGTGTTTTATGGTACTTTTCACACGAAACACTCCTGTGACTCACAGTTGGTATTTTAAATACACTCATTTGGCAGGGTTGGTTTAAACAAGACAGAAAAAGATACTATCTTGTAGATGTGTGATAAAAAGATAAACGTAGCCAAGTGATACTGCCACTCAAAAGTTTGGGTACACACATTAGTGGGAATGGAATTCTTAAATGTTCTGCTCGCAGTCTAATACTAACATTTTCATTTTTTATACATTTTTAGATTAATAAACGTGGACAATAGGAAATATGATGTTGGCGTAAATTGTATAAAGTTTATGTAAAACTTTCTCCTCGATTGTAAGCAATTCCTTAAAAAATTAAGGAAAAGCGAATTCTCTAAGCAATTCCTTGGCAATTTAGGAATTCCTACAAGATAAAGCAAATGCTTGTGTTTTTATTCACACGAATTTAAGCAATTCCTAGTAAAATATTAAGAAAAAGCAATTGCTTACACTTTATTCATCAAACCCCTTGTCTTTATTACTATTTTACTTCTGTTTATGACTCATAAAGTAATAGACAAACACGAGCATAGATACTACATTATGTCACAAAAACGCCATTATCTACAAATAAAAATTAAACTACGATCAAATATTACACTCTACATCCTATATTCGAGTGTAAAATGCAAATACTGCAGGTTTACCCCATCTTTTAAGCGGCAGTGTAGTTTAAAAAAAAAACTTTTTCAGGAACTTTTTCATTTAAAATTTTTATAAACATAATGATCCTTTAAATATTAATTTTCAACGATGAACATATATTCTACAATGTTCAAACTTTATCTCAAAATTTTAGTTAGTCTTTAACCAACAGCTCATTGAAAATTGGCTTGGATCGAATCAACCCAACTATGTTCGAAAAAGTAGATCTGCCCACCGAGGGTTACGTAATACTTAATTACAATAATCAATACGATAACGTTACTTACATTATTACTATTTAACATTCAAAAATATCCCTAATCTCTTCTGGCCACTCTTCTTAAACAGGCTTTCCTTTTTTCTTGCAACCTTATGGATGATATTAAAGGATCCGACGAAAGTAACACAATACAAAGGAGATCTTAGTTATGTTACTTTCATCGGATCCTTTAATATCATCCTTGCGGCTGCAACCAAAGGGGGAGGATATTCAAGAAGAGTGACCAGAAGAGATATTTTTCAATTTTAAATAGTAAGAATATAAGTAACGTTGTTGTATTAGTTACTGTAATTAAGTATTACTTAAGGGGAAACAACACCTTGACGGCCGGGAAAGTAAGCTATTTTTAAGATTTATTTTTAGGAATACTTTACAGTTTTCATAGAAAATTGTTATTACCTACCTTTAGTACGCTGTCTTAAGAGATTATACAAAAAATAAATAGAAAAACATCCACAAATTTTAATATATTAATTAACATTCTAGACCCTCCCACGCGAGCTGGTTGAATGTGTAACTATGGAACTGCAGGTCCGAAATCAAATTTCTTTCTTTTTTATAAACTATATGAGTGTAGTTTCCGTTGTACGTACGGATTCTTTGATTGAAAACAAATTTTTTGAAATATGCTCGAAAAACTGTCCATTTTACTCGCGGATTTTCGTAACTTTTCTTCTAAAGCGCACCATTTTTATAAAAATAATTTGTTTAAGAAATCGGTACGTTCAACGGAAACTACACTCATATAGTTTATAAAAAAAAATGAAATTTTATTTCGGACCTGCTCTTCCATAGTTACACATTCAACCAGCTCGCGTGGGAGGGTCTATTAGAATAATTAATATATTAAAATTTATGGACGTTTTTCTATTTATTTTTTTGTATGGTCTCTTAAGACAGCGTACTAAAGGTAGGTAATAAAAATTTTCTATGAAAACTGTAAATTATTCCTGAAAAAAAAAATACTTAAAAATTGCTTACTTTTTCGCCCGTCAGGGTATTGTTGCCCCTTAATATCAGTAACGTAATGTTATCTAACTAATGAAGGACACTTCGACTTCATTAAAGGAAAAAGAATTATTACTTTATCCGTTCAACAGTTACAGATCTTTGGCCGCTGAAGCACCGATTCTTTCCCACTGTGCATCGTGATGTTTGTTCCCCGATAAATACCTACGTGTGCATTCTTTCTTCTGCCGTTGGCATCGGTATTGAGTTTCGCGTAATTGCACGTTCATATTGTAACAGCCTCAGCGTCATCGTCCCATCCTAATTCGCGACTGTTTAATTAAATTCGAGCGCGATAATTAACGCTTCGTTCGATGCTCGGGCGAGCGACACGTGTGCCTGAAAACGAACATTATTATTACCTTTTCAAGCAGCGTACACGCGGTAACTGCGCTTCATTTAACCGTGTAATCGTATTCATTAGTATTTACACCGAGCCACCGTTTCCCATCATTTTTACCTTTCGCTGATAGCTGTTAATTTCGTTAAATCGGAAATTCAACCGAGGCGCCCGCATTAATGCAATGCCAGGCACACTGTCGTTATTCATCGGTTTCAGGGATCGCAATGCAGGATTAACATTCAGCCCGTTTAAGAACACCGTATTCGCAGAATGGCAATTAATTTACTTTCATCTTTCCTTCCTCATTTGACCCGATCAGCTTTTCGCAGAAGTATTGCACTGAGCATAGCTTTCAGAAAGTAGAGAGGTAAAAATACGTTTATTCAGGAAACTCTCGAAGGGATACAGTCTATGTATTTATATTCTGAATAACTTTACCGAAAGCTCTGTTCTTGATTAGGCGATAATTAATTGGAAACTGTAAATTAACGAATTCAACGATAGTAAGTCGCTACTGATCTTCGTAATACATTCTTTGGACTTTAGAATCCAAAACTGTTTATTCGTCAGAAAATTAATAGCTTTTCAATATGCACACCAGGACGTAAAAGTGTTTTTTAAATCCCTAAAAGATGAGCTCAATTTATGTCCAGTTCTGATCTTCTCATTCCCCTGGCACTAACGACATCCGGTTGAGCAATCGTTACACGTGTCCTCGGTCTTAGAAGATTAACAAACTTCACGTTAGCCGCGACCCTTTCCAAAGGAATTCGAATAGAATTCTCGCAGCAGTCGATTTTCGATAATAGAACAAATTCAAATCTGTCTTGTGCGAGAGGATTTGGACGATGACACTCTGTATCGCCCTGGAATCGAAAAAATATGGAAACGGTTGAATGGAAGGAGGAAATGAACCGCCGGAGCAACTGCAAGGAAACATATATACAAACAGGGAGAACAAAAAAAAGAAATGCGGCGATAAAGTGGGAGGTGAAAAAACGGAGTAACTACTGTGGACTCTCGGTAGTGCAGGGGTTGAAAATCTGTGCGATCATTGAGGTTCGTGCATATATCGAGGTACATACATAAATCAATTCGATACGTGTACTACATACAGTGACGGACGAAAGAAAGTTTACAACTTTCAAAATCGCATAAATTTTTTTGGAATTGGTCCAAAGGACGTGATTTTTTTGAGAAGCTAGAATGATTAGTTTTCTAAGTGGCGTGTTTCGTCGTTTTGAAAAAAAATGTAATTAATCGGAATAGCAGCAAAAATAGTAAAAGTTGTTTTTTAAACTTTTTTTGTGAGCCTGTAATGAAAATTCAAAAAAATCCGTTTGTAAAATGAAGTAAGTTGTGTACGTGTCTAAAATTTCATCAACATCGGTTAACGTTGCTCTAAGCTACAAACCTTTAAAGATCGCAGAATGAGGTCGAAAATTGATGATTTCGGGAATTTCCGCGATTCACGACCTTATTCTGCGATCTTTAAGCGTTTATAGCTCGGAGCAACGTTAACCGATTTTGATGAAATTTTAGACACGTATAGAACTTACTTCAATCTACAAACGGATTTTTTAAATTTTCATTACAGGCTCACAAAAAAAGTTTAAAAAACAACCTTTACTATTTTTGTTGCTATGCCGACCAATTGCATTTTTTTCAAAACGACGAAACACGTCACTTAGCAAACTAATGCTTCTAGCTTCTAAAAAAAACTCATGTCGTTTGAACCAATTCTAAAAAAGTTATGCAATTTTGAAAGTTGGAAACTTTCATTCGTTCGCCACTGTGGTACTCACAAACCAAAGTATTTGCAGTTTCTGTAAATTTCTCAATTTAAGTAGTTAAGCAAATAATTGGTCTTAAAGAGTAGAGCAAATTGATGAATTTACGGAGTTGATTAATTGTGAGATATTTTGACCTTTGCACTTGTGTATATTAAAAAATGCAACGGTAATTGATTAATTCAATTTTTCCAGATTTTTTACTTACAATTACACCACTTTGATAATTGAAGAGTGCTGGTTGAAAGCAGTAAGTGCCAAAATTGAAAAAAAAATTTTTATCGGAAAATATTCTACGTACCAATGGCAATATTATAATATAGAATTTGATTGTTTGGTACTTACAATGTTTTCTACAAGGACTCTTCAATTACACTAATTTCCAGCCATTTTGCGCAACAGATGCCACTAGTTTTTTCTTATGGAAAATGGCCCGCTGATGCCGAAAATTAGGTCTAAAAATTTGTCTATGGATACGTTTTCGAGATATCGATAGGAGAACTTTTTACCTGTGTGTCAAAGAGGTGATCCTTGAAAATGACTTTTTTCACATATTTCCATCGATTGAACCGATCTGAAAATGTTGTCAGGTGAATTTGTTGGTGATTCAATTATCCTTAATTTGAGATAATTTCGGACTATATCGGTTATTCGCAACACGAGATATTCGCAATTATGTGGGATCACCTCTTTGACAGGCAGGTAAAAAGTTCTCCTATCGATATCTCGAAAACGTATGCATATAAAAAATTGTAGACCTCATTTTCGGCATCAGCGGGCCATTTCTCTTAAGGAAAAAATAGTGGCATCTGTTGCACAACAGATTTTTCCTTATTTTGTAAACTAGTGTTATTAGCACACGTCGGGAACCCCATTTTTAAATAGTGTTCCACTGATTTTACGCTATTAATATGACAGTTAAGTTTCCATTTACAGTTGCAAGTGTTTGTTATTAAGAAGTTAGCTCTCCTATTTGTCGGTAAAATGGAATGGAGATCCAAGGCTAGTGGTGAGAGGATATTCACTGAAGTGCTCATGAATACCAATCAATTCGGTATCTACTGATTTGAGCCATCAGAATTCAATGGTACTTGTAACAATAAATATTTTGTTTTACACCCTTGTGGAACTTTTGGCACCGTTCAATTTAGTTGCAAATGTGTACTGAGTAGGGACGTGCCACTATTCAACCATGTACTTGTAAGTACTTCACATTTAGTAAATGACGGAGCTCATTAACTTTCTCCCTGCTACATATATATTTATAGTAAATCATCATAAAACGATTTACTAACAAGAGAATATCTGTAGAACAAATTTTTCGTTTAAATTAAACTACCACGAATTCCTGAAACATGGAATATGTTGAGCATATAAATTTCTTTTTAGTTTTGTTAATAAATCATTTATTAGAGTAAAACACTCATTTATGATTCGCGAAATGAAATAGTCGGTCTGTAATTAATTTGAAACTGTCGACTTTTCGAATCACAAAATATATTGAATAAAAGTTGCTTAATTTATCGGAATGGGAAACTGATATTTTCCATTGCCATCGAAGAGTTCCTCTAACCCCCCGTCACTTTATCAAAATGAGGGAAATTTTATTGAGCTGAGATCGCAAATATTTTTAATTCTGAGAAGATAGGTATATGTAAGCATTAGCTATTTTTCCTCTCGGAAAATAGAAAATGTCACCCCAGAAATTGAAATGTATTTTACTTTATAGAAGTTTCATTGCTTCACTTTATAACTGGGTTGGGTTATTGCATTTTCCAAATTTTATTTTTCGAAATACTTAGGTATATAAAATTCGAACGGAATCCATCAAGTTTCAGTACTATTCAATCCTGTACTGGGTCAGTGATTCCCAACCGGTTGGTCGCGAAGTATATTTTTTTTAATATTATTAAGTTAGAATTATAATCTGAAATATCTATTTTTAATATCTTTTCCTTGCCTTATATTAGAAGGGAAGGTCACTGGTTATTTGAATATTATAAAAGAGAGTCGCGACTCAAAAAAAGGTTGGGAAACACTGTACTAGGTTTTATCACTATCATAGTCAACCATTGAGGTTCTACGGTACTCCCTTGCCGTCTTCTCTTCGATTGAAAAGAGGGTGGTGCAGAAACATGCAAGATGATTCAGACCAATACTTCAAGGGGTGAATCCACCCTCTGAGACAGTAAAAAAATCATTCCACAAACACAAGTGGTAGATACCGTACTTTCTCAACTAGAGAAATTTAATGGAAACGCTCCAAGTGTTCTTGTACTTGTCGAAAGAATTTCTATTATCACTAATTCGCCTATCGTACATAGTCTAAATTTTTTTGTGAAGTTTTTATATAGTCTTAATTTACAGTTATTATCAATGATTATGGATTTCTCATTAAAATAAAGCATCTTGCGTACCAATTAAGTCTTTTATTTTAAAAATATTCAATGAAAAACAAAAACAGGCATAAAAGTACAATCATTGGCACCCTAATCTTTGATGTTATATAGAAAAACAAATGTAGTTAAAAACGAAGTTTTAAGTGTTTAAATAAACTACTTCGTTCCCTATTAAATACCTGCTAGGCTTAGTAAATCTGTATTTCAATCCATTACTGAGTTACATAGCGACAAAATATACTTTCCTGCCCCTTATCAAAATTTTAAGAAAACGCCTAAAACTCAGCCCTTTGTCCCACTTTGCGGTGTTGCCAAATGTAAAATCTGCAGTTCAACTACTGGGCCTTGCAGTGTTGTAGTGAAAGAAAAATAAGAAATTGTGAAAAAGTATTTTCGAAGCTTGTACTTCTTAATATTTGGCTTTTTAATCAGGAGTGCCAATGATTAGTGCAGTGCCAGCATTAGTGCAGTTTACCCTACTGGCTTTCGAGTGCCGCGAAAAATGAAAGACGCAGAGGTTCATCGAGTACCCCGAAGCAAAGGACGAACACTTAGCATTTTTAGTCCGATCCCCAACTGACTCACTTCTCAATCAGAAACATCTCTCAGATATTTAAACACACATATTTAATAATAATTGCAAGCGAATCACCCATTTCGTCCACATTCACTAAAATATTCAATAATCAAATTCGAAACTCTCGCGACGGATCAACCCATTAATATCACTATTGTCATCAAGCATCTTAATTATAAAATTTCAATCCTGCACAGAATAAACAGGAGCATCGCAAACGCACCATAAAAAATTGAGTACAGGCAAAACCTTACCATCGCTCGCCATACTCGAGTTAACTCGTCTTCCCTAGTTAACAGATTAATCCTCCATAATTAACCACACATGCGACCCACACTTCGCGACATTTTCCATTTATTAAAGGCTTCAGACCTCTCTCCCCGAACCCCTGGCCCTCTCCACCGTGCCCCCTTAAGTATCGGCATGCATTTATGAGTCACCCTGTATATCGGGGCGGTGGTGCTGCGGCTGGGACGGCAAAAGGGCTCCTGCTTTCCACGTCGGCATCTATCGACCCACCCCCGGTGCTGGCAGCGGCGGTGGCGACGGGGTAGAGCCTCCACCGCCCTGGAAACCTTCCGCACGACCCGCCGTGAGTTAGAGCTCTTGATACCCAGCCACCACCGGAGTACTCGAACATCAACGTATAACTGAAGATCAATGGGCGATATTCTGGCCTATGTATTCGCGGGCTCGATTACGCCTACGTGAATAATTATTGGAATGCTCGGGTTCGGGGCAGGGGGGTTGGGAGCTCGGAGGCCCTGATCGCGGCGAATTAACACCGTTCGACGATCCCGGAATTTGTGCTCTAATTCCCTCTTTATTTTCGCGACGATACCCTGGCGCGATGGACATTTCGGCTCTGTCAACGATTTCCTTTCGGAAACGGGCACACCCCCTCCGTCCGATACGCGTTACACCGGGGACAATTGAAATTTTCGTAATGCAACCGGCGATGTGTCGATCGCGCGAGGCCTGATCACTGTTCGAGGGATGTAAAGCGATCGCCGACCGGCTCGGTTTCCTACATTGTGCGCGTACGAAATCATTTAGCAGAGTGTTACTGCTCCCACGGGTGCGGTATATTCTAATCGGCGGAGGTCGTAGAAATTTCGCTTACCGGATACGTTTCCATGATACGGGTAATTTGGGTGTCCGTCTAATTAAAATACCGATCAGGCCCCATGCGGGCGGTGCAGGCTGCGCGGACAAGTGATATTCTGGAACTGTACATAGACTGCCGTGAATATTCCAAACTTGTATGATTTATGATTGTTGTTTATCGTAAGAGGCCGACGCGAAGCGTGTCGGGTAATTGCAGCTGCAGCGTATAAAGAATTTTATGTTGGCTAGAAACAAACTTTAAATAATTCGGTCCTTTGCTTTATTCGCAACTAACAAAATACCTGTGCTGCGCTACGGTAAAGTAGGTAAAAGAAATTACTTCTATACGTGTTTTTTTTTAAGTAATGACTTTATGTAATTTTTGTATATATGTGTCGGTTTTTAAGCATTTATGTGGGTAAACTTTGTAAGTAAGAACCAAGCTGATATCTCATCGAGCCTAAGAGATATTAAGGAGATTAAGGAATTTTGAAAAATTCTGACTTACTGGGTGCCTAAGTCATAAAAACAATGTACCTTACAAATTTCACGTTCCTAAGTTAAACGGTTTGAGCTGGGCGTTGATGAGTTAGTCAGTCAGGATTTCTTCTTTTATATATATATATAATATCTATAGATTTACTGGCGTTTACATTAATATCTCTGATTTTAATCAGGGAGGGTTATTAATGTTATTATTATTTCGATTTTTTCACATTTTTCTTATTGTCTTTTGTCATTTTTCTCTAAGAACAATGGGCAAGTCAGTAGCAAAATATTTTTCAGCAAATAAAGGTCGTAGAGAAAATTCCTCATAAATAGAATAGCACTCGCCTAGTAATTGTACAATACAAAAGTATTTACAACATTCGTTCTTCGAACTGTATTCTTTTTAGAATTTCGTAGGGAATAAATATTGTGTTTTACTGTCATGGTTAAAAGAAAGTGTAAAACGTATTTTTGTAAGTCTGCATACGTAGCTTGAGGGGTTACATACAATTGCTGCGGCGAAAATGAATGATTTTAGGATTTTTTTTAAGCGGTTTTATTAAGAAAATAATAAAACAAAGTACTTATTACACATGATTTATTAGTCTGTAACGCACAACAAAATTTATTTACAATAATTTTTGTATTAAATTATTTATGATTTTTTAGGTTCTTTAGACCATTGCAGAAAAAACGGTCATCATGGTATCTGCTTTAAACATCGATGTATCTGAAAAATTAAATGACATTCTTGTAAAATAATGTTGGCACTATGGGCTGATGGGCCAAATTTTTTAATTTCAGAAAAATATATGATTTTTGGCACTATAAAGTTTAATGAATTTTTTTGTGCAAAATTTAGCTCTGTAATTGTGCGTACAAAATTAATTAATATATATAGAAATGGGCTGAACTTATATAACCCCTTAACACCATTGTAGGTACCACTGGCTTATTCTGGCAACCCTCAATCTATGGGATATAAATTTTAAGATACAATTATTTCTAATGGAACCATCTTATTTTCTGTACCGTTCACAGTTCAAACTATTTTTTAACCACTGCTGTATTTGCCTGCCAGTCTATCTGTAATGAAAAACTTATGCTTTTGTAACCGGAGAAATCATACGGGTGGACAAATACTTGCGGATCGTGCTGCATCTGTGTCTTTCATTCGTAAGAAACATATTCACGTTGAGTATATAAACAAAATAGTTCAGACTATTGGTAAAAGTAAAGATGAAATGGATTTGAATTTTTCAGGTAGCCTCTGTCGATATTTCTTTATTAAGACGAGGCAGCTTCTTCTGCAGTTTCTTTTTCCTTTGCGACCTACTCTCTGTAATTAATTTAACAGGCGCATGCTTTTCGCTTGTACGCTCTTCTCTATAAATCTGTTACTGCCAGGTTTTATTGTTAATTTAGTTTTTGTACTCTATCGATTAGAAAGTGAGGCTTATCGATGGTATCACTGTGATTCCTGCAGGCTGCGATCAGAAGATAACGTCGGATTAAAGATTGCGTGACGGTCAGCGTCGCGGGAAATTATTTTCAATAAATATTTGTATAGTTCATCATTCTTTAGTTTACTGGCCAGTCTTTGATAAACTAAGAATAAAGCAAACATTAAAAATGCCAGCTTTCTGAACTCGAGAAGCATGAGAAGCGTATTGCAGATCCTCCCCTTCTAATTTATACGCGTACACCCCAAGTAATAAATAAAATGAGTAGAATCGATAATGTTCTCCGCTTATAGAGAAGGGATATTCTAGATGGAGTTTGATGGAACGACATCGTGGAAGGTGACTATCGTTAGATGCACATTTTATTAATCACAATTTAAATACACTGAAATCGTCAAATCTGTAGTTAACACTTTATCTGCTGCTGTCGCGTATGCGTGACTTTACGATTTCTATTTATCATTGCAAAATAACGTAAAAATGCATCGTATAATGTTTTCCTATTGTCGTTTTGTAAATTATATTTTCCTATATAAAAGACACAAAGATCATTTTACCTGCTGAATTTGCAGCTGCTATTATAATCTCCCTGTTCTAACTTACTTCTATAATGTACTCTAACCTCCTCGTTTTTAATCTAGTCTTTTTTCTAATTAGAATTATTTCATATTTATCACCGATAAAATTACCAGTACCTTTAAAGATCTTTAATAGTTCCATTAATAGTACCATTGAAGATTTTTATTCTATTTATGACATACTGTCGGATAGGTTTCCAAGAATCAGTGCTGCATGGTTGGAAAATGTGAAAAAAAACGAACGACGAGCACAAGTTGGCTCCAAAAAGTATGGCATTCGATTTTAGGACTTTAATACTATGGGGAATTAATTTTTGATTTCGCTTATTTTCTTCAAGCGTGAAATTTTGAGCTCATGTTCCCAAAATATTACGTTGCGATGTAACTCCATCTCATTCACCCTCGTCCCCGACGCACCCAGTGGCGAGTGGACCGGGGAGACACAAGACCGTGAAATTCCTGGGACACGTACCTCCCTCGATAATACACACGATTAGGCCCGGGGCCTGCGTCAGCTAACCGGGCATTACTGTATTTACTATGAAATGGACTCAAATTGCATTAATTGAAGCAAATACTTTAGTCGGTAAAAAATTCTCAAGTTGACGGCCCTTATCAGCTACTCGGGTGTATGTAACCCCGTAACACGTTCGTTAGCAGAGTTTGTCACAAACCACGCTACACTTTCATCAGTCTTACAATTATTCCATACTTCGTCCATTCCTACTTACGCATACAACGAATCTAATAAATAGATCAAATTAGTACCTACTCAAAGTGCCTCCTAAGCTACATTCTGTCACCATTTTAAAAAAGTAGATCTCCTTTTACAATAATAACAATACTTTATTTCACATATAAATACAAAAGTCCATAAACCGAAGTAAAAAAAAAACTAGGTAGGTACTTCTAAACTGATAATCAACATCTAAAGTTCGAGATTCAGGATTTGTAGAAAATTATGTTACCCATCTGAATCTCATTGTCAACGTCACCACAAACCTGTTTGATTTCTTACAACAAGTCAAGGGATCACAAATATACGCAACCCATAGTAACGCACCTATTAACCCCCCGGGTGCTGACAAATTAAACGCTCAGCGTACGCCACGTGCGGGACACCTTTGGCCGCATCTCTTAACCATAGCCACCGAACGCCTATGAGCGTTCCCCGCGCGCACTGCACGCATATATGCGCCCGCAGCGCCGAAAAGGTCAAATAGGGACCGAGTCAGAGTTGAATTACTTCGCGGCAGCCTGAGTCACTCCCCTCCGCTTCTTTCAAGCCGCTTACCCCACCGCTCCAGACAGACACGCTTACTTTCCCGCCTGGCTGATTTCACGACCTCACTATATCTCTTTCCACCGACTATACTTTGGGTATCATCGGTTGTTCTCTAGTCGCGCGGGGTTACTCGGGTGTACGAACAAAATCAATAGCAGCGGCTTGGTCCGCACGCTTTGATCCGGGGGCTAGGTCGGAGCGTTCACGCATATACATATACGCGCGGTCGTCGGCTGGCCGTCCGTGGCCGTCGCGCGGCGATTTTCGTCGCATCTCTTTCCTTCCCCCGTCGACCGGTGTATCCTTAAACTGGATTACAACGCGACGACGCTGCGACGCGGAAAGCACGGCGGAAGAACATCGCCGGGCCCCGCCCACCATTCGTTCGTTCATTCATTAAGTTGTTCGCCCGGCCGGCTAGCTCGCTTACACTCGCTGCCTTCCCCTCTCTTTCCTTTCCCTTTTTTTCTCCTCCGCGCATACGGACGTATCGTCCCGTTCCGAGTCGCTTACTCGGTACCCAGCGTCTCTCTCCCGACTCTGCACGAAGTTCCACGTACTACGCCAGCTGCCTGCAACGCTCGGTGTCCTCCGTCAGCTTCACTTCGCCTCAGGTCGATGATACGCGAACGTAAAGGTGCGTTCCCACGGCCGGTGGCCCCGCGAGCCTTGCGGGCTCGTCGAATCTGCTCGGCGAGCACGAGATTCAGCGAGCCACGGGCGTTTCGACGACGCCGCCAGGTCCAAGCTCATCATTCCCGCGGCGCGAACCTCGCTACGGCGCCGTGGGATCGCGCCTTAACACGGTTATTGTACCCTGCGCGCTTTCCACGACCCTTTGGCCACGGCTCTTTCTCCGCTCCGCCGTGACCCTCTTCTCCTTCCTTCGGCCACGCCCCCTCTCTCGCTGCTCCCCCCGGTCGCGCTGGTCCTTCGGCGGCGGTGTTCTACCGTGTTCCCCTGTTGCTCTTCTTTCGCGCAACGGGGAGAGGCGTGAACGTGTTTACCCGAGATCCTCCGCTGATTATTTTGCCGGCTATCTGCGGCGATGCGAGCAAACGATGGGATGTTACGCGGATAGTCTTCTACCCTTTTTTTTCTTCTGTTTCGCTTGAAAGTTTCGCGGCGAGCTGGTCGAGCGTGGCTCGAAGAGGAGGGGGAGGGGGGGAGTATTTTTGCGGAGCAGCGGGGAAAGCGATTTGTAACCCTTTCGGTGCTGGGAACGCCGAGCGTACGCGGTGTGCGGAAATTATCCAGTCAATTTAGTTTACTGTACTCGACGACCGCCCATGGGCGTTCCCCGCCCGGGCCGCGTGCACTGACTGAACACGTGAATGGGTTCATAGCACTCGAAGGGTGAACGCTTTATCTGCCACTGTCACGCATGCGTGAGTTTACGATTTTAGGTTGTTGTTGTTGTTCGCGAGCGTGAGAGCTCGATTTTATTGCATGCTTATCGAGGGTAAATGTGAACATTGAACGATTTACATTGCGTTTGCAACATGCAGGTGTGATAGTTTGGAAATTTCGAAGAGGTGGGCAGTGAGTGGGATGTTTGCACCTTATTAATACATTAGTGAATCAAGAATTCAGTAATCAATTAACAATGGAAGCGGAGATGGGTAAACATTTTTTTAAATAAAGATGTGTCGAATCAAGTTTTATATCCAGAGAAGCTTTCTATTATTATCATTATGCAGCATTAGTTACGTAAAGCAATCGATCATTTTTATCATCAATGCTTATTTATCACCGCCAATTGCAACCGGAAAAATTTTCCTCCAAAGATTTCACAGGTTTACTTGATTCCAATTTGATAAAATTTAAGTCCAGGAACGGTTCCGAGTCACGCCAGAAATCTAAGTCATTGTCGGTTGACGTTATCGTGGGGTTAACCCTCCCTTAAGGGGACATTCCGTGAATAAAACACTTTGTTCTTAATATATTTGTAAAAAAATGAAAGAAAAATCAGATATATCCATTTACCCAATGTTTATTATTGTCATAGAGATGGCAAAAAAGTTGGTATGAAATATACACGAGCTTTAGAAATAGCGGCGTTGACTGGTAAATATTTTAACGCTCTTCCGTAGTTTTGCCGTAATATTGGTCTTAAAAAATAACGTAGTGATCCAATTTCAAGATGTGATTCTTCTTTCTTACATCCGTAGCTTCCGGCTTCTCCAATAAAAACTAAAATTAAAATAAAATTATAAAATCGTAGGCCGAAAAATGGCGATTAATTCAAGAAAAATTCGGTCGTGTTTGTGCGCTACTAAAATTCCATGACTTTTTAATATTTTGGTGAAAATCTCGAATTTTTACGCACCATATCAGAGGTTCGCGGAAAATGGCACATGCTTTACACATCCTGTCATTTTTCAAGTCGATGCGCACCCTCCTACGTTTTTTGCAATCACTGCAAAACGGCAGAAAAAACACCTACGTATCAGGCGACTAAAGCGCCGACATATATCTATATATATTATCAAAATAATTTTTTTTTACAGTTTACAGTATTAATAAACATTACCCAAAAGTACCAGACACAATTTGTATTCATCACCTTGCAATTCATTCTCAAAAAAGTACTTTATTTTCGAGCGACTCGACTGTCTAGTCCCTTTATTTAAGCCTAGTTTACATTAGTCAAATAACTCGGCCTAGTGAACTGAGCCCAGTACTCGACTCGTCCTCGATTTTTGTGTAGGTATTTACACGATGCTAGTTTAGTGTGACAGTAACAGAAATGGCTACTAAAAATGCTGGGCCCAGCTACTATGCTCTACCACTCGACTCGGCTAAGGCTGGGTACAGACTTGAGGCACAAACGCGAACGAGTCAAGCCGAGGCAGAATGACCATGCAAGTGTTGCACGTCTGTGAAATTCACGAACGTTCAACACTTGCATGCTAATTCTGCCCCGGCTTGCCTCGTTCGCGTTCGTGCCACAAGTCTGTACCGGGCCTAATACTCGCCCGTTTACTCGACTTTTTTACTCGACCAACCTGTTTACACTAGTCGAGTTAACCTTCACTCTGTGCATAGTAAATTTTCCATGGTCTGTGCACGGGGTCAAGCTGACCCCATATATATTTTCATATATTTTGCAGTTTAAAAAAAATTTTATTTTTATTTTATTTTAATCAAAAGTACAAGGTAATTTAAATTATATTACACATAAAACACTTATCCGGAAGCATCGTGTGAAATGGTTTCGTTGATTATGTAGGTGTTCTCACTCCACCTGTGACGACGAGTCACGCGCTAAGGACTGGGCGTCCTTTTCCAAACAAATGCCGTCAACAAGACAACAATGCATATCGCGAAGGGCCCGAGGCGTATCTGCCTGCATGCCCGTCTCGACGCAGCAGGGATCCAAACCCAGATATTCCCACAAAAAAAAATATAAAATATAAATTTGGATACAAAATGCATGAGAAAAAAATTGGGGTCAGTTTGACCCCACTGAACCAAAATATGCTTGGTTGGATTAAAACTATCGTAGATACGTCATATATCATATTTTTTCGATTTTTTTTAGTAATGCGTATGTAAAACCTTAGTCGAGGCAATTCTATTTGCCTGGCATATTTATTTGATGCAAAAACTTATTACGTTGTATATTACCTACAATGACTGGGGTCAATTTGACCCCTATGCACAGAGTGAAGGTTAAGGTGGAATCAGACGGTGCGTGAATCGGCGATTCGCGCGCAAGGATCGCCGATTCACGCACCGTCTGATCGGTCATGGATCGTCGAGTCGTGCACGCCAAGCCGAATCGCCGAGCCTGGGCGAGCCGAGCAAACTCGCCGATTCACGTGCCGCGCCGTCTGATTCCACCTTTAGATATGCTTTTTCACACTCGCCACTCTACTGTACCGTTTACTTGACTAATGTAAACCAGGCTTTACGGATACAGGATGCATTTTGAACCACCATACAGTTGAAACATTTTATAATTTCTCACGATACATTACTATTACCTCTTTAAAAAAAAGCAACATATCCTAACCACGATCAAATTTAAATAATTTAAAGCTTATTCCACCAAGCGGAGCACATGAGGTTCCTGACACGTTCAAGAAATTTGCACGAAATCGCGAGGTCTCATCGCTACCTGTCGACTTCTCTCTCGCGGTTTCCCCCGCGTGGAATATTTAGATTTCGCGAGTCTGGCTTGGGAATTTATTAGAAGACCTAGAAGGTCGGGCGCACTTCCTTTCGCATATCTCGTCGGCGTGAGTCACCAGATGCATTCTCTCTCTCTCTGTCCTTCTTCATCTCGTCCTTCCATGATGTGTCCTTTATTTTTAAACCAGCTCATCGAGGCTCGCGCAGCCCTGTATTTCATTGCAATTTAACCGTGCCACTCCGCGTGCTACCGACTGCCTCGCCAATCGCAATTCTTCGACATCCATCGACCGTAAAGTCGACGCGTACATACACATCGGGGAGCTAGCCTCTTCCTCAAACTCGGCCTATATACGCGGTTAAAACTGTTTCGAAAACATTTTTCCCCCGCGGCGTGGTCCCCTTTGCAAGAATAATCACACGATAGAAAATTGAACCTGCTAAATAGGTCGCTCCTTGAACGCAACCACCTGCACTGTATTTAAAATTGTTTATCTAAAAATAATTACAGGCCATTTAACGAACTTTAATTCTAATTAAATTTTTTCCTCTTTGCAACGAATGCACTCGTGTTACTCAGCGTGAAGAAAAATTCAAATATCGTTGATCCTTCTCCTCTCGATGCGGAATTCTGCCTTCAAACGCTGTGTCGAATGTTAATTGTTGTGTTAAGTATTATTAGTCGAGGCACAAACCTCTGTGGTTAGAAATTATCCTCTGTTATAATGTTTGCTACGTGAAGACGGTAATTATCTATCTGAAGCCGTCGTTTGTACTTGGACAATGTTGAGGTACTTAACGGAGTGTCTATGTATTTGAGCCTAACGTTCGTGTAAATACTGGAACGTTTAATGAATTTTGATTATAAGAGGAAATGATGCGCGGCGTTGAAGGATGAATATTTTCCTTTATTGAAGTATTAGAAATTCGTTTGGCGAACAGAATGCATTTGTATGAGATAGATTGTGGTGCACAAAAGGATTCTCGTTAGAACAATGAATAGAAAGTATGGAACTTTTATTCGCCCCAGTTTTCATTTTCAAAAGGCGAAAAGAGAATTGGCCGATTATATAAAAAAGGCCTGAATGGCTCTTCGTGCACTCAATCTACCAATTAGAATGACAATGCGTATAATCGTTTTTCAAAAGGGATGCCCATTTTTCATTTTCAAACGATAGGAACTTATCTTGATAAGTGAGGAATTACTGATGATACCCTTCTCGAAGTGACATGTGTAATTTTATTCTTGTTCTATTTAAATTAAACTAAAAATTCTCAGAGAACCATTTCCCAAAGTTAATTTTGTTTCATAGTTATAAAAAAGCAAAGGCGAGATTTTTCCCCTACTTTTAATTGGTTTTGCCACGAAGGATATACATTTTGCTTATTGTGCACCCATTTGCGATGCATTCTCTGCATATTTACGATTTATTTCATCTTTAATCGAGTGGGATTGATTGGCCATAAATATTGAATCTACCTCATTCGAATTTTATAGAACGTAATTGGAATTCGAGGAACAACAAAAAGAAGTTCGTTGCAATTCCCTTCGTTTGCCAAATATTCGTATTTTGCGTTTACATACCTATGACTAATCACGTATTCATTAGTATGGCATGCCACTGAGTGAGTAATATTAGCCCACGCTAAATTCCTGCGTACTTTGTAATTATAACGAGATAGTCGCGGAAGAGTATTCTACGAATTTATCAACACGCGCCGAGATTTATAATTTTTATAACAGTATATCCAGCAAATAATTATATATTATTCTATTTACATAAATAGTTTGATGCTAAGAAATTCTGAATAACGACAAAGAATTATTCTGTTTTGAAACCTGAGTTGTACTAAATTACGAAGAATGTAAAAGAGATTTAGTTTCTTTTGAAGAATAAAATACAATAAATTGACCTAGGTATCGATCACTCGGTAGTAAATATTTCAGATTCACGTCGAGTGATATAAGGTGAATGTTTTGTTCGTTTGCAATAACTCTGAATGTTGTTTCTTATCAGATTTATTTCTGTTATCCATTTTAAGACATTGCCTCTGTGAATCATGTATGGCACACAAAATTAAATCCATCATCTACAACGAAACTTTTGTATTCAATACTTTATTCATTTTCTTTAAAAATCATATTTTCGCTTAAAGCAAGGTTTCAGGGGAAAATATGAGAAAATAAACGAATCTCATAATATTAGCCCCAAATAGAAACCAGATTTATATCAAGTGTCTATAGACAATTGTACCCTCTTAGTGCATTCAAATTTGAGTGGTTGCGAAAGTGTAGTCATCCAAAAATGCAAGTTTCCAAATTTTAGAATAGCAGTAGTCAAGGATTTCATAAATAAATATTTATTATATTTATCAAGTTGATTCAGTTATCTTTTATTGCCTGGGACAAAAAAGGTATCATTTTTTTAACAAATATTAAAAAATAATCCTCGAAAAAATGAGACACCAACTTTTAGTAGATTGAATGGGCATTAGACTTTAAAGCCATTTTTAAATAGAAATTAATCATTAGCTGATAATACTCTAAAATTCGATTATATTCATCCCCTATATTTTGCGAACGATTCTATTCCACAGAACATCCTCTCGTTACCTACCAATGTTAGGAGAGTTATATATAATGAGTTTAGACTACATAATCCACCTAATAGGTATACGGTTTGCTCGCAACCGATGCATCATTGGGAATACGGAAACCGTGAAGACATAATTGTTCCTCGTGTTATTTACACTGCAATTAACCTGAATTGACACACGGCCAAGTATGCGATGCACACACCGACCACTGAAAGGAAAATTCGATTCACCGTGACCAGAATATTTAAGGCACTTACGTTTCCTGAAATTTGGCTATCAAGTACTGCAGCCATTAAAATATCTTAACACATTATCCGCCGCCCGCACGTATACGTGACTTCACGATTTCGATCTGTTATCGCACGTAAGCCTAACAATCCAATCTTATCTCGCATTTATCGTCAGCAAAGCTACACCATTGAAAGATTCCTATTCTATTTACAAAATGCGCTTACGAAGCATAAATTTCCTCCGAAACGTGCTGTAAATGTAGCTGAGGCTGATCCTCACTGTACGTCCATCCAGCATCGCGCAACCTTTCGTGGAAACATTATCAAATAACCCAATTGAAAACTGTCCCGATAGATGAATAGCGAGAATCAAACTTTAGCGTAGTACCTAAGTCTTTTTTCAAAGCTGTCTTCCTAAATAATTATTTTCTTTCCTGTTTAGACCTTTTTAATGAGTCGCCTCAACAACTCAAGGCATAAGTCACTTATTAATCCTCCGTGGCGACACCTTCTTATACCTAATTACAAATTGATCACATTTTCGTATTTTTCAAGCCTTCAACTTTCGAGCGATAATTGTATATTTGTAATAGGTACTCACCCAATCATGCTCTAATAGCCTAGAAATGTAAATTTTTCATATGTTGAAATTTGTATTTGAAAAGTAATTGTGGATGAAAGCGATTCTTTTGTTGGTTCACCGAATTTATAAATTTTATTATCAAGGTTTAAAAATTTACAGAAATATTGGCAAACACATATCTTGGGGTGCGATACACCCCGTGTGACCACGAAGGGTTAAGCTAGAGCGCAGTATACCATAACGTTACTTTTACTTTTATTTTTGCTCCTATTTTCCCTTTCTCTTTTCTGAATTCGTTTGATACGAGCACATGCCACATCTGCAAATCTTATTTTATGTTTTCTTCTTATTCTGTGCTCGGCTTTTCTTCTTTCCATGCCGCGAAACCAATCTGTATATTTTGTCTTCTCTCCCGTCATATAGGTTAATTATTATAGGCTGCCTCTTACTTAGCTATATGCTTCGTTTTAACTAAAGGATACGTCCCGTTAAGTAAATAAATAGTAATAGCTTAGTAATAGAAATATTATTATTCAGCAATAATAATAGCAAGTGCACAATTGTCGAAGATAGGTGCTCGAGTGGACCTCTTAAAACGATGTACATACGCCGGCGGGCTCGGCCATCATTCACGCCGCTGTAGAAACCCCCTCGCGTGAGACGGTTACGTACTTACGCGGGAAGGGCGTGTGTTGGTAAGAGCGATTCGTCTTTTCTCAGCGGGGCGCACAAAAGACACACCGCCGTCGCTGTCAGCCGTACAAAAGAGAGCGCGAGAGCAGCGGCAGAGGGAAGCTCGTCTACATTCGGAAGGAAGACGGCGAAGAGGGGAGAGAGAGAGAGAGAGAGAGAGAGAGAGATCCATATGCGGTAACGGTGGCCCGGCTCCACGTCGAGGCGAGCAGTGTTAGCGAACATTTTACCGCGAACATGTTAGCTAACACGCTCTTCGCCAAATCTCCGCAAAGACCGTCCTCACGCTGGACTCGGAGAGGATAGTCTTCGCGAGGAAAACCCACGGATCCACCAGAAGCGAAACATTTAGAAACAACACCGAGATTTCCTCGTTCTTGCTCCTTTGGAAACCCTTGAAAATCCAAAGGGATAATATAGAAAAGCTGTATCAGCAAAATCTGGCCAATACTTTGGAAATATGTTCATGAAGATAGAAGAAAAAATACACAGATTTTGTATCACGCAGAAGCGAATTAAATATGTATTAGCTTCTGTCTCGCGTATTGTCCCCTTGGAGTGCCCGCTAGCGGATGATCGTAAACGATCGATTGTTTTGAAGTAGTCGCAGAAATGGAAGCAACGCGGACCCCCAAGTTTCGACAGAATAACATCCGAAATGTTATCCGCTGTAGGGATGGGCGACACAGTATCTACATTTATCGATACGTAACCTACCACCATCGAATTTCCATTCTTAAATGCAATTCCATTTATTTACGAAATTTCCATTGATTAACACAAACGGATATTTTAAGATTTAAATCACAAATTGTTTACAAGTAAAAAGTTTACATACATGTCCATATACTGTAAAATAAAATTACTCGTATAATAAATGTACATGTATAATAAAACAATCTAGTTTTAATTAAACGTTGAGTTAGTTATCGTTTTATATTTCGTGTGTCGACACCACTTATGTGTGGATGCCTTTATTTTAATATTTTAAGCGTATCGGTACGTCGTATCGATATTTCTCAGAGTATCGCCCATCCTTTGTCCACTGTGTTATTTGTACCGGCGCGATCATTCTAGCGAACGTTTTTACGCGCGTTTCTGTTCGCGTTCGCCTCTCGGTGTGGACCCCGGGGTAAGGTAGCACGCAGCCATGCTGGCCGCTCGCCCGTTTTCATTCATGATTTCGCGAGGGCGACGCCGACACCGTGCCTCCCTCTGTTTCTCTCTCTCGCTCCGCAGCCACCTGCACGCCCTCCCTTATCGCCTCGACCCGCGCCGCCGTTCAGCCGCCCCCACCCCCTCGACCCGTTTCGTTGCCGGCGTTACTGCCCCCACTACGCTCAGGGACGTGCGCCGATGCGCAAGTGTTATTGTTCTTTGCGAGGAGAGCGGGCAAGGGCCGGCAGCCGGGCTGAAAGCTACAATTACAACCGCGCGCCCGACCCAGCTCCGCGAGACGCTCGAGTGTTTAATTCTTTTACTGCAGGATCAATTCCAGTTCTCTTTAGACCCCCCTTTTATTTCCTTCTTCTTCTTTTTATATAAGTAGTTTCCGGGCACTTCCGGGGGGGAAATATCTGAGGCTTCCAAGGAGGTGAATGGAAGAGGGTGAATTCGAAATTGTGGGGGTTCAAGGGGTGCTGCGTTGTCTTGGCAAGTGGTCGTTTGTTTTAGTCCTCTCTGGTTTACTAAAAGTGAATGAGTCGAGCTACTTAGCTGTGAGCATTGCGGGGTCGGATGCATCGCGAGTAAACGTGCTTGGATTTTATGAGCATTTCGAAAATGGCAATTGTATTTTTGTTTTGAAACAGCTGCGTGACAGCGATTATGCACATGCGAGTCGCAATGAAATATTTGTTTTTATGAGGACTTCTCGATTGTGACGGAGAGATTCTACTAACTTGATCGAGGGCCTTCGCAGATGAATTTTCTTAAAATTAATTGTCATTTTCATTTGTTGCCTTTTTAATTTATTTTCTATTGATTTCTGCAAAGTCTAGTAAGGAATTATTGTAAGCAGAATTTATACAAGAAGAGCGCAGAGAACGTTAGAAATATAATTGCAATTGACTATTTACTTGGGTATCAGGTTTAAGGAGAAACAAATAATGTAACATGATAAATACATATAATAGAAATTTGTACTAAAAACTGGCATAGCTGGTGATTTGCAAATCATGGGTTATTATTACGGTCTATTACATATTATAACAAAATTGTAATTTTGCTTTGTGCCAGCCTTTTTAGTGTATTTAAATCAACAGCATTCCCAATCGTGAATAATGCAGAGGAAATATTTTCCTCAATATTTTGAGATCTTTCTACGAAATTTCGTGATACATATGTAGAAGTAAACTTCGACTTATAGAGATAATAGTTCTTCTAAATTCCAGTTGTAGAGGTGAAATACATAATTTAACATGCAAAATATAGTTCAAGCTAAGGAACTTTTATTACGAATTGGAGTTTACAACGAAGCGAAAGGGAATGAAAAAAATTTTCAACTTATAGAGGTTTTCGAGTTATCGAGGTTCCACTGTATATTATCTAGAAATTCCAAAACTTCAATAAACAAACGATGATAAAAAGACCCAAATTTGTCAAACAAGAACCATACATCTCTTGCCATGCAACGCACAGATAACCTCCAGAACATAGTACCAATGATCACGCGATAATTAAAGTCCAGTGCCAAGACCATTCGGACACATACCAACCTATATCTAAAAATATCAGTTATGCGCTTTTTTTCGATCTATAACACACCTCTCTATTAGTTCGAACGATGGATGTCCGACCGCATCAGAGATTAGAGAAGAAGATGTTAGAAGAGAGGGCGTACGACGTCGCCGGCGTTTGGTATCGCCTCCCGTTTCGGTTCGCCCGCTCGGCTTTTCGTCGTTGGCGCTCGGTGCCCTTCCTCCAGCGACCCGGAAAGGCACGAGGCGTCGTCGACAGCCGCCGTGTGTCGGCCGCGCCGCACGGAAATTGTCGAACCGCGGCGTCGGAGGTCGGTAGAGGTCGGCCAACTCGTGCATGTCCCGACGGCTGGATCCGCTTCTCTCCGATGCGATAGATGGCAACAGCCGCCTCGAGATCCGAAGCGTTTTTTCTGTCCACGTGTGTCTCTCTCTCGGGGAAGCTCGCCGCGGGCCGACGCGACGGATCATGCAAATGCAAATATTAATATGCGATCCGGCGGACGACTTACGCAACAGTTAATAACTCGTAATGTTTGTAGATAGGCGAGCGTATTGTATCAGCACGCGATAATGTAACGCGATGTATACTCGTCGCTGGGAACAGTTTCTCCGCGCAGAAAACGGCCATTTCGACGTTTCGTTCGAAAGGACGAAAGATACAGATCTAAGCGCGATATCAGGTGTACGTATTTGCTCGTTAAATATTTCACGCATCGCTACGTCCTCGTCTCGCTCTCGCGAAATATCGGAAACGTTTAAGACTACGAACTTGTGGTTTAATGCTGCTTGCGCTGGGGCAGCCAAGCCACCGTCGCAAAGGGATAATTAATGCAGTACTAATTACCGAGTATTAGTCGTACTTGAGGCGTTTCGCTTCGATTGCTATTCTCAGGTTATTAAACGATACCCGCACAGTTTACGATTATTCAGTCGCATTTTTTAAGCGTTACGTACGGCTACACATTTAGAAATAGTTAATACCGGACGTTCGAGAGTGCTTCGTAGTAAAAGAATATCCTGAATACCGTTCTCCGGATGAATATCTAGATTCCCGTCACAAGTTCTGATACTTCTGACTCGCAATCAGCTGCCCCTGTGAACTGCTCGCAAAGAGAGCAGCAGCAACAGGAACTTACAATTAGTGCAAAATGGGACGAAGTACATGGAGTAAGAATACTGTATTCAAACCGAGAGTAGAATTCCTCCGTATAAGAGTAAAGCTGGATAAATTCATCGATCACTTACCTCTTTCGGTGCTTCGAACATACATAGTGTATTTTTTGGCGCCCCAAAATTTTTGCGCCTGTTCTCTAATTAATATGTTTTGCCTTTACGAGGCACAATAAAAAAAGAATTACATTTACATTTCGTTTATATGGGAGTTGGATTCCTTTATTATTAAGTCTGCGATATAGGTTTTAGCGCCCTTATGCGGCGCAGTACTTGCATAATGGGCTCCGCCGGCCCTGGCTACGTTCGCTCAGTGTACGCGGCCCGTGCGGAGAACGCACATGGGCGTTCAGCGGGTATAGTTAAGATCCTGATTATAGGACTTCCGCACACGATATACCGTTACTGTCTTAGACTCGCCGCCGAAAATGTTCATACCCAAAAGAAGCTTTTGCGCGTAGCGTAGGCGTTAACGATGACAAAACCCTGTTGCAGGCACTGGTGAGTCCGGCAAATCCACGTTCATCAAACAGATGAGAATCATCCACGGCTCCGGCTACTCGGACGACGACAAGAGGGGGTTTATTAAACTCGTATACCAAAACATATTCATGGCCATGCAGTCCATGATCCGAGCGATGGACCTTCTTAAGATCGAGTACGCCGATTCGTCGAACGTAGTGAGTATTTTTATCGGCGGCCGTGGCTCCCCCCCTCCCGTCCCCGTAATTATGCTCGCCCGAATATTCCAACGTTTTGCCGTGCATCGCCGTAGGAAAAAGCGGAACTCGTGCGGGCCGTGGATTTCGAAACGGTTACAACGTTTGAAAGTCCATATGTAGAGGCGATCAAGGATTTATGGGCAGAGGCAGGCATCCAGGAGTGTTACGATCGCAGACGAGAATATCAGCTGACAGACTCCGCTAAATAGTAAGTAGCGATTTCGTTGCCCGGCACGTCTTTTTTTTTCTCCCTTCTTCTTATGGATACCACTCGACGGCATCGCTCGACGATTCGCGCGTTTCCAAGCGAATTCAACGGGAGCGTGAAGATGTCTGCGAATTTCTGGGACGCTTACGGCCACTTTTTCAATCATCAAAATATAGGGGCACATTTTTTCTTTTATTATTCATGACTTCCAATAGTTGGCGAAAGTTGCCATTTACCATGGTATTCGAGCCGTGAAAGTCTGAAGCTCATAAATAAATGTTTTGAGGTGAATTTTATTTTATCATACGACGGCACTTCTTTTTAAAAGAAATGATTTTATTTTATCATACGATAGCACTTCTTGTCGAATTTACTCGTCGGTATTTGAGCTGTGAATATCTGAAGCTCATGAATAAATGTTTTGAGGTGTCGCGAGTCAGTTAAAAATTATTATCTCCATCGATCTTGTGAATTTTATTTTATCATACGACAGCGCTTCTTTTTAAAAGAAATGATTTTACTTTATCATGCGATAGCGCTTCTTTTTAAAAGAAATTTACTCGTTAGATTTCGTAGCCGTGTATTCTATCCGACTGCTATCCAACACCCGAAGAAAGCCGTTGCGACGGAGGAGTGACGATATATTGTATAGACAAATGAAAACGCAAATGTTTGAACTAAGCGTTCCGGTGCATTGTCGGACGCATGAGAGACGAGTAGGCGCGCTAGAGGTCTAGACAGCGAACGTGTTAAGACTATAAAAAAATTAGCACATACAACACTTTAGAAATACGTGTAAAAAAACAAAACAAAACGTAATTCGATACTTCAAGGCTCTTGCGGCACTTCAAATCTTTTTGGACAGAATATAGCTTCTGCGGGCTTCATCCGAATCACTAAAGGCAAGATTTTTTTTCGCTATTAGAAAACAATCACACAATTTTGATTTTTTTGTTGCACCCTAATGCGGGGTCTGTTTTGATCCGCCCGAGTGTATGCCTCGCAGAGATACAGCGATGTCGTAAATGCAGCGGGGGACAAAGTTGGTGCGATCCTTTAGTGGCGTGCTAACGAATCAAGAAGCCAGGGATGCGTTTAGCATACTTTTTGGACATTAGTAGTTTAAGATCCTAGGGTATGTAGGAATGTGAGTAAATAAGTGCAGTCTTGTAATAAATGACGGAGAATACGTTCAAGAGATTGTGCTCTTAAGGATATTATTTTAGTTGCTGTATCTCTGCGAGTCGCGCTAGTTGTCCTACTCCTTATTAATTAGCAGTATCGCTACTCGAAGAAAATACGAATTATATTACATCGAGGGCTAAAATGGACCCCGCGAGCGGTATTTACCAAGCGATCCACCTTCCAGGGGTTAAGGAACGGATTCTCGTCTAACAGCCCCAAAAGTAATCGGGTGTTTAAGAATTTTTCTTTAACAAACTGCTGGTCATATTAGGTTAAACTCTTTTGGGATATAAGAAGGCACCTATAAACTTGCAGAAAATATTCTTTATATCCACCCTCCTCATTATTCATCAATTATTGTGGAATTATGTCCACCTCTTGGACCATGTAACTCCTGCTGGCGGGATGTGTAGCACCTATCACAGTTATCTGACTGCGAAAATAATAGAAGTCTCTTAAAGTCAGATAGGTTACGCTGGGATTGGTCCACTTTAAAGAGAGAAAAAATGAAAAATTGGCGAACTTATAGCGTTTGAAAGAAAAAGTAAGTTTGTTCCGTGGACAAATTTGGTAAAAAAAGAATCCTAAATCTCGGGGGCTGTTACACGAGTAATCCCCGCTTAACGTGCCATTCAACGTAACTTCAGCGTGAAAACTGTATTTCACTACATCCACGTAGGGTAAATGTGCCTTAGTTCGGCCCCTACCCAATAGTCAGCCTTTTCAGAAATAATAAATTAGGAATAGAATCTTATATATTTAAACGAAACAATGATCAGTGTAATCTCTCCTTCGAATGTGGGAAGTTTCATGCCTTTAGCGGTAAAAATATGAACAGCAGAAAGCTTCATTGTGTTGGCGATTGGATGGTTCACTACTGATGAGTCAATTTGAATTAATTTAGTACTATAGGCGACACTTGGAAATAGTGTATACCAACACTAATACGAAGTTTTTTATGTTCACATTTTGAATACGCGATTAATAACATTCGACTGAACTTTTCGTGAAATTATAATTGCATTTAAACTTAGGTTAGTAAGTATTTTCAAAGTGGCCGACTATTGGCGTTCAAAATATAAAGAAAGCCAATAATCAGCCGCCCCGGCTGGGTACTGGATATTGGTAAGAAATCGCCAATTTGACCAGTGGTCGGCCCTCTAAAACACAAAACGGCTGACGACTAGACGATTGGTCTAGTAGTCGGCCGTTATAATTTAAATAATTAGAATTTTCAGAAGAAAATAAATTTTTAAAATTTAAGTACACACATCATGAATTTTCAACCACTTAACATGCTGACGATTAACAATAAGTATACTATACGGTGACCGATACATAATATAACCTGATAGAAGAACCTGGCTGACTACTGGCATATGAAAGGCTGAAGTTAGGATTTTACTGGCTGACTATTGGTAAAAAGGACGTGTCTGGATATTTGAGATATTTTAAATAAAAATTGTTATACTATTAAAAAAATCATCCACACATTTGAAAAATAGATACTTTAAAGAATTTAACTGTCAATAGCGCATTTAAAAAATAGTATATTAATAATAACAATGCGTAACTTGAATTTTCGCTTTCCTTTAAATGGCCGACTACTGGCACAGTTACCCTAAGGTAAACGTACCTATTATGAAACACCTTCCCAAACATGTCCCCTTCTTGAAACAGCATCACAAATAACGAAATAAGAAATAGTTATGGCATATATAAGCAACTGCCAAACATTCTATCGATATTTATACATTCTTTTCTGTACAAATTCACCAACATAAGTATTATTATACAATAATCTATTACAAAAAAATGGTTTTAATGTAATTCATTGATAAAAATAACCGTTTCATATTGTGTACCTCAATTTTTTGAATGTCCCGCTTTATGGAACGGTTCGGAAGCGTGTTCCAAGACCACGGACCCGTGTTCACATAGTTGTACCAGTTCATGAAACACACGCCTCAGCTTTGATAATTAGATATTTCCAGTGAAAAAGAGAAATAGTTCATTATTTAAACTGCCCTAGAGCGTTTATAAAATATATTATATTCACGTTTTCATCATAAATACGAGTAAGTATGCGTAATTCAAACTTTTTTAATAAATATCAAAAACCTAACCTGACGGGGCGTTTCATAATAGGGACATTGAATATGAAACACCGGGTCATGGTACGAAAACAGTGTTTCATAATACGTACAGGTCCTTCATTTAGTTTTCTAGTCATATTATTTTTTATTTATAATAAATATACATTTTATGGCTCATTATATAATCACAAAACAATGGCCTATCGAATGGTATGCAAATTTTCAATGCTAACCCACTAAATTTTATAAATTAGATGACAATTGCATAACCCCATCGAAAAGCGTTTCATAATAGGTACGTTTACCTTATCTATAAAAGCGTTCATAACCCGCTGGACGATCGAGAACAGCTGATGATCGTTCTCTGAACGTTTACCATACATTCACAAGCGCACCGGTCTATAATTTCTCGCCTGCCGTTCGACGTTCCTTCTCTGCGAGAGAAGATTACGTTCCGGGAGTAGCGCGCCTCGGCTCGCGTACCAGCCATTGAGTACACGATGTTTCAGTTACCTAATGGAGATAGATCGAGTCGCGGCACCAAACTACCTCCCCACAGAACAGGACATTCTTCGTGTGAGAGTGCCCACCACCGGTATAATTGAATATCCTTTTGACTTGGAAGAGATCCGATTTAGGTACGTCTGGTTCCTGGAGAGGAAAGTGGGAAGCTGCCTGTGCCTGCGAGCTACTTACATCGGACTCTTTCTGCATCGTGCCTGCATCCGTTGTGACTCACCAATTTCACTTTCGTACACGACGATTCGTCACCTATTGCGTTTCCTCCCCCTGTCTCGCCGATGCCCACAGACCCTCCCCATTCATCCCCTCACCTCTCTCGGTTAGATGGCACGCGACGGGCATCCGATCCTATCGGGCCGCAGAATTTTCCCCGTTACGTTCTCTTCTTCGCCCTTCCTCCGCCGCCGCGAGGAAGCTCGTTTCGCATCGCGCGTGCTCGCGTCGATTCTAGCCGCTGTTCTCCTCTCAAGGTTCCCCATCCCGCGGCAGGGGGGGAGGGATGGCGCGCTTTACATGTGTTTCTATCTCGGCTGATTATATAATTCCCGAGGAGCAGATATTATTTTCGCGCGACGTCGAGCGACCTCCGCGATTATCGCGCTCTCTCGCCTGCCATGAAACCGCGACGGGTAAATCAACGGGCTGTTTTTATTTCTCCCGCTCCCCACCCGCCCCCGTTATCGAAACTTCTTCCAGGCAGGGATGGACGAGCATGTGCGAGCTGTTTTGTGATATCTCTCCCCTCGTGATCACCTTTAATACATGCATGGCATGCACTATCAGACTGTGGCTTCGTTTGTTTTGCAGTTATCTTAGTGACCTAGAGCGTATCGAAAAGCCTGACTACCTTCCCACTGAGCAAGACATTCTTCGGGCTCGAGCTCCTACCACTGGCATTATAGAATATCCGTTTGATCTGGACTCCATCATATTTAGGTACTAACACGCATTACTTGAACCCGACTGTACACTTGGAAGTACAGTATTCCTTCTCTATCGAGGCCGGTGTCCACCCTCGCTGCGCTGGGAGTGGAGTCATCCCGCGCTACGTTTCTCTTTCGATTATTAAGATTCGTTAAAGTCCAGCGGAAGCACCACTGATGGATCGCTGAGATTTTTAACAACGAAAATGAACGCGGCGGAATACGGTTTATTTTTAATTACACGCGGCGCGTAATTGGCACGCGGGGAATGAAGACGGGGAGGCGTGAACCGCGCCGTGTTCGGGCTCGTTTTAATCAGGGAAATCGCGTCGATTCGTCGGTCATACTCTTACGAGGATTTAATGAGAAATATGCAAATTTTACCCAGCCAAGCGCGAATTAATGAAGTGCTAAATAGACGACGACCCTCCCTGCAGACTCGTCAGCGGAGCCCATCGTCGGTCGTATAGAGAAGGAATACCGTAAAATTCTAGTACTAACTCGAAGTAATGGATTAGTACCAAGATATATTCTGCATCCCTGAGACTTAGTCGAGCAAAGTGAAACTTTCGTTACTTTATGTGTATTAAGTATCTTATATGTGTTCTCTTTACACATCGTTATAATCACGTTAATTTGGGTTAACAAGTTTCTTTTAATCACGTGTTTACTTAAACACTGTGTGATATATATATATATATATTAGGGTGCTCCTTATTTATTTAGTAAAAAAATTCAAATTTTCCGTGGGACCCCACTTAATTTTGTTTCATTTGATTTAATATAGTGATGTGTAAAGATTCAATTGATTCGAATAACATTAAACCGTGGCGATTTGAACTTTTACTTGAAAAGATTACAAAGAAATTTTGCAAACAACGAAAATTATGGAATGCATTAGCAACTCCCGCTATCCCGTTTTACTATTAGTGTTTCGTATAATTTTCGTTATCAAATCAGTTCTAACCATAGTAGCATTTCTAGTTGGCTCACAGTATCCCCAAGTTGGGAATTTGTTGGCCATCAAAATGCCAACAATAAATGCTATTAGGGAAACGCAGCGTAATAAAATAGTAAATCTCTATACTTGACTTTGATACGTTACGGAATTGCGATTAATTCTTTTCATTCGATAAATTAGAATATATGCAGGCTTTGGAAGACAGTTGGGACATTTGAGATAAGTTAAATCCTTCAATACAAATTTGAAAATGTAATTTCTTGTTAATTGTGTTGTCGCCACGAGATAATATTATCCGAATGAGCTGAAATTTGGTGTAGCGCAATTTTAAATCAAACGAAACAAATCTACGGGGAGGTCTCCCGTCGAAATCGAAAGTCGGAAAATAACTTGCACCCTAATATACATAGATTGTAATCGTAGTCTCTTGCACACAGTTATCGTGTCTAAACACCGCGGGGCGATAGATCGTAGTCACGATAGCAGTAGAAAAGTAGTTATAACGATAGTGTAGTATAATTAGGGTTGCCATAATCGCCAAGCAGTGATACGGGACGTTTAAGTGCTAAATAAATAAAACATGAAAGAAGTGGGTAGGTAATGGTTTATTTTTAGGGTTGCTATAATTGCCTAACATTGATATCGAACGTTTAAGTGCTAAATAAATAAAACATGAAAAAAGTGGGAGGCTAATGGTTTATTTTACTCTGTAAGTACTAGTGAAATACTGGACGTATGGCAACCCTAAGTATAATAGTAGAAGATAGTTGTTAATTTTCGTGTTGGAGGACACTTAGGTATATGAAAACGAGGGAGTATTTGAGTGCCTGGTTATTTAGAATACAGGACATGCAATGTTGTTTGCTACGTATTTATAGCGACTCTTCTTGTCTCTCTCTCTCTTTTTGTTTGTTTTTCTTTTAATTCAAACTTGTACTCGTATTTTGCTTTAAACAGCTTATTGTTTGCATGCTCCTCATGCAACTTATATTTCATAGAACGAAGTTTTGTAAACACCACTACCTAGTGCATAGTAATTTCGGTAGTGTTGTGTAAAGATAATAGAAAGTACTCGTGAATTGCACTTGATGATGACAGAAGTAACACGAGAGTGCGTAGTTCGTTGTTATGTTAACACGTAGCGTGTATTCGCCTAAGCATACGCGAGAAAACAGTATTACGTAATATGTATCACGTGAATGTATTTTACAGGATGGTAGACGTTGGTGGACAGAGATCAGAAAGAAGAAAGTGGATTCACTGTTTCGAGAATGTCACTTCCATTATCTTTTTAGTAGCTTTAAGTGAATATGATCAAATTTTGTTTGAATCGGAGAACGAGGTAAATATAATCGCGGAGCTTGGAGGAGCGGCTGCGAGCATCCGAATCACGAATACTGAACATTACACATTGGTTTCAGAATCGAATGGAAGAAAGTAAGGCATTGTTCAAAACAATTATCACATATCCTTGGTTTCAACACTCCTCTGTTATTCTGTTTCTAAACAAGAAAGATCTGCTCGAAGAGAAGATTATGTACTCCCATCTTGTTGACTATTTTCCTGCATACAATGGTGAGTACATACAAAAAGTTCTGTAACACTTATTAATAGGACTATGTTAGCCTTATTAATGAGCACACGTGTACAATCTTTAATATGAGTCACGCAGCAGTGTACGAAATATATGTTGCGTGCATTGAAAGCTTGAAATATATTATTTATCGGTGTCATTATAATAATTTCATATTTTCTAAATCAGCTAACAAGGGAACGTCCCGAAGCCGGGAATTCAAAAGATTCTGAAACCTTGTGAATATGTAGAGAATTTCCTGCCGATTATAACACAATTTTTGCTGCCCAAATTCACTCTAAGGGGGTGTAATTGACCCCTGAAAATCCGGTTATTTTCCTATTTTTCTGTTATAACTTGTGAACTGTAAAATAATTTCTCTACCAAATGATAGATCTAATTAAAAGAAGTAACTTTTGCCTTGAAACTTTTTTTACAACACAAAATCGGAAAATAGCAAAATTTTCAGGGTTCAATTTCACCCCCTGCGAGTGAATTTGGGCAGCAAACAAAAATTGCTTTGTAATCAGGAGGAAATCCCCTACATATTCACAAGGTTTCAGAATTCTTTTGAATTTTCCAGTTCGGGATCTTCCGTTGTAAGTTAAATAAACAGTGTATTTTGAAATATCCTTAAAGATATCGTTTTGATATTGCGATAATATTTTAGTTACAAATCATTTCGTTGTGGGGTAGGCGAAATATTAAACTCGGTTACAGGGGATCAGGCTAATCTATCCCCCATTACTTTCGAGTGTCCTGTTCATTTTATTATTAGTAAATGAATAAGTTTTGTGGTATAGGCCCTAAACAGGATCATGTGCCAGCCAGGGAATTCATCTTAAACGTGTATCTCAGTTCGAATCCTGATCCTGACCGCATGTGCTACTCTCACTTCACGGCCGCGACAGGTCTGTTTAAGTACAACACATCCTGGAAAAGAAGTTGTAGATTTTTGTAGAAAACTTGCTAAATCGATCCAGTAACTATAAATCACAGAAATATAACTCTGTTGTTGAAGCTTAACCCATACTCGCCCTCACCATAGAAACGCTATTTCGGTGCATATTCCATACGTATCGTCTAGAATGAACAAGAATTTTTTTTCTCCAATATAATATAAAGCCGATTTACATTAGACCTAGTCCTTTGCTTTAGATAAACTTGATTATTTTCTACCATTTTTCCCAAAGCATTTTGAGTAAACATTTCACAGTTTTTTGTTTCCCCCCCTTTTTTTTTTGTAAAACTGCACAGCCATTAAGATACACGTGTGTTATAATCTAATAGAGTTTATACTTAAATCAGAGAATCTTACGTAAGAGATTTGTCTGGTTGGCGAGGCTTTTAAAAGGCTTCCTTTGCAGTTAATAGAACTAATTCAATAATTCGCCTTTGGAACATTCATTGGATTTCACTAAAAGCAATCCAGAATTAGCGGAAGAAATGGGACGAAAATTCAATTTATTATTGACGTTATTTTCCATTGTAAATAATAACAATTCTTACCATTATGTTCCATTTTTCTAAATCTTACTTTTAAGGCACAATCATTCCTGAATCACGGTACAATGAGTTTCAGTATAATTTCCATTTATTTCCGTTCTCTTTTTGTTTTCGTAAGTGCTCTTTTATAGGTAGAACATATTTTGAAATTTTATATGCCCAGTACCGATCACCGCTCGATTTGATCTCGATTGAATCCTGAAATAATATCCTACTGACAATCTGATTGAGAGAGAAGTGCAGAGCTCGTATGTGCACTCGAGTAAAGGCAAGTAGAAGTAATATTCGTATGCTTGCTTGTGTCTTTCGCAGGGCCCCAAAGAGATGCCATAGGTGCTAGAGAATACATTTTAAAGATGTTTGTCGATTTGAATCCAGATACGGAGAAGATAATTTATTCACATTTTACGTGTGCCACAGGTAGGCTTCTAGTAATTTACGCTGATCTGTATTTATCGCTGCTTTCTAACATTATATATGTTGCGCAAAATAATCTGCATGACGCCTGTATGTCCCAGCATAAGGTGCGTAAGTTTCATCGTAACAACAGTTATTTATTTATGGAAAATCCATCTATGCATCGTGTACCACTCTACATTTGCCAAAAATATATTTTCTTAATAAATACTCTCTTCTTTTTGGTAAGTGTATTGCAATGAACCCGTATTTATTAAATATTCCTTAAATAAGTCTGTATTTACTGTAAATACTTTGAAAGTTAGATCGATTTCCCATGCTTGGAATCTACGTCTGTGCTCACAATAATATGTTATTTATTATTGCATGCTGCGTCCGTGGGATTGTCTATCAGACACAGAGAATATCAAGCTTGTATTCTGCGCTGTCAAGGATACAATTATGCAAACTGCACTCAAAGAATTTAATCTTGCCTAATGTGATTGTGGACAATTTTTGCATTTATACACGATCTTTAAACGACACTTCACACGCATTACATTTATTTTATCGAGAACGTACAGAGATTTTTTATAAACTTATTGTTAACGTTTAACCGAACACTGGCAAATCGGAAGCAAGAGAACGGCAAAGAATAGACTAACTTACTTTCTGTGCAAGGTATTAAGACTGCCAATCTGTTTTCCCTAGGTAATGTTATTTACGCATAAATCACTTCAGCAATATTAAAAATGAGTTAACAAAAAAAAAAACGAGACAGCGAGACACGATAGAGAAAGTATTTAGTTCCGTTAACGTTATAGATTTGACGACCTAGCCTCGGTAGTCTGAGAGTGTTTTTATTTACTTAATGCGACTCAGAAGAATTACAACATAGAGTGTAATATATTTTAACGATGGCATACACGAAAAAGTAGAATTTCCAACGTTATGTTAAAGCGATACGGTTAATTTGATAATTGTACTTAATTCTAGTTAATTGCCAATCTTATAAGGTCAGTGGAAGAAACATTATGCTCTGCACAAAGCTTTTATGCATGCATTATACAAACTGTATTTACTTGCATACTGCTTGATCGAATTTGATAATTTCGCGACTCTGCAAATTCAGTTAAAAGAAGGCGCACGTTGCTCCGACAAATTCTTAGCAACGGCCACTAATGTCTGTATAAGTTGTTCGTGTATGCATTCTTTTATTGACACACGTGTCGTTATCCGCAAACAAAGCACAGTTAAGTGTATGTGACAAATAATATTACATTTCATATTCATGAGAACGTGGAACCCACTCAGTCCTTTAAGAGCATGGGATATCTCTGCAAAATTATAAATAATTTCAAACTAGCTTATGCAAGATCAGTTAAAGTACATAACACTTTTTTCGTCATCTGTATACTTCTGGGAAAGCCTCTGCAATTAATTGCGACTCTGATTTATTGCTCTTCGTTGATTATTGTAACGGTAAAAGAAATTGTCCTAAATTGATGTGCTTTAGTTATTTAATACAAATATATCATTACATAGTACAATAATTAAGAGTCGTTTCTTTAATCATTCCTACAAAAATCTGCGTTTTCTGTACTGGTGTCTTTGCAGTCTTTCGTGCATAAAAGATAAGGAATTGCATGTTGCATGTGTGTTGACTTCGGCTTATTCTGTGTCTTTAATTAAGGGTAAGTGTGTTTGTTATATTTTATTTAATATGGAACTATTTAATATGGAACGTTAACCCTCTGTAAACCAAATGTTTTCTTGCATCTCAAAAGATTTATGTTCTAGGTAGGGTTGCCACCCGTGCTTTAAAATAAAATACTTAAAATACTATTAAGAAAATACTTTATTTTACGAAATGATATTACGTGAAACGTAAAGGAATATTATTGTACTTACGTAGGTAGTTCCCAAACATACATAAACCATGATAATTTCAAAGTAATTTCTTATCTTCTGTCTGTTCCTGCCACCTCAGCATTGACTGAGAAAGTTTTCTCTGGCATGAATGTGAAGCGGCGGGATGAGAGAAAGAAGGCCCTTAATTTAATAAGGAACAAATTATTTATATATTTTAATATGAATACAGCGTGCAATAATACCATTGAGTTATTTAAAAATGATACAAATTTGCTTTGTAATGCTAAAAGCAATACAAAATATGTTTGGGGGAAATAAAACCTACTACGATTAAAATGTACTTTTAGTTTTTTCGAGCGTACTTTTTTTTATACTCCACTATAGCAAATTTCCGTTATTTTCCGGTAAAAAAGGTGGCAACCCTAGTTCTAGGACATTGCCAAGTATTAAGAATAGTATATAAATTAACAGGTACAGTTAATAAACATGCGCGCGTGACTCCGAAGTTATAATGGCTGCTACTGGTACATATAGGGTGTTTCACTACAGGTGGTCAATACTCTAGAGGATGATTCCACAGGTCGGAATAAAACGAAAATAGAGAATTACAATATTCGTGTTCGAGAAAATTGACTTTTAATTCCAGCTAAATACGCGTGCACCGAAGTACAGTTATGGATCCCTAAGGGGCACGCGGAGGTAAGGGGAGCGCGTTCAGCTGTCTGAAGGAACTGTACTTCCGTGCACGCGTATTTAGCTGAAATCAAAAAGTAACTTTCTCGAAAACGAAGAGCGATATTAAAAAATTGCATTTTATACTTCTGGCTTATTTGGGCCTGCACAATCATCCCTTAGAGCAGGTATACACAGGACCCCCAATTCCGGGCGCGAGCGCACGTTCGAGCTCAGAGCTCGTCGAAAGACAAGCGAGTCCGCCACGGAGCGGGGAGCGGCTGGAGTAGTGGGAGCGGAGCGTCACAGGCTGCCGCAGGGGTTTCCAGAGTTTGACGGTCCGAAAATAAGGCACATTTTGGGAAATTTTTAACTGAAAAGTATTGAGTATTATAATTCCAATCTCTGTACTTTTATTAATTGAAATTTGAAAAATGTGTTCAAATTTTTGTGTACAATAATAGTAATTTGGTTCAAAGTTATAATGGTAGTAGTAAAAGGGGTTTGAAAAAAAGTTTGTTGCTAGCGAGCATGATTTTGGCTGTCGCAATCATCTGAAACAGAAAACGTACAATTCTTCTTAATCTATACGAGCGTGGTTATCGTTTGAACTTTAGTTCATGTTGAATGAATAATGTTGAAAAGCCCAAAAATGGTTGTATTTCAAATGAAAACATTTATTTTTTTGAAAAGCATTTGTTAGTTTTCTGCGTTGCAAAATTGGATTTTTGCAAATAATTACTTCATTCTAGTTCACCCGATAACCACACTCGTGTAGTTCACACGATAACCACGCTTTTTGTTTCCGATGACTACGACAGCCAGAATCATGTTCGCCAGCAACAAGCTTTTTTAAACCCTTCTTACTGCTATCATTATAACTTCGAACAAAATTATTATTATTATTGCATACAAAGTTTAAACATTTTCCAAATCGCAATTAACCCTCCGTATCCTGTGCCTGAGTCAATTTTAACCCACCGTTTAAGATCGCTAACGCACACAGTGATGCAGCCGTGTATGTCGGAATACTCAAGGTTTCAAATTGAAGAAAAATGTATCCACGATTAATAAATATTAACGAATTATACATAGAAATATATGTATATTCACGTATGGATCTAATATTGGACCAATTTTATAAAAGGTATTCTGTTTTAAAGGGTATCCGAACACTTTCGTGGCCCACTGTATATGTATATATATGTTATTAGATAGCTTCAAATGAAAATACTCAAATTTACGTATGCGAATTTGTTAAAAGTAACTTTCTGAATGTAATATAAAATTCTGTACGTTTTCGTTTGGTCTTGTATATTTATCGCGAGTATGCTTGTAGTTGCGCCCTTACACCGAGGAGTGAGGGATGAGCATACCACGGTCGAGCTCGAGGGCGCACCGACTGCCCTAGAGCAGATTTAGTGTGCACCCCTGCCCTAGAATATTGACCACCGGTAGTGAAACACCCTGTATACTTATTGGTAGGAGATGTAGTGAAATCGTAAAATCAGTTAGGGATTAAAGCAAATATACGATATATATCGAGACAAGCCATTTCACAGACATATGAGGGGTGTCAAGTATCTCAATTCCATTCAGGCTGCATGGAACTTTAAAATGGGACTTGTGCTACAGCTTGGGTCTTCCTCAATGGGAGCTCCTCTTTAACTGCTGAATGTACCTGCTATTTCGCAATATCTCTACCACTGGGTGTACATTTATATGTTACATCAGAGCAGCAACGAGTCACAGAGGGTTAATTATTAAAATTCCGTTTAAGGGATCTCCCCACCCTGACGGACGAAAAATGATGCGAACTTTGGGAATTTTTTAAAACAAAACCATTAAATATATTTGTTTTCAGCTTTGTGGCTTCATTTGTCAATCTTTAGAGAATATAAAAAAAATGTATGCAAAAGTAGTGGTTAATATCCGGAGTTATAGTGCCTCAAATAGAGCGCCTTACAACAATCTGAAATATTATAGAAAATTTAAAAATTTGTGTAATCTGTATGAGTGTGGCTATCGTCTGAACTAGATTAATTGAGAAATACAGAAAAGTAAAAAAAATGGCAGCACCTAAAACCGTTTTTAAATCGCAAAAGTCTAATTTTAACATTTTAACTAAAGTAACAACGAGAATGGGATATCTACTGAAGATATATACCAAGTTTGAAGTAAATCAGGTGATTGGTTTTTGAGATATCATGCTAATTAATTCGAAAAGCATCGTTTAGAGAAAGGCGATTTAAAGTTTTAGGTACTGTTATTATTTAATTAATTTTGTTTAAATGTTACCTAAATATGTACAAATATAGGTATACAGTTTTCAATGAATGTAATATGAGGATTTCTCTTAAAAAAATTCCAAATATCGCGCTCCTTTTCAGGCCGTCGAAGTAGGGAGACCCCTTAAGTCAGCGAAGCCCCGATGGGCGGTCCGAGGGCCCGATGGGTGGTTCGAGGGCCCGCGCGGCTCGTAGAAAACGCTATGGATGCTCGGGCCCTCGGACCGCCCATCGGGGCTTCGCTGCCTTAAGTGTTTCTTAAGATCATAAGATAACTAACGCTTTTTCGCTGAATTACTAACATACAACTAATACGAAATTTACTAATTCCATAATTATTTCTTAATGTTTCCATAAGATATAAATGTTTACGATTATTTTCCTCTTACAGATACAGAGAACATCAAGTTTGTATTCGCAGCAGTGAAAGACACCATTCTACAGTCTAACTTAAAAGAATACAATCTGGTTTAGATGGCAATACGTAAGGCTCAGAATGGACTCAAGAATTTCTCTTATACCCTGATCAAGGTATCAGTGCGAACTCTGTTAAGCTACGAACGAGGCGGACAAGAGGAAGGCAGAAAAAAATAATAAACAATAACTTGTGGTGCCATCAGCATATTGTCGCTGCTCCATTACAAGTGTACCAACTATCGATTAGTAAAATTCATGGGCGGAGGTAACAGCGATGAACAAACATGGACCTAAATCTGAGCGTTATACGTTCTTTCCTAACCTTTTCACTGTCAATACCAACAAATTGATTTAGTTTCGTACTCTATTTGTTGAATTTGTTACCATTTTTTATAGATTAGTTTAGTCAATCATGCCTGGCTGACTGCGTAAATCGTCTGATTTTTATATAACAGAATACCACGAGCAAGCACGTAAATAAACGTATAAGATAGAGTGCAGCCATGTCATACCAATGTCTGTCCAAGTGTGTTTATCTCAGAATCAAGAGATCTCAGCAAGAACCTGAAGCGAGGAGGGACGAAAATGCTTTTTAATCACAAGTAGTCGGCGACACAAGTGAGAGCGATTCTAGTGCCATTTACTAGTGTGGTGTTTTCTTTTCCTTTTTTTTTTTATTGCAGTCCTTTCTTAGATGCGAAAAGCCAAAGTGTTTTTTTTTTAATCTGTGCCAGAAGCGAGTAAAAGTTTTTTCTGCATGTGACTCAAATTCATAATTCATCGTATAAATATTGTTATATATAATATATAAAATGAAACATAGGTTAGCGTCGAAAGAGAGCAACATAAAAACCAGCAAGAAGGAAACTTTACCCCCCCCCCCTCCCCCCTCCCCCCCCGAAACCTAAACCCAAAACCCACGCCCCACCCCCCCACCCCCTGAATCCCCATCAATATTAAGAAATTGTTAGAGAAACAACATCTGTTCGATGTGACACTAGGTAATTAGGAAGCGAGAGGGGCTGCAGGATTCCTCTGCTCTCTCTCTCTCTTCGCCATAGGCTGTGTACAGAATGTGAGGGCTGCGATCTCATGCCATACACCTATAATCTTACGATTTACGAGTGACATTAAGGATCTTAACATAACACGATGGCTTTCCTTTCATCCAGCCCTCGCTTGTTCGGCACAGTATCGCGTGGCGAGGGGCATCATCCAAAACAGCGTATGCCCCTGGCTCGCATTGTATCCACATTACAGTGTACGTATGTATGTATGAACTGCTCACTGCCTGCGCTCGCTCATACCGGCTAGCGCGCTGCCCATAGCTCGTATCCTCGGACCGGGTACCGTTTGACTGCTGTTCCTGCCGCCTCTCACCGTTCCGCCGCGAGAACGCCTGTACAAAGGTGGCAGAAACTGCTTTTTCACGCGCCCACCACCACCCCCCCCCCCACCCCCCGGGCGGGCTACTTGCACAATAAACTTTAAACGGTGTTGGTCAGATTGGTAAAGTAGGGGTGTGACGTTCGGACGCGTGTAACCTGAACGTCTGCTGTAAACTCTGACGCTGCTGACACTGCACGCACACTGGGCAGCATATGTCATACCTACTTTGGTTAAAACACTGAGTTTATATGAAAGATAAAATATATAAATACATTGGATAAAATATAATATTAAGAGATAATAACAAATAATATTGAATAATAATAATAATATTAATAATAGTAATAATAATACTGCTTGGTTTTCAGAGAGAGAGAGAGAGAGAGAGAGAGAGAGAGAGAGAGAGAGAGAGAGAGAGAGAGAGAGGGAGAGAGAGAGGGAGAGAAAGAGAGAGAGAGAGAGAGAGAGAGAGAGAGAAAGAGAGAGAGGGAGAGAATAGAGTGTGTGGGTGTATGCGTGCGTTAAAAGCGGGATGAATGGTGACGAGGGAGAGGAAAGAAACGTGTATTCGAAGTGCAAAACGATGCCAGTGAGAAAGAATGGTAGCGCGAATGAGGGGGAGAGGCAGGGTGAGAGAATGATAGTCTGAAAGAGAGAGAGAGAGAGAGAGAGAGAGTGAATCTACATGCGCGATATGTGTGCAGCTTGTGCGTGACATTTTAACAGAGGATAAAACGAAATCGGTTGAGGCAGATGGCCTTTCTATTGCCTGGTTCGTGAACGAGCGAGTGACGCGCAAATTTGTGGCTACAGTTCATTTGTAAATCATTTTTTGTCAAAAGTATACATTTTTTCTGAAAGCATAATACGTTGGGTATTCTTTCTGTGTGTATAAAATGTAAACACCTACAAAGCCCAAAATGAAATCAATGTTTCTAACTTATTTATAATAAATAATATACATTAATGATAAAAATAAACACAGTTTGTGACAGTAGCATTGACGCATGGTACAAGATTCACCTTGCACATTTACCTCGGCACACGATGATCCTTGTGTACAACAACAATCCCTAATCCCGTTCATACTGTGCCGCGAGAGCGCAGGTTTAATTTTATTTCACGGAGGAGAAAGTAATTTATCATATTTTATATTTTGTTTTCATTATGTAAAAACTGTTATATTTTATGGAAGAAATATATTTTGATTTGATGGTACGTCGTGAAAGTTTTATTGCTGCTTCTGCGTTGTCTCTGGTCTCCGTCGAACCGCAAGCGCTTGCACGTAAGTCTATTCGAATTTGACGAAATTTTTATTCGAAATCAATTACACAATTAAGCTGCCTTTATCCAATATCATCTGCGTAAGAGTTGCGAATGAAATGAAAATTAAAATACTTATTATTTCCTTCGCATTCCGCGTACAAGTTATTAAAATCAGTCTCGTCGTCATCTTAATTTATATAAAGCAGAAAGCTTCTATACGTTTGCGTGTTTCTCTATCGCCTAAAAACTCTCGAACGATAAATTCTGGGTTCACGAAATGTGCCTAAGCTCGCTATGCCTGCCTAATTCAGATGAACGTGAGTATTTTCACAAAAAAACTAAATTTATTTTTTAAAATCAGAATCTAGATTTCGGGCAAAGCTGAGTAGCAAAGCTATACTACCGTCAAGGACCCAGTTCCTGATCAGAACTCAATTCCTGATCAGTTTAGTATATAAATACCAAATAATAAGTTTATCACGATACAAATTTATTCCAAAAAATGACTAAATAATTATGAAGTATTTTTAAATTTATACGCAAACATTTGATAGCTCATAGTAAAATGTTTTAGGTTGATCAGAAACTGCTCCCTATGCATCTTAAGTGATCAGGAACTGGGTCCTTGACGGTATTGTATTATATATTAGCAATAAAAGAAGTAAAATTCCTTAAGAAAATAAGGGTCGTCCTAATTTCCCCGAAACATATTACAGAGCAATAATTCACATCGCCAATTTAATTTCCTGGAAATAATAGAACAGCACGAATAGTTTTCAGAATTGTCGAGTGAAAATTAGTTTCTAAAATTCAGGGATTCTAGATGCTTAATGATACATCAAAAACCGCGATTCCTTAGAAAATAAGGGTGGTTCTAATTTGCTCGATACATATTACACAGCAATTCATATCACCAATTTAACCTCCTGGAAATAATACAACGGGACGACTAGTTTTCAGAATTGTCGAGTGAAAATTAGTTTCTAAAATTCAGGGATTCTAGATGCTTAATGATACGTCAAAAACCGATTCCTTAGAAAATAAGGGTGGTTTTAATTTGCTCGATACATATTACAGAGCAATTCGTATCACCAATTTAACCTCCTGGAAATAATACAACGGGACGACTAGTTTTCAGAATTGTCGAGTGAAAATTAGTTTCCAAAATTTAGGGATTCTAGATGCTTAATGATACGTCAAACACCGCGAATACCTATCTGCGAATTTGAACGCAACCGTATCATACCATCTGATTCGAAAGAATCCATAGCACCGGCGGCGAAATGCGAGGGTAGGATGCGGGCCAATGAGGAAGTGGGGCGCCTAGCGGCGCATTTCCAAACGTCACGCCATTGTATTAAGGCGAACGTGTCGTCATTGAGAGAAGGATGCCTGGCGTGGTGAGAAAGCGCGCGCGCGCGCGCAACGTGGACGGCTGCGGCATCGTTGCTTGGTGTATGTAGTCCTGCAGAGGATCACCGAAAGGACTACACCCCTTCAGTCGCGAGAGTCAACCTTCGCCGCTCGTATCGCCTTCATACAGTGAACCAACTCAAGCCAGGCGCAAAGATGAGTCTTCTGCTGGAGGACGAGGAAATCGACGAGTGAGTGTTCTGTCATCTCAACCTACATTATCTGCGTTCACTTTCCACCCCGTGCTTTTCTTCCCCGATTTCACGCGCAAAAAAAGGGCTTGGCTGCCTGCCCTCCGTTCGTTTCGCAAGATGACAACGGTCGCTCAGCGAACGTTTACGTTCAATCGATCTTTGTCAATGACTGATCGTTTAGCCTCGTTTAAGTTTCCAATGTTTTCGTCGCGTTACTGCCAGTTAAACGTTTCGATGACACTTTGTCGCATCGAGATAGAAGCTACAAGTGTACGTAGACGCATGTGGTTCTGACGTACGAACTTTCTCGGAACATCGATTTAGCGAGCGCACAATAACAATCCGAATTTGGGCAGCGGTCGCGTTTACATTCGTCGGGTCACGGTCTTTTATACTTGAGACGTAAAACATATATTCTACGGTCGAACGACGACGCGCAGATGTCTGGAAATGCAGTTTCGTATAATACGAAGTTATTTGTCCAGTTTTCCGGGTTTAGTCGTACGTACGCGAAGGTATTGCGTTTTTGTGAACCCGTGACGTTGCGCACGAACGCATTTTATATTTCTTAGTAGGTGAAGCTATACTCTTGACCACTGGATACTTAAGAAATCTGAAGTTCAAGCGATAATGTTTGTGTAATTTGTGGGAAAATTTTAGGTAATATTTAGAATTTGTTTATACTGGTAAAATATTATGTACTGTGGTCCAAATAATATAATTGGTTCAAAATGTACATCACTCGCGAAAGGAGGTTATTTGCGTTGTTTCAAATCTTTCCGAATGAAAATTTCGATTAGTGTAAGTGTAGTTTCCGGCGTAAGTGGGTGTGTCAATGTTTTTTCGAGGTCGAAAGTAATAGGAAACACGTGAATTCGGTTTCACGTTTACTGAGGTGATTCGTCAGCAACCAAGTGGACGATCGATGGGCGATATAGTCGTGGGTTGTGCTCCACGCGTTCAGTGTTTGCTTTCTTCTCGACTTAGAAAGTTTAAAGGGCAAGGATCAGTCGACGAATTTTTAAATTAATCGATTTATCAAAAATCTTCTGATTTTTACTACAATTCCGTGCGTTATACTTTTTCAGACATATCTAGGATTCTAGTAACAGTAATATCCACTGAGGAATTCTAGTGTGTCCATTGGTCACAACGCGTGGAATGCACACTGCGTTTCCAACGAAAATTAACTTTCACTGACTTCTAAACGATATTTTATAACGAAGGCTTATTTTCACTCTTGTATAATAGTATCTAATCTGGAATGTTTATTATGTATTAAGTAAATGAATTTTATAAGTAATCGATAGCGTCGCCTGTTTTGGGTAAAAGATTAATCTGTTCATGCACTACATCTGCTCGCACGCCGAAGAACGTAGTTCAACAAAATGGTGGGGGATAGTGCTTGAAAATAGAATCGAGTGCTATCGTGAGCGATATCCGGCACTTTGGATATTCTTTGAAGGTAGACAAAAATTTTCTAATATACAGAAATCGTCCACACTTCTGTTTCCGACATCGAAAAATGGAATTACCAGCGAATTAATGAATAATTACAAAGAAAATTATAAAAAAGATATAAAGGTTCGATTTTATCACAACAATCAACACACTGGATGGAAATAATGAAGTACGTACCTACTTCCTTGCGTACAATAATTATTAGAATTTATAAAAAAAGAAACAATTTTTTGATCATCCAAATGTATTGCAAACATGACAGAAATTTTCGTAACATAAACGTAGTTGGATTCTCGAAAGAGTTCGTGATTGCAGCCTGATCGTAAACTTTTTTGGAACTCCTGGAAATGTTTGGAAACATCTGGCTCTTGGCTTTGGGTGGAAAATTTGATATCGGACACTGAATTTCTTATATTGTGGGGGTCATTCTTGAACCTGTATGGGCGCCTGGGTATGAACTTTATGGGAGTCCTACTGTAACAGTTTCAGAGCTTCAATTTACGATCCTATTTTTCTGCTGCGTCGGGAAGGTATAAACGCGGGCACGAGAAACTGCGCATCGAACGTATCTCTGAGCGAATGGACTGTTTGGCGCGAAGAACGAGGATTCTTGGAATGCACGTGAAAATTGTTGGTGAATGTGATTTTAAAAAGTGCGGAGGTGATCGATAGGATATCGGTCTCGAAGAATAGAGTTATAGAGTTAAAAGAGTTAGAAAGCTGAAAATTGAAGAGTAGATTAGGAATAGTTTTAATATGCAGTGAGTGTAAAAAGTATTCGTGCAGCAATCTATTTAAAGTAAAACATTGTATATCCATGCCAGTAATAAATTTTAACGGAAAAAGTGATTAATACATATTCTTCGATGTTTGTAGAATAGATTTTGTATAAACAAAATTGTATTCCCCTTAACATTTACAAAGATATTAACATAAACAGATAAACCGTGCAGAAATGGACGCGCAAACAGTATTCGTACAGTTAAATAAAGTATTAATAAATAAAGTATTAATTAATGAGATTGCCTTTTGATTTTATAATAGCTTTGATATTGGTATGGAATTTACTGAGTTGGATGTTGTAGCAGGCTGTATTATACTCTACTCTTCTAGTAGCGCAGTTTTCAAACATTCTTTAAATAATAATATTATGATTACGTATTTTTTTATCCAGATAATCCCATAGATGCTCTAATTTGTTTGCGTTAGTGAATTCGAAATATTTGGGTCCAAACTACACTTCACAGTACGAAAGAAAAAAAATTACTGAGTTCAGAAAAGAAAATTCGCGACCTAGGATGAAATACTGCGGGGGTTCTGCATTTGGCTGGGGCTGTGCAGCTGGAGTGGAATCTCTACATTTCATCGATGGTAGTATGAATTATAGAGTTTGCATTAAAATCCTGAACAAGCACATCCATGTTAGTGCAAATAAAATGAAACTTAATGCCAATTTTATATTTACCCATGACAATGATCCAAAGCATTCTGCATATAATACTGGGCGGAGGGTTTTATATAACGCACCAAAATATTTGAAAATGGCGCCATAATCACCACATATCAATCCCATAGAGCATCTACGGGATTATCTGGATAAAAAAAATACGTAATCATAATATTACATTTAAAGAAAGTTTGCAAACCGCGCTGCTAGAAGAGTAGAGTATAATACAGCCTGCTACAACATCCAACTCAGTAAATTCCATACCAATAAGCTTCAAAGCTATTATAAAATCAAAAGGCAATCTCACAAACTATTAAAACATTCAATATTTAGTTTATTTCCATAGTTTATTAATACATTATTTAACTGTACGAATACTTTTTACGCTCGCTGTATGTACACATCTTTATTATTATTGTTAAAAGTGTGTTCTTCTTTTACGCCTGTCCACAATACCTAACATTCCTCCACATATAGTTTTGTTGCCCTCCATTTTTATAATAAACTTGGAACCGTTCAATCCTCTATGTAAACGAAAAGGAGTTGACTCTCAGTACAGAGAAATTCAGATATTCTAAAAGACGCGAGTGTTTAATATTATTTAAGGGGCTTCTATCATTGAAGAAAATATATTTCTGTCGATGTTGAAATATGGCTTTCTTATTTTTTATGTTCCAATACTTGTTAGTGCTGATGGTCTGCTGACAAGACATGGCAGTAGACAATGTTGTGTAACTCCGCCACGTTAAAACTTTGAGGAATAAATAATGTATGAAAATAAAGTTAAAATGTTGCCTAACATCTTCTAAAAAAATCCCGATATCTCAATGAAAAATTCTCTGGGAAAACAAATTTTAAATTTACCCATTCTTTTTGACCTACAAGGTGGTGGTACCCCCTTAAAAGTTAATGATGTAACACGTGTTTTAAAATATGCCGACGCTCGTATACGCATTATTCTATTACCTTTAGGAATATTTGAGCGAATTTAATTAAGTAATGGGCGAGGTCTCGTTTTACGTTCGTTTAAAATGCACCAGTCGAGGAAGAGAATATAATACATACAACGTTATTTCGCGCGGTTTAATTAATGAGTTCGTTAGGGTTGGCATTGTAGTACATGGGTGTGCAACTGTTTCCTGGGAGAATGTCTGAAGTTTACAATGTCGAATGTATTTACTTGTAAACTTTCTGTGCTGACTTGTTGTATAATTTCTATTGACCATGTCGAGAAGCAGCAAATATGTATACAGAGTAGTATTGAAAGTATAGCTTGTTAAGGGAGGGAACCCACCCAGGAAGCACTAAAAAGTTTGGGATTTTTTGTTGGTATAAATAAAAATATTGGGCCTAGATTTTTTACATAGTTTTAAAGCAATCTTTATTTTGCTAGAAAATTATATTTTTTTATGGAAAATTGTACAAAATGGCGGTGAACAAAATGTCTTCCCGGAACACTGCAAAAGAAACTGACCCACACTCCCGGGAATGACTAGATCATCTGAGAAGGAAATGCAAAGGAGATATACAAACTGGAATATATTCTCTCCAATGTAGCGTAGGCTTTTATTGATATTTCAATTATTCGACTTTTTACAAGCATTCCAGTGCAAATTTTTACGTAAAGAATTAAAGTCCATTCTTCAAACTGCTGCAATTTCCAAAATAATTCGAATTTCGAGAAAATCCTACGCTACATGGAAGATAATATCTACGATATCGCCCTCTTTTTACTGTAACCAAATAAAGGATATGCTTGGTCCTAGCTGACTCTTAATAACATCCTTACAAGACCTATTTACCGACAAATTCTCAATTTAATAAAATTTCCATAGTACGAATACTTAATAATAAATCCTGTTTATTACACACTTACATAATGAAAGAAACTATATACGAAACTAAAATACAAAATGTAAAAGTAAAATTTTATATTAAATAACGGTGCGTGAAGGACAAGTTTTAGCGACCAGAAAGTATGCCCCTCACATAATTAATTATCTCCTAAGAAAAACAAGCTTTATTTAGTAATTATACCAAACAATAATTATTTAAACATATCTAATTTCCCGTGCTGCAAAATATTCCCCTTTCTCCATTGTTCGTGGGTACGTGTTCATCACATCACGCCAAATATTGTTGTGTCAGCGGTATATCCTCGCCAGATAGCTGGCAATTGCGGTACGTGATAATTGGTGATACCTCCGAGTTTATCCAGAAGCGGTTGCCTGTATTCAAAATTTCGTATCGCGCCGTTGCACACGAATGGATTGTGCCATGCGTATGTCGCACCACGCCCTCCGATATTTCAGATTCTTCGGTTACTATAGCGACGGGGGTTGAATGTCGGAATCCATCGTGCTCCAAGAGGGTGGAAAACGGAAAATCGTCGTTTGTAGCTGACGGAACTACGAACCTATACAATCCGAGAAACGTTTGTACAGGAAGGAATGCATAGTAGTCGAATACCTATTTTCTTTTTCCATTGAAAAATTCAGGTCGAGACGTATAAAACGTTCTTTAAGGGGACTATAGTGTTTTTGATTTCTCGATATTTTTCCATTCTCGAGAAACGAGAAATCAGATTAGAAAAAACATTGCAAAATTTGTATTTTTGGAATAATGTTGATAATATTTGTCAAAAACGCAAGAACACTTTATTTCTGCATAATTTACACAAAACTAGTGTAAATGAAAGACAGATATTAAATATAATTGATTTTATTTATTTAATACAAGATTTGTGCAAAGCGAATAATTACGTTTTTGTCTTGAAATAGTTTTTTAAAAAGCACAATGCGTCTATGTAGCGTCAGCGAATCTACCTGTTTGTGACAAAATCTATAGCCGTAAAATTCTTTGAGGCTGTCAGCGATTGCCAACTCTAATAGTTTCAAATTTTTGGGTATATATTCTACCAATCTTGAAATACACGAAAAAATCATTGTTGCTTGTTTATTTCATTTGGTAAGGTAAATATTTCACTGCAAAGTTGGCGTCTTCAGAATTTGCCTCCTTGCTGGCGGTTGAAATTTCGGACGAAAGGATCATCTGAAATAAAAAATATAAACATATTTTTAATTTGCAGGAGTATAAGTAAGTATACGGTATTCCGCGAAAGAACAATTTTGGACAAAATTTATTGAAATGGCGGTTGATCAAAGTTGAAGGTACCAAAAATGGCATTTCTTTTTTTTATTTAATCGATATAAAAAAGTGAGAAATTTGTTTAAAGGTTAGCATATTAGGTTTGAAAACGTTAAGTGTTTATTTCATTATAAAAACCAAGCTTCTGACATGTAGGCCAAACCCAGTTCTTAGCGTGGAAATACATACATCAGAATAGGTGTGCGTTAGGTCCGAACAAATTCAGGAGTTTTATTGATCAGAACATTTGATTCTTTTTCGATAGCTTCATCTCGTATTGGTCTATGCATAGCTTCGTAACGCACACAACTATTACGTTAAGAATAAACAAGAGCCACACAGCTAGGTTACAGGCGGAGCCGAGCGCGTTCACGTTACCCAGAGCTCGGAGGAATTCGGGTAAAAGTTCGGGGCGGTGGTTATGTGTGCGTGACTGACGTAGGCGCAGTTCACCGCTCCTATAGGTGTTTCCCCCTCCATCAGTGCAGCCGAATCCCTCCGAACTCTGACGTTACCCCACCATACCCATCGGGGGCCACGCAACTCCAACTGACAAATCCACGATCGTCAGATGGTGATGGTTGATTTCTCCTCGATCGCTGCTCGCGAAAACGAACTCACCGGCCAATATGTCTGGCCCTGACCTCAGAAGTCTCTATTCAACGTGTAGGTACTTAAATGCCCGGGAACATTAGTCCCTACGGCAACTATTTTAAGCCGTATAATTTGTAGTTTAAAGGTAGCTATGTATTTTAAAACTTTTATTTGATTAAATTTATAGGTGTAAATACACACGTTTCATTTGGCAGAAAATCACAGCCCCCCAAATTTCGAGTTCGTAACTACGTTGTAGTAGTTTATTACTGATCCCCTAGGGGTTACAATCTCCTGCATCCTTTCTCCTCCACCTTTTTTTCCCAACTCTCCCTTATCCTATCCTATCTTAACTCAACTTAACTTACTTAACCTATCTTAACCCTTATTATTACTAAACTTAAACCTACTATTTACAATTTATGTACAGAACAGTACATTACGCTTCGCTCGCTCGCTCGCTCGCTCGCTCCCCCTCCCGCTCCCTCTCCCCCCTCCTCCGCACGCACACACTCGCCTCCCGGAACACCGCTTCCGCTCGCCTCCCCTTCCACTCCACTCCATTCCGACTCTCACATTCTCTCACCCCTCCGCTGCCCCACACCCCCTTCTCCTTCGTAACTACGTTGTTAAATAACAAAAATAGATTCCAAAGTAGTAACTTGTTTCACCAAAATTATTTAATAAACAATGATGCTTGTCGCACATGTTTACGAATGAATTTGAAAATGAATATAGGCATTGATATGTCTGCACGAAGAATAAAATACAAAATTATCCACGTATTATCAACACAAATGTTTAATTATTTAATGCAGGTTACACCTACCCCCGGTTTACAAGTGCCTCTTTAGTGCACATTGAAAACTGTGACCTTCATTTTGAGCCTCGATACCGAAATCCAAAGTGTAGGGGAGACCGGGGTAAAGTGAACCTCGGGGTAAAATGAGCTTTCTTAATTTGTTCCTTAACAATAGAATATATTTACAAATTTTGGTGACGTAATAAATGTATGTAATATAAGAATGATTAATTATACACATTCAGATATCGAAAAATGTAAATTCATTTAAAAAAATTAGAATTTCATTTTTAGAGACTTCCGATTGGTTTTCTTTTCCATTTAGCTTTTCGGATAAATGAGTCAGAAATGTGTTATTTTAACTCCAAATTTTTTCTGCGTGTTTAAAACAAGCTTATAAACATACATGTACACGCGTTTGCGAAAACATTAATTCTAACATTATTAAATAATTAATTTTCCACTGAGTACGTATTCGGGGTAAACTGAGCTGCAAATGGCTGCTAAGAACCGATGCGCAAGTGGTGTGCGCAATATCCTAACCTGTCAGCTGGCTAGAAAACCACGCGGCGTGGTGGAACAGAAACTAACATAAAAAAAATGAAAAATCTGTCACAGTTTCTGACAACCACGGTGCAAAAAAGCCAGAAGCTGCCATGCTAAACACATTATTCCAGCGCAAAGGGGTTAATATTTACCTATATTCTTGATTAAAGTTCTTATTTTGTTGCATCTCACTTTACCCCAGATAGGAGTTCACTTTAGATATGGGGTAAAGTGATACCTCTTGCATCATTTCTTTCAAGTTGAATTTTAATATACTCTAAGTTTATTTTAAGTATTGCTATTCGTCATTTATCAATAGTAATGTTTAAATTATATTGTAAATCTATTTCCACACATTTTTATTGAAAGGGAAAAATTGTATTCGACTTCAAACTTTTTCGGGCTCACTTTACCCCGGTCCTCCCCTATATGGCTTTAGGAACTTCTATTCTCGGCGTTCTATTGAACGTAAACGAGTGCAAAATGGAAACGCTTGACGACCACGAAGCATTGTAAGAGAAAATCCATGACTTCGTTTAAACGTAAGAAAATCGATCGTGGGGTGTAAAGATGATTACAAGTTCGAAAGAATATCATTTCTAATTCAAGCACTCCACGGTCCACAAGCTTAGGGTCACGCTGTTACATTGAGGCCACGGCCGTTATTGCATAGCCTGAGGCCTAATCAGACCACCCCATAGGTAGGGTGTCTCTCTTTCTTTCCTTCTTTCCCAAAAGAACATTGATTGCAGGAATTTTACCTGTTTTTATTTTTTCCAACATTTTGCTACTAATTTAGAATTTTTGTTCTTCTTTTCCAATTGTGTGTCTCTATTTCCTTCCTTCCTTCTTTTACAAAAGAACATGGATTACGAGCACCTTTTACCCCTTTTTATTTTTCGCAAACATTTTGATACCTATTTAGAATTTTTCTTCTTTTCCAATTCGAATTATTTTCCTAATTTACATTTTCAGTGTAGTGCTTTGAAGATCCTCTAAAACATGCAAACCCAGTTACACGAAAAGATGAAGTTTAATTCAATTAAATTGCGGACATCGACAAATGGTCAAATTTTAAGCAAAAAAATTCTTTTTGAGACCACCTTTTGTGAATACAGAGGAGAATTTTAAATTCATGGAATTTCATACTGTTCGCTTTGTTCCCCGCTTGACCTGACTGCTCTTTAAATATATCCACATATTAATGCCCCACATTTCCAACTACGTGCATACAAAGTTAGAGCTTTTGTTTCAAAATAACGTTAATAGACCTCCAACGTGTGAATAAATATAAACTCTGCGTGCCAAGCAGACATTATCGATGAAACAAATTTAAACGGTAAGTTTAGTCTTCATAATTCTGTAGGGGCATAGTTGCAGCATGCATACGTATCGATTATCTTGTTGACATTCTATCACGTCACGAATCTCTATTACCTGCTCCTAAATCGTGCAAAAAGTTCCTGTTTTTTTATCATACCACTGAATTTTTATTTTCACTTCTGTTATCTACTGTAGTGAATCTTTACTCTTATACGAAGGTTCGATCTCTAAAGCAAGAAAAAAAGGAAGTGGCTGAAGTGGCGTCGGCGTGTTTTCACGCCTAGGGCTTTGCATCCCTCGATGAAAATACTCTATGCTTTCGTATCAAGGACGTCCGCAGACTATTTTTCAGCGGGGCAACTTTCAGAAACGAGCTGGAGTCAACTTGACAGACGACGATTGAGGTTGCTTGTTTGAACCCATTTTGTAGTGCCAATTTAATTAAAAATTTTTAATTGCAATTTAAGAATATTCACGTTTTTAGTATAAACTCAATAAAGATTAGTTTTAAAAAATAAGCGATTTTTTCAAGGCGGGGAGGGGGGCAACTACCCCTTTGCAAATAAACGAAGCTTGGAGTATCTGCGCTTTGCACTTCGTCGTATCAGCGATCTTTATAATTAAATAGTAGCAAACATTGTAACTTCTATATTCTTTATATTTCATCTTCATGCATAGTTTGTGTACGGAATTCCGAGGTAATTCGAGCTCTGTATAATTAAAATTAGAAAGCTTAGAGAAACCTCGGATATTCATTGATGCTATTTTCACATAGATGCAATGAAAAACGGAAAACTTCAAAATTACAGTAATGCATGACACACTTCGAGCGCCGAGCTTATCGCTCTCGGTTCTCGGAAGTCAAGAACTCGGGCGGGTGGGTTTCTGGCCTGCATAAACGAAAAACGTAGGGGTAGGGGGTGATTAGCGAGCTCTTAGCCAGGCAGAAAGGGATTAAGGGCGAGCCCTTAACCGAGCAGTGCCTACTGTATTTCGAATTTAAAAAACCCTTTTGCAGATATACTTTACGCACCCACAAGGTGTACAAATTGGGGGAAAAAATTAGCTTCCCGTGACCCTCCTAACCCTAAGAACAAAAAAGATTCCACCGCGGAACAACTCAAATGGAAAATACGTAGATTTCGGCTGTGCGGCTATTAGTATGCCATTATTTTTTATTAAGAAAATCATATAAAAATGTTGGTTCTTTTTTTATACATGTCATAAGAACCTACTAATATATCAAAATGAAACGTTGTCTGATTGTTCGTCCTTCTTTCACGCCTAAACCGCTGAAGGGATTTCAATGAAATTTTGAATATAGGGGAAAGTTGCCTATATCGTACCACTTAAGATATTTTACGTTATATTTCATACTTGGTACTAATTTGAACGCAAGTGACTACTGGATATTGTAGCTTGATCTTTTAGGCACCTACTATTATATGCTTAACCTTTAGTTCAGAACAAATTAATTTGTTATTAATCTTTTTGTCACATACTGTAAAAGGTACGATTTAGGCAACCGGTCCCCTAAATCGTACCCCTCGGTTTCCAAAATCGTACATCTTGTAAAAATAACGTCAATAACAAATAAAGAAGAAAATATTCAACATAAAGTGATGATTATTATATAGTTACATATACATATGTATATAAATCGCACACAGGTCGCAATAACCTAAGTAAATGATATTTGTACATAACCTGTATGACATAACCTGTTCTCAAATCCTTAATACGCTGGTAGTGGTACGATTTCGGAAACAGGATCAATTTATTTCTAAATATCGATTTAAACTTTATAATCAATGTAATATGTACATAAAATGAATGTAAAATATTCTACATTAAACCCGCTTTTAGAAAAATACAAAAATACAGGATAAATCAATCATACCTGATTTATTTAAATGTTTATAGCACGCACAAAGTAGGGCGTAAGCTCCAAAGATTTTGTTTCTATTTCTCATTTCGCATTTACTTGATATTTTTATCATCAGATGTAGTTTATATTCATTAATTACTGAGAAATTGATGAGGTACGATTTAGGTGACGAGTACGATATTGGCAACTCTCCCCTACAGTACATACGTCCTAGATTACATTATAGGCTATTTATAAATAATAAATAAATAAATAATAATTAAGCCGGTAAAAAGAATTCTGAAAAAGTTGAAAAAATCGCATGTCACAATAGAATACCCGTTTAACTTGACTTTAGAAAAGTGATTGCAATTCGGATGACAAATGAAACGAGGCATGTTTATGGAGGGGTATCGATAAACCATATTCTAGAATAAGAGCTGCAACACTTTGCTGATGTTATGGCTGCATGCAGAACAGTTGCTCAGCTGATAGGTTATTGATTGGAACTGAACACGCTAGTGGTAGTTACCTTCGTTCGACTGCTGTCAGACTAATGAAAAAATCTACATACCACCGTCCGATTACTGCCAGATCAAAGAGGAGCTCGACCTGGGTGCTCCTCCACTAGTTGCCCTTTTGCTTTTGCCGTTTTCTTAGTTCCTTATACCAGTGATGGCCAACCATTTCACCTACGCGTGCCAAACATTGAAAAATTCTAATATCGACAGGATACAGGAAGGTTACAGGAAGGTGGACGGTTACCGGGCCCCGGGCTGCATAGGGGCCTCAGAAGAAGGGGAAATAAGATAGAAAACAATGAGAACGAAATTTTCTATTTGATTAAAACTAAGAAAAAAAGAAACTGGATCATAATTTCTAATATAGTAATATAATACTCTAATATTATTCATGATATGCCATTAAAAAAGTTATATATTTAAATATGTTAATGTTTATTTGTTTATTTCTCGTATTTTACTTCCCTTATTATTGTTATTATTATCCTTTTTCTCGTGATTTCGTTCTGTGAAAAGATGTTACGTTTTTTTACCGCTGAGAAATTGTTTGAGGCCCCAAAATGTTTCTTGCGCCCAGGCCCCATTATAGGGGCCAAATTAATAGGAAAAAATTAGTAGAAAATTAATCATTGCAGAATTTTATTGTAACAAGTTTACAAATTAACATAGAATTTCATAAGAATGAACTTATAACTTGACATACACATTGTCGTATAGTAAAAGATAGCCAAAAATATTTTAGGTGGTGTATCTAACCACATAATAATTATTTTAGATTAATATACAGACAGGTATCACCTGTGAATCATTGACGTGGCAGCAAAATTTTCGTAGGTACGTGTCACCTTTGGCACGCGTGCCATAGCTTCGCCATGCCTGCCTTATACTTTATGGATGTAAATAACAAGTACAATACCTCGTACTTTTCCTGGCAAAATAGAGGAGAATCTGAGCGCAGGTTGTTGGCTGCAGATTAACTATCAAGCCAGTGTTTGACATCTAAATACAGACTGCAGATAACGAGTAGGTATAGATGCTGAATCGTTCCAGTTTGTATTGCCTGGCGTTTAAGATACAATGATAAATAAAGAAAAATCCATACCTTTATAGCGATGCTTCGTGGGATTCCCGCAGAAACGTGCCAATGCGTTGATAAGACTTTCTACAAGATGATAAGCTATTTTTCAGCACGATTTGTAAAGTAATAACGTTGATAGCTGGCAATCTTGCGGCGGACTGAAAATTTGCCGTTTTATGTTCAGAGACGAATAAAAAATAGTTTTCACTAATAGGGATCTTAACACATTATTGTCGGGACACTTAAAAATACGTTTTTCACAAACTGTGAGTAGAGCGCGGCTCACGTAGTTATACGTTTTTTTGGGTGGTAGCCTTTTTAAATTTATAGTGATTTTCTTGTAATAATAAAATTCACGCACATTTCTCAATAAATTACCCGCTCCAGCCATAATGCACCGGCACAAAACGCCCGACCACAGTGTGTTGAGGTGGGATTCCACTTACAAGGGAAGATCCCAAACCCGAATATTCAAAAAATTCTGAAACTTTGTGAATATGTAGGGGATTTCCTCCTGATTACAACGCAATTTTTGTTTGCTGCCCAAATTCACTCGAGGGGGGTGAAATTAACCGCTGAAAATTCGTAAATTTTTCAATTTTAAAAAAGATAGAAAAAAGTTTCGAGACAAAATTTACTTCTTTTAATTAGATCTATCATTTGATAAACAAATTATTTTACAGTTCACGAGTTATAACATAAAATCGGAAAATAACCGGATTTTCAGGGGTCGATTACACCCCCTTAGAGTGAATTTGGGTATCAAACAAAAATTGCATTATTATCGGGAGGAAATTCCCTACATATTCATAGAGTTTTAGAATTTTTTGAATTTCTGGGTTCGGGATGTTCCCTTGTGAGGCAACTTTCTGGCAACCGACAACATCGTCATCTTTTTTTCTCATGCAACACATGCAAAAACTATCCCACTCGTTGTATGCGACATGTTGCCTTGCGATGCCTCAGTGGGGAATCCCATTTAGAATGTTGCTTCCTTTTGGAAAGTGACTCAGAAGAATATTGCTCTGTGTAAATACAACCATATCATCCTCAGAGCCTCTAATTCGTGTACTGTGATGCTTCCGGGATTTAATTTGTCAACGACAATTCAAAATCACAATCATCGGCGAACGCTGTTACCTTTTTATCACTGGCTGTGCATCTTCCGTGGAGTAAATTATCGTCGCTTATGATAAAATCCTATGACAAATGGGCGGAACATTCTGTATTTATCACAACTATCGTTAACTAATTACATCCTGCGGCATCTCTTATCGTTATTTATTGCTACAGACATTAACTAGCGCAAATTCGAGCGTTGCAAAGCAATTCGTGGTAAAGCGGATGGCAAGTCCGAATAGAGCTAATAAAAGTCGGGAACTTTCTTGGGCAAACTTCCTTCGATTATGTGAACGTCGTGTCCCTCAGTCAATTCGGACAGTCGAGATTCTACTATAATAATAACGGAGTATAATCTTGTAGTACACTGTTTCGTTCATCCTGTTTTCAGCGTACTCGTTGCTGGTTGAGTAACAACGCTCGATTTTAAACTTAAAAATTGATTTACAATAACCGTAACAGAGGTCGACGAGAGTCGTGCAGTGAATAGCCGTTTCTGAGGCTGACGAGAGTCGAGTAGTGAATAGCCGTTTCTAAGGCTGACAAGAGTTGAGCGAGAACCTTTCTCAGTCTCAGTTTCTTGAGTTCCGGCTTCTCCCTGGGCCGAGCTCTTTAAGGAACATTCTACTTTTCCATGCCATCAACTCCTTGGCGGAGTTTAGGTCAAGGGGGAGGATTAACCAACCAGTCGGTGGTTTAGTTGACACGTTGGGGTGGTTTCCCGAATTTGTCAATGGTCCGTCCACCTTTTTATGTAAATAGGTAAATGACTTCAAGTATCTGGTCGAGGAGGTTGATGATGCGTTAATAGCTATTGAGCGTCAGAAGAGACTCCAAAGGTTCCACGTTTTAATTGGAACCTGGGGTTGTCTCCTGTTTATGATGCCAGATTTTAAGGGAGAACACCACTGTGACGATTGGAAAAATAAGCCTTCTTGAAAAATTATTTTCAGGAATAATTTAGTTTCCATATACAATTTGTATTACCTACCTTTAGTACAATGTCTTAAGCAACTATAAAAAAATATATTGGTATAGAAAAACATGCAGAAATTTTAATATATTAATTAATCTTCTAGACCCCTCACAAAAAGCATGGGTCGCTAGTGAGATGTGTAACTATTAGGGTTTGTCGGTTTTTAAAAACCAGGTTTAAAAACTGTTTTTTTCCATAAATTTGCAAAATTCGAAAACCGGTTTTTAAATTTTGAAAAAAAAAAACGGTTTTATATACTAGACTTAATATGGAAAAATGAATTAATTATTTGATTAAAAACGTTAACAATTTTGACTTGAAATTGTCTCGGACACAAGCATATTGTAGTACGTAACAGTTTACTGTAACATTAATCTTCACGAGTTAATATTTTCAGAAGAAAAATACTAAATGAAATAAAGATTTATAATTTATATTCCGCACGGATTTGAGTTATTTCAGTTTTTTCCTCATTCCGTTTTGTATGCTGTGTATTTTATTGTGCTGATTTTTATAGATCCAGAAATATTAAGTGAACTCAAAAATGGTACAGATTTTAGTTATTTTAATTTCTTTTATTTATTTAGTTTTGTATAGATACAGTATATTTTATTTTGCTATATTTTTGTAATTCCATAAATATTAAGAAAACTGAACACTTTTAAAATAAGTACTGATATTTATTTTCTATTTTAATTATATTTTTTTTTTAAATTCATTGAGGTTATATTAGATTGTGTGTCAGATATTGGTAATTGACTGGAACATGTTGCAATGAGTGAGTGCCTAATACTATATTTATATCAATATTAATATTTTCAGTTGCCTTACCAAAGAAATCGACTAGGAAGTACTCGTAAACGATATTTTTTAATATAACCTTGTATGAGCAAATGCACGAAGTGTCATTCGTCGCTACATATAAATCGCTGTTTACTGCACAATGACGTGACGCGCTGTGCTTGGCGTTTGAGATCACATGACTCACAACTTAAAAACGTCAATTTTATTTATTAAATTTTGGTAAAACTAATAAGTGTTTTATTAATATTTCTATCATTTTAGGCTTTTCATTAATAAATCTGTAGATTTAACTACTTTTCCCTTTTTTTTCAAATACTGGCAACTCCCCAATTGGGAAGAAGGAGATATCGAGGTACCGCGGCAGGTGTAATATCAAAATATACAAAATTACGGAAGTAGGGAAGACCGAGGCAGATTGTAACAAAAAAGTTTTTTCTCGAAAGTGTTTTCCTCAATTAGGAAATAATTTGCCTGATTGACTACTTACATATGTGGTGAACTGATTGCGCGATGTTACGTGAAAAAATCTTGGACACTTAGACATCCAGCTTCATCTTAAACAAATCTGAACCTTTGTTACAATGTGCCCCAGTCCGGGGTAAATTGTAACACATCCGTTTTACTCATTTAAATACAAATATGAAGACAAATAAACATTTCTAAAGAATATAAATGAAAACACAGATCATTATTAAACACTTCATATGCATGAATTAAACAATCATTGCTTATTCATCTGATTCTATCAAAATCTTCTTCGCTTTCTTTACTTTTGCCTTTATACTTTTTTTTCTACTTTTTGGATTCTCGATTGTTCTGTTGTTCGTCTATAGAATCTTTTTTCCGGTGTGTCGGCAAATCGCTTGCTTTATCACCATTTAGAGCGGAGTCAGTAGTGACATGTTACAATTTACCCCGAGCTTGAATTTTTGCATTTTATCTCGGCAAACGAGAAACTAAACATCAAATTACTAAAATTGCTTGCACATTATAATACACCAATGCGTAGGGGAGAGCGGGGACAAACGTAACGGCGTCATGAAAGTAACCCGCCTTCCACAAAAGTTTCCAAAACGTTTACTTTACATAATTACGCGTGTTTAGTGTTTCTTTTCTTTCACGGAGTGACGCTGAGCAATACAACGATTCGTATACCGTGAGCAAGCTGATTTCGTTATTTCGACCATTCAGATAAGTGTCTCCTCTGTTGGTTTTTTGATAATATTCATAGTTAAACTATAGACATTGATCCAATTATTTGTTAGAGCGTTCTTAGATAATGTCTTTATAAGTTCCTGCATTTGATTTCGATAAGTCTTGTATAGTTTATACGTTATAACAGTTCCATGCTGAAAAACATGGCTGGGGACAAAAGTAACACGTCACTACGGGGAGTAGTTGAATTCAATATTAACAATAGTTTAAAAAAAAAATCAAATATCAGTTACTTTTGGGGCCGTTACACGAGATTCTATATTAAATCAAATACACTGTATCAGAGAAATGTTTGAAGCTGGTTATGCTTTTTTATCGTCACCTACTTAAAATATGTTTATTTAAATGTTTGTTTCTATCGTTTCCGATAATAAAAATCCTATTTTGCTTTGGAAGAAGTGTTTTTACTTAATTCTCCTCAAAATAATTAGTATTACTTTCGTCCTACCCCTGCAGGACAAAGGTAACAATGACAGTCACTGCGGAAAATTGCCATAACTCTTTGACTACTTATCATGGAAGGCTGAATTTGTGGTCAAATGATAGACCAAGAAACACTCTATCTTAAGGCATAATTTTCGTTTTTATCTCAGTAAGAGATAATTGTGTGTCCCCGCTCTCCTCTACTGATTCGTTTGCGACAAAGAAGCAAAAATTCAAACGGTTTCTAATGACGGTTAATTTACCCCGTGTTACAACCTGGCCCGGTTTCATCTGCGTAAAAAAGTAGGGAAGGAAGAGGCGAGAGCCAACGACTTATAGGACAGGTGATGTGTGAAAATATAGAAAGGTGAAAGAATTCTAGTGGGAAAAGGAAGAGGGAAGAACGTGCGATTTATTCTATGCGGAGACGGATTCGGAACGGTCGAGAATTTAGTATGATTGCGAGGAAATAGAAAGAGATAGATTAGAAGATGTACCTACTGTGCGAAAGGAATGATAAGAGGATAGAGGAATGGTTTAAAAAGCTGGAAAGAGAAAGGAAGGAGAAATACGAGGGAAGCGCAATAGGGTTGTAAGAAATAGTAAATAAACCGATAAGTAGAGCAATAAGAGAAGCAGTAAGTTAAGGGAATAAGACGGAAAGGAATGAAAGGAGAGAGAATGAGACGAAGGAGTGGGTTAAGTGAGCTTTGTAAAGTCAGGTTAATTGCGAACCAAGTCCAAATATATTGGCCCTAAGGCTGGAAATAAAGAATATACCAATTTTAAAAAAGGTATTCTGTTTTAAAGGGTGTCCGAATACTTTTGTCCCGCACTGTACTACTACTAGGGGAATGTGGGGCAAAACCGGGTGCCTAATGTATTTTTCCTGGTAGCTAAAAGTCAGACGGAAAAAGAAACTTTGGACACCGCTAGAAATCTTAATTGGACCTTACAGAATCAGAAAATGAGAGTCCTTTTTTTTGAAAAAACTATTTGGCTCACAGGAAAACAAGATTTCTCAGAAGTATGCAAGTACCTGGTTTTACCCTATTAGTGTGGGTAATATCGGGTACCTATTAAAAAATGCATACAATATGATATAATTATAAAACCTTTATTACTATTGTTTTAGAAACCATATAGAAATATATTTTAACAAATATTAATTTGTACATAAATTTATTTTAATTTATCTAGTGCACAAAAATCGCAAATAAAGGTCTTTTGTCGCCCCCCTCAACATTTGTGCAAATCTCATGAGCCCACTTGTGACATGTAATCAAGATTATTATTAGATTTTTTAAAAATCAGAAATCAGCTACTATAAGACATTTACGCCATACAATCGGGCACTCGATTTTGCCACATAATTAAATACCTGGTTTTGCCCCAAATGAGGTAAGTTACTAAACATTAAATATTTACAAAAACTTTTTATTGTAAAACATAAAAATACTGTGTAAAGACTAGAGAATACAATGCAGTACTTACTGTAACAGATTCTTTAACCCTCGGTTGTCACACTGGGTCAAATTGACCCTGCAATTTATTAAGCAAAAAACTTTTTGTCGGAATTCGTAATGCTTCAAAATTTTTTTGACACTTTAAATGTCAACTTTCAACGATGGACATATATTCTACAATGTTCAAACTTTATCTCAGAATTTTTGAGACTTAATTTAACAATTAGTTTTTAAATAACAACTGATTGAAAATTGGCAGGGTCAACTTGACCCAGTGTGACAACGACGTTCGAAAAAGTAGGTGTGACAACCGAGGGTTAAATCCAAGTGGTATAAAAAGGCAATTCACCAACGCAACACTGGAACTTTTCAACTCGAAATTTTTAAACTTCTCTGGATGAAAAACTACGACGATCTTTGTACTGCGATTGATCCCATACCGTCGTGAGGTCCATCTGAATGTAACACCATACCTTGAGTGCATATCACAGCTCTTGTCTTAGAAAAACAATGGTACCCGGTCTGACCCACGTACCCGGTTTTGCCCTATTTTTCCCTACTACTATTACGAGGAAATATTTGATAATATTCTATAACTTCAACAGAACAGTACAATATTTTTTAATTTCATTTTCAATTTTTCAATTTCAATTACTGCAATGAGATTCTATATGAGTAAATTCCAGTTTCAATTTAATATAAAATACATATTTACGAAGGTCAGTAAGGCAGGGAAGTATTACGAAATTACTGCTACATTTATAAATGATGATTAATATTCTACTAGACGTATTTAGAAAGAATAAAAAGGAAGGGCAAACTAATGTGTATCTACCCTATATCTATAAAATCATATGTGACGACGATTTCATTGTTTTTTATCGATTAGGAAGGAGAAATACGAGGGAAGCGCAATAGGGTTGTAAGAAATAGTAAATAAACCGATAAGTAGAGCAATAAATTGCGAAAAGGAGGACACCAAACACATTTCTTTATTATTTATAACATCCCCACTCAGTATTCATCCCCACTCAGTGTCCAACCTGGACACATGTAGAAAAGAAAGACACCAAATACTTTTTAAATAACCTCAATTTAAAGCGTTTCACAAACCGTGACATGACTTCCGTGATGTTTTAGTTTTTAATTTTGAAACGCCACATGAATTTTAATTAAGAACAGTAAAACGTGACAAAATCGATAAAAAACAATGAAGTCGTCGTGACATATGATTAAAAAACGTGACATTTGAAGCGTTACAGAAAACGTGACAAAATCGATAAAAAAAACAATGAAATCGTCGTCACATATGATTTTATAGATATAGGGTAGATATATATTCAGTCATAGAGTGAATGTAATCGTTTTAACGTTGTGGTGTCATTAAGAGGCCCGTGATTACTTCCATTTTATAATTAAATGCCGTTGCTGCGCGACGACAATTTATGTATCCATTTCTCGAGGGATCCTTCCAGCCAATTTGTGGGTAAATTGCTTAGAGGTATAAGGTCTCTTGTCACATAAATTGCGTACGAAGGAGAAGAGTATGGGAAATGGTACCCGCTGCACTCTGATATTTGGACTTGGATATAAATATAAATGGGACGTCAGCTGCAAGAATTACATTACTTACGTGGGTGATTGGTTCAAAGATACACCCAGTGTGAAAGAAAATAATGATTTTGGCGATAGTGAGCGCAAATACTGTGTATTGCACTAAAAATTTATATATTGGGCCACTACATGCAATGGAGCTGTGTTCTTTTATACGCTAGCTACTATTTTCGTCTTCGTTTTCTGTTAACCCTCGCACGACAGGCACGGGGTCAATTTGGACCCACGCTACATACCAGCCTTAGTTATTTTACTTCTTATTAGTATCACATCTTCAAGAAAGTAAGGATATCAATTACGTATCGCAGAGTTTTGTAGCTTTGAAATAATTGGCCATTATTTTTCTTTTAATCAGTAGTGTTTTCCACTCCGAGCACAATTATAACAGGCAGTGGACTTTTCTTTCGCCGAGACATATCGCACAATTTTCTATAAACTGTCCTTCCAAGAACACAATTTATTTACCGTCGTGACATATTCTCGGTATCAGTCGATTGTTCGAATCGATCGATTTTATCGAGGAAATTATCTATCAGTGTATTATCAACTTCGATCAACGCGACATTTCTCTCTTTACTTTTTGCAAATACGTTTCTGGAATTTGCGACAATTCGAATTTATGTGTCAGTGATAAAATAAATATTATGAAGTATATACGGTTGAAATCTAGAAGAAAGTAATATATTCAATTACTGTATCCAAATAAATGATACCTTAATTTGCACACTCGTGTAATCCATTTAACGCCATCGACGCGAGATTTCTAGCTTGTATCCAATTTAGCGGACAGTATTCGCGCGTAGTACGCTCAATGCGATTAGCATGTTCAAGGTTCTTAGGGAATGGAAAATTTCAGTTAAGGGAAACGAGGTTCATTTTCACAAGCCAGCTTGGTTAATTTTCGTTCTTGATAATCAAGATATCTGCCAGTGTTGCATGAAAAAAATTTGAACGCAATTTTTTTAGACTTGTAGATGTTTTTATGGGAGTAAATGGACCTTATTGGTTATTTGAAACTTAAGAGAATAAATTATATCTACAGTAAGGTACAAAAGTGAATACACTCTCTTTAAAACAAAATTACTTTTTTAAAATGGGCCCAACCGACTTGAGGTTTTTTGAGAAGGTAGAAGGATTAGTTTACTACGTGACGTGTTTTGTCGTTTTGAAAAAAATTGCAATTGGTCGGAATAGCGAACAAAAATAGTGAAGGTCGCTTTTTCAACTCTTTTATCTAAGATCGCGAAATTCCCGAAATCAGCGATTTTCGACCTTATTTGCGATTTTTAAGCGTTTGTAGCTCAGAGCAATGTTAACCGATTTTGATGAAATTTTAGGCATGTATGCAAATTACTTCAATGGCCAAAGGGGTTTTTTTAATTTTCATTACGGGCTCAGATAAAAGGGTTGAAAAAGCGACCTTCACTATTTTTGTTTGCTATTCTGACCAATTGCAATTTTTTTTTCAAAACGACAAAACCCGTCACGTAGTAAAGTAATCCTTCTACCTTCTCAGAAAACCTCAAGTCGGTTGGACCCATTTTAAAAAAGTTATTCTGTTTTAAAGAGAGTGTATTCACTTTTGCACCTTACTTTGAAGGCAACCATTTTTCTGTATAAATTTATAAAAAAAATTAACATTACATAGTCTTCTTAGTTTTTAGTTTGGCTTGTTTCTATATTGACAAATGTCTCCAGCTTTTTATCCCTTTTAATAATTCCAGTTTTTTATTAGTCTTCTTATTAAATAACTTTGTAGCTTATTAATCATAGGCACTGTTCCTTTGTCAAGATTTATCTGCTATTATGTCATTAAATAATCTAACAATTGCAGATTATATGAAAATGCAAATGAAAGGCACGACAAATCAAGTAATGCTTAAATTGATAAATTAAATATTCTCAACTTTCAATCGTTTTGTATGATACACTTATTTATTTATCATCTTTTAATGTCAACTAGTTTTATAGTCAACTAGGTGGGGACAATAATCTTATATTTCTTTAATATTGTAAGTAGTTTTCTGTTATCATTTCATTTACTGTAGTAGGGTTGCATTCCACTGACTCGTGTTGCTTTGTTACTTTACCACCATAATAATTGTGCCATTTACTTGGTAGTATAGATTATAGATAATACACAACTACTTAATGATGGTTCTTAAATTTTGATTGAGCCTTCAAAGTTTGAATGGGTTCTAAAAAGTTTAATAGATCTTACAGATGTCGCTGGGTCCTGAAATTTGAATGGGTTATGAAAATCTCGATGGATCCTGAAAATTTATATGGGTCTCGAAGATTTGGATGGCTCTACAAAGCCTCGATGGGTTCTAAAAATAGATCATGAAAGTATTGGTGGGTTTTCACATCCTCAATGAATGTTTTCCTCTCATTCGAAGTGTAACAGACTGGTAATAGAAAATATCCGTAACCCTCTGATACACACACACACAGACTCATGCACTTTTCCAATTTCTAGTTCTAATCTATCTCCACACATCTACACGTTCTACTAACGGAAGTGGAGAAATAGTAACTTTCTGAGGAATTTCAATATTCACCACAAAGATAATAACGATAATAACACGACCTTATTGCACAGAACATATTAAAAATATATGGGAAAAAAATTGAAAAAAACAAGCCTTTTACATTTATGTAAACCACTTTAGGCTGTTGTAAGAGACGAGTGAGACATATGTAGGAATAGGTTTCGTAATTCCTATATGTTCGAGAGCCACGGAAAAGGAGCAAACCGTTGGAATCCCATCGCCGAAGGCCCTCTTTTTCCGTGGCTCCCGAACATATAGGAATTACGAAAACTTTTTCTACACATCTTTCGAGATTTTAAAACTCCTCGAGACCCCAACAATACACGAAGTGATTGGGAACGAAAATAATGACTAAATCAATGATTAAAAAGTCACGGTGGGAGAGGATTGAACGCATATTACTATCAGTTTACGCATCATAGTTTTGCACAGCGAATCGGTAAGCACATACTGACAATCGGAGAATTAAAAATAGCCGCATCGGTGTATATACAATTTCAATCGCAGGCACACTTATGCGCCACCTGGAACCGCGACCACTTACTTTCACAAACAACGGCCGATCCGTTATGCAGCTGCGCGCAGGAACCTACTGTGCGTTACTGAGAAGATGGTAAGCGGAAGGAATGCGGGCCCGATTGTTCGTATCCCCATAAGCCCCCCTATTTTCTCTCTAACACGGTCGTAGAGGTAGAGCACACGTATTGTCGCTATTGGCCGCTGCGACACCGTCGGCGAGTACGAAGAGAGAGAGAGACATTTTCTCAGAAACGCACGGTGCACGCACACTGCGAGTGTTTACACGGCTGGTTCGCTGGCAGTCGTTTGGCAGCCAACTGGCGGTGTGGTGGGAACGCGATCGGTCGGCACGCGATCTAGGGGGGAACGTATAAAGGTTCCCCGAAGCGTTGCAGATTCTATTCGGGAACCAACGCTGCTTGCCATCGTACGCTAAACCCGTATTTTGGCAACCTTCAATCGCGGAATTCGTGAAAAGGTGACCGGCCACGTCGATTGCCTTCGAGATTTCGCCGTTTCGTTCGATAGAACGACCTTCGACGACACATTCAAGATCGCCATCTACGCGTGCCTGCACTCGCCAGCGACGGCCTTTTGTCTTGTGAATGCTGCAAACCCTTTGTCGATCGAGATGCCTACTTGCAAGTGCGAGAACCGATTCATTCCGGACGAGGAGAACCACGTGTGCCATTTGAAACCGTCGGACGGAAATAACGAGTCCGAGGCGGAGATCAAGGAGTACGACCCCGCGGTCAGGTATGCTTTCGAGGTTCATACTCCTTCCCGGTTTTGGGAGTGTAGCTAGAATTTCTACCAACCGTTAACCATAATATAATAAGAGTTTAGAATTTCTACCAACCATAGTCGTCGAGATGTACAACAGAATTTTCAGTGTAGGAACCGTGGGTATTTTGTGTTGTACCTTGACTGTCATCGTGACTGAAATATCGTTTTAAGTGTGGCAGGCCTTTTTATACGTTGGGGAACTACATATATTGTCAGGTTGTTGGTAGTGATCTTAAATAACTCCAGAAGTCACTCAGCCGGTTGTTAGTGAAAGAAAGTGTTAAGTTTCAAAGCAAATATTGGAGGTGCTTCCTATGATTTCGAAGCGTTGCCTCGGCGTGGACACGCGCCAACGCCCGGCGACGGATGGAATCGTTGTTAGAGTATGCCAATGTCAGTTAAAGAGTCAGGGACGGGTTTGTATATACGCTAAGTAGGATGCAGCCTAGGGCGGCAAATTTAGGGCAAAGGAAATTGAGAAAGGTTTAAACACAGCGGCTTGAGACGACTTTAAAAACAATTCACTTTTATTTTCATGTACAAATTAGCAATACTCATATTATGTGAGTTGTCATATTGAATTAATTTTAGAATTGTCCCGACTCTTTTAAATTAAAATATTTTATGCCATTTTACGGAAAGGGCGGCAAACGCCCTAGGGGCGCCAAATCTCCAAATCCGCAGCTGATTATGATTCTGTATTTTAATTGTACAGTCGCACCTGGATATAGGATAAATGCCTATGCCCCAATAATGATTCATACTTTCATATCGTATATACTGGGTGAGCCTAAAGCTCTGTCACAAAATTTACGGGCAAAATTAGCCAAGCTATTTTAATGAATATGTACCCCGAAAACCATTTATTTTCGAAATACTTCCATTCAGAGTTTGATGTATTACTTCACATCAAATGTCAGTGGCTTTCATTTTTAATCAGACACACGTTGCTACACAATTGTCTCACGTATTCCAACACTCCCAACCAATTTTGTATAATGTCTAAAGGTCTACGCACACATATCCGTTCCGTGTCAGTTCCGTCGTGCCAGCGGTAAGAAGAAGAGACCCTCTATGCCCCTCTTCTTCTTACCACTGGCACGACGGAACGGAACTGACACGGAACTGATATGTGTGCGCGGACCTTAAAGGTGAAATCTGACGGCACGTGGATCGGCGATCTATGAGTGTTCTCCACGGCGCTAGGGCTCGGCGAGTCTCGTGCCAAGCTTGCCGATCCACGTGCCGTCAGATTTCACCTGTAGGCATTGTATATACATTGTTGCAATTTTTAAACATGTATAATTGTACGTATAATTTCAGCGAAGATTTTAGATGACCACAAGTTCGAGATACCTACGACAATTTTAGACGTGTTATTTTATTATTCCATGTTAGTAAACAACGTACTATATGCCATTCCATATAAGAGTAGACCTACGCTCCTACCGATTTGCAACCGATCTGCGCAGCTCCCACTACTGCCTGCGCACCCGATTGGTCGTAGCGCTTTCTCTGCTGATTTCCTACCAATCAACAGCCTCCTCAGAGTGATCGTTGCGCGGAACCAGTCTACTCTTAACACTAAACGTACGAAGCGGAGTTAAATGACCCCTTTCAAATTTTACTTTTAAATCGTAAATTCATTGTTATTTCTTTCGCTCATCTGACTTTCTGTAAATTCTTATATTATCCGATTATTCAATTTCTCGCTTTCCGTTTTTCTCTTAGCTTATCTTTTTACCGAGAAAAATTAATAAATTAAGAATTTCTTTCTAAAAATCAACGTTTATTTTATAAAGGGTCAAATGACCTCTTATGGTAAGAATAGTTGTGTGTAAACTACCGGTATGTTTATTGTGCTTATCTCTTCTACTCTCTGTTAGTCGATTTGTTTTTTACAATATAATATGTTCTTTTATATTTGTTAAGTCCCCAATAGAATATTCTGTATCCACTTACTTTTATTTAGTATACTAACTACAGGGCATCCTCCTGTAATAAATCAAATTATTATTACTTTTTACCTTGGTATATGTTACATGAGAGAAGTTATCACAGTCGTTGACGAGATTCCTTAATTTTTATTCTACCTCCTATAACAACTCCAACAATTCGTTTCATGATTCAAACTGGTTGTATTGCAGAAATAAACATTTAGGACCCATGTTTATTAACTGGTTTGTTAATTTTGACGCGTGAGGTGTACCTGCGAATTTTGTCACAGGTCTTCAAACTCACCCAGTATATCTGGTGCGAAAATCTGCGCGTGAAAGAATGCGACAATATTATGCATGACTACATATGTATATCAGGGTTATCTAATATTTGCGCTCTGTTTCGCTCAGTGAGAGCACGCGTTGGAAGAGAATTGGCAGTTATAAGATACACTTTACCTACACTAATGCGATGAATTTGATTACAAGGCTTACATTACGGAGCACGCTAGGCGCTAAATAATGGCAGTCTTTTTTTTAAATGCCTGATTATTAAGCCTTTGTGTTTGATATTTTTTCCAATCATTTTATATTTTTTTTTTAAATATAGTTATCTGTACTGAGTGATATAGTCCCGTTTTATCTTTGTTAAACGAACACTATTTCTGCCAAGTGAATTCATCTGAAATGTCATCTAAATGTACGACGTAACTAGTTCACGTGATAAGGTCATTACGCTTGCGTTCAGTGCATGAATAGTGTACTGCGATGCCAAGTTAATAATAAAAATAATTTAAACGCATACTATTCTTTTTACTGCAAATGGATATGTTGTACCAATGCTCCAACTGTTAAAAAATTTCTGTTACGCAATGGATGCAAAAGAAGCAACAATAGGAATGTTTATTAATAATAATTTAACAACTGGACGTTTGTTTGTACAATGGTACATATTGCAAAAGCAGCAGTGCATCAAATTTATAGAAAGTAGCGGTTTTAATTAGAATCTGGCTGGTCTCTGTTAATGGAAAACCGATAGCTTGTTAAGGATAATATCGATTTTTAGGAACGTCCTTAATTAAATTCTTCCATCTGCCGCCTGCTTTTATCTGTCAATGCAATATCTCCAGGCTTTTCGTTGCGGTGGAAAGAGATTTTAGCAAAATGTCTTTAGAACAGGAACCTGGAACCAAATGCGCTTTCGGTTCCTTTCGGTTCAGCTCCGATAATAATAATATCGTTCCTGCTGAAAAATATTTCCTACCGTCGGAAGGAAATACAAATTTTGTTCCGAACCGGTTATTTCATTTATAAAAAACTCATATGAACTTATTTTTAACAATTTTATTGCATTACGTAGTTATAATTATATATCATATATTATGTATTATAAAAAAAACAGATTATACAAAATAAAGATCCGAAATTACAGAATGTATCTACGGTTCATATTCAGGTACAAATGGATTCATGAAGAAAATGAGGGCCGCGCTCAATTTAAAATTCTTATCATAAAACGTGCATCGAAAACAAAATAATAACGTTATTAACCGGAAAAAAATTCCTTTATTTTCTTAAATAAAATTTAATAAAATTTAAATAAAAATTTCGGTTATATCGTTTTCACTCCTGCAATAGAATTATGAATTTCGTTTCGTTTCTGTTTCTGTTCCGGAAAAATATTTCGTTTATCGTTTTGAATAATGCTGCTTTAGAATAATGCAGTCTTCCTTCAACAAATATTGTAATATCTTTCAAAATTCACAACACTCAATTAGTATTTTATTTTGAAACACATTTCCCCAGTATTCGTAATTCAACACGCTAAATGAAGGTCCATAAAATCGGATTAATTATTTTCCCATAATTGAGCGTATATCTGTAACCATCGAGATTCCGTTACTGCGGATTTGGCTTAAATTACGCAAACTGTATTTAAACCACAAAGTAAGCATTAATGATGTTCATTTACATTAACCTTTCGCTATGAGCTCGCTCTTTGGCTCTTGCGCTATACTCTCGTCGCTATCTCCACCATTTTTTAGAACACACACTTCCTCCTACAAGTTATATAACAGTATCCATAAATATTTGTCCGATTAAACGTTGCGAGAATTAACGATATTGAATAAAATTGAAATGCTTCAAGCGTAGAAGAGGGCACGGAATGTTTACTTAAAAATCAGTCGAATGTCATTTATTTCAAGTACTTGAGGTAGTTGATAGACCTTTAAGCAACTGTAACAAAATACTTACGATCACCGCAAGCCCTAAAGAATATAACGAGTTCGATACTGGTGAATAAATCGAGTAAAATGTGGATCGTGATAAAAATGCTGGAATTTAATAAACAAGCACTCAGCCCCTAATGATAAGTAAAGCCTAGTATTAAGATTACTTTTACGTACACGCATACTCGGCTCTTTGCGCGTGCAAAGTGCGCGATGCACACAGGCGTCGCAAGAGAAAAAGTGCCTAAAATGCGTCAAGAAAAATTGAGATAAATTTTAAAATTAAAAAGGAATGGCATGCTATGATCAATGGCGGATTTAACGGGCGGCCGATCGGCAATTACCGCTTGGGCCCCTGCCCAGAAGGCCCACCCAGGGCACCATCTTTAAAAAATATTATCATTTTATCCAAACAGTATATTTTTTTTCTGTACTACTACATTTAGCCTGTTTCCAGTAAACTACGTCTTCGTTTTCCCGAAAAAGTGGGTCCCTCAGAATTTGTGCCACCCGAACCTTTTCCCTTAAATCCGACACGGGCCAGCATGTCACAAATATGATTTATACCGTCTTCTCTGATATATTTCCGCGACACCGAGACTATTCTTCGTTTTATGCGCAATTCGTTAAAAAAAAATTGTTTTTGGAAACCCGCCAAACATGTATTGCATGCACAAGAAGAACACCACGCGCCAGGCTTGCGTATATTTATCTAAATACATCATTTTGAAATTGAAAACCCTTTATTTAGCCACCAGTATCGCATCTCTGGAATTATAGTGTTATTAACACGTTCCAGGCTACGTGGGCCGGCGGTGGCTCACGGTATAGTACATTGGAAGTGAAATTTTCATCTAAAGGAAAGATATATTTCTCGATTCCGTACCAAAATCAAAATAGAACAAAAGGTTACAGTTATGAAAAATATCACACCACTACTATTTTTCTATAATTGAAGAGTCCTTGTAGAAAATACTGTAAGTGCCAAAAATGTAAGTTTTCAGGAGAGAGGAAAAACTTCCCTGACTTAAAATTATTTACGAAATTTGATTGGTTTTGATTGCCAAATATGGTCAAGTTAAATTCATGAAAAAATGAATTGTATTTGCAGAAAACACCATTCATTTAAATTTGCAAGCACTACAAATGCCAATCCTGTCCACCTATTGCTTAATTGGCTCTTACATTTATTTCTGTCAAAGTGGCGTTGGACGTACAAGCGCTACCATCTTTTAGCAGGATTGCTAACTTATTTACAAAGGGGAATTGCATTAAATTTCTATACTATAGTATTACCATTGGCACACAGAACATCTTCCGATACAAAAAGAATTTAATTTCGACAGTTACAGTGTTTTCTACAAGGACTCTTTAATTGAATATTATAATCTACTTTTCTCGTCAGATTTTTATAGTCTTACCAGAAATCCGAATTTCCATCGTGGCGCGAGACGTGTTCAACGGAGTAATTTCAGCTACATTCAGCAAAAATGCTGTTTTACAAGCTGGGTAGTTCGATAGATGGCAGTGTAAGCGGTGTTCCTTTCCCGGCTCCGCAGCAAACTGAACGTGGCAGTTTTCGATTTCAGTGTTATCTCTTAAAGGGGTCGTCTTATGTGAAGGCCGGTTTTTTTTCGCTTTTTGGGGAATTTGTTTTGACGACCCATGAAAACACAATGTCTTGGAATTTGTACTACATATTTATTAACATTTGAACAGTTATTCAGAATGTTTTGAAGTTAAAATATTGAGTGGAATTGACTTTACAGCTCTCGAAAGAGACAGGTGGGAAAAAAAAAGTTGGTCGACAGCTGACATGATTCCGGCTGTCCTGCTCATCTGAAATCAAAAAGTCAAACGGCACATTGATTTGTAGACTTGTGGCTATAGCCGGTACCAGAATCATTGTCATATCTGTCATAGTTTTTTTTCAACCTAAAAAAGTCGAAAAAAAATGACGAAAATCGTAACTTTATTTTCAAAACTGTGTCAAACATGAAATTTCCAATATTTTGACTTCATCCGAGCCTGCATTTTAATCGCTCGTCGATCTCACACCCCAGCGAGCATGCGAGCCGAGCCTGCAGTTCGCGAGCGGCTCGCTCGTGTATGGGGGCCTTTACGGGGATTCTGAGAATCGAAAGTAAGCTTATTAAATTACCGTTGACAATAGGATGTTAGGAGATACAAGTCTGCGCGTCATTGTTCCGAGATGGCGTTTCGTAGAACAATGTGGCCAATGATCGCGTCGAATGACAGAATGTTTATTCCAAGGAGTACAGTGGAAATGTGTTTGCGTATCGATCAGCTATCTGTATTATTCTCGGGCGAGTCCTTTGAAAATGAGATCCTTTTCACGCGGGATATTTCTGTGCCTCGCCAGTGCTACTTCAGGCACATTCACGTATTTACAATTTCCTCGTGTCTCTTTCTTAAACCAGGGGTATATTTGCCAAGTAAATACACTTGAGATCTGCAAGCCACGGAAGTGGCTCGTATGAAAAGACCTTGAGTCGTCTGACGGCGAAAGGTTCCACAGTAAAGGCGAATTTACACGGTTCACTTTGCTTCAACAATGTTTCGTATGCTTCAATTTTAGAGAAGAAATATTTCATATTTTTATCACCCTTTCACACGTTGCCTGTCGGAGTTACTTAGTTATTCTGACGGTCTCCTCGTAACAAAATTTAGGCGCTAGATATGGTGCACAGTTTGGTCTCTGAATCCACGGGCACCAGAATTGGTACTCGCTGAAGTGGATGCAGTAAATACTGTAAAATATGATTAATAATACATAGAAGTTAGTTTGTTAAATAAGCGTTACGTAGTTCTTACTATAGTTACTACTAGCTCTCCGGGGACACTCTTTATTATATTCAAAAATTGGTCACATGAGGTCATTTTTGAGTTACCATCAGTAACTGTAATTGTAAGCCCTTTCAATTTATTGTTCACGTCTTTCAATTGTTAATATATTTACTTTAGTTTTGAAATTTCATTATATTTTCAATTTTGTTTTTATTATATTAGGGTACATTCCTATTTATAAGTTAATTTTTCGTCTACCGTAGGCTCCTGTAGGTTCGTAGGCCCTAGGCCTACTGGATAAAGATGACCCTGGTTACTATTTCCGAGTTTTTGAATAATTTAACTTTTCAGTGATCATTGTACATTTGTAATACCCATACAAACATGCTCCAATCGTTTTTTTCTAGAAATATAAATTTTCATATGTGGAAGTTTGTATTTGAAAAAATAATTGTGGATGAAAGATGCAAAGTTGAACAAATGGCGGCCTCTTGAAATAAAGTTCACTTTTACGAACGAAATTTTGCCTTAAATGTTGCAAAAACGCTGTATATTTAAACAATATCATTATATCAATGACCTGATTTCTGCGAAGAAAATGTTCACAAATATCTGTGCGCAAGGCCAAGGTTGAATATTTTAGAGTTACATTGTTCGCCAATTGTAAAACTGTCGTTTTGAGAAAAACGCGTTTAAGGGAGTATTCCACTGTGAACGGTCGAAAAATCAAGTTATTCTTAAAGATTTTTTTCTCTGTAAATACAACATATAATGAAATAAATCTTTTTGATATTTATTAAGCTACTCTTATATTATACCAAAAAAATTAATAGTGCCATATTGACGCTGTAAAAAAAAACACGTAACACAAATTGAAAATATTCTTTTTAATTTTTTTTATATAATATAGAGCAGCTCAATAAATACCAAAAAGATTTATTTCATTATATGTTGTACCTATTTATTGAGAAAAAAATCTTTAAGAATAGCTTGATTTTTCTAGCGTTCACAGTGGAATTCCCCGTTAAAGTTTTTTGATAAATCTGCGTCAGCTGCTGCTCTGTAGCAAAACCGGCTGTACCTGGTTTAATTTTTCAAATTTCGATCTGCGGCTTTGGGAGCATCTTTTCGTGATGTTCAATTATTGATTTATGCAAAAAAAATCGATAATTTTCGACTCTACACGAGGCTCCGCTCCCCTCTTAACACCAACCTCTGTAATATTACGTTTCTCGCGAACAGTCTCAAAATTCTACCTCCGTAATATTACGGAGCTCGATAGATTAAAAAATAAACGCTCTTTTAAAAAAACTGCGTTATCCCAGCTTATAAACCTTGTCTATATAATAAAATTAAAAAGGTTATAATAGTTAAACGTTTTTCTAACATTTAGTGTGTCGTTAAGGGGTTAAACTTGACTTTTATCGAAGTGGGCGCGGAGCGATCGAGCATTCGTTCGTTCGGTCAAAAAACCGTTACATTAAAAGTTCCTTATCTGTAATATCTATTTTTAAGCCTTAGTTGCCAGTTGCATATATGCCTCACGCATTTTATCGCGACTTTGCAGTGGGATTAATTCATTTTGTTATGACATACCGTACAAATTTACGGCAGCTGCTAATTCTGAAAATTCAGACTGACTTTCGCTACGTGGTAATGAATAATACAGTGCACATGCACCCAAATCAAGTAAACGAGTTGAGCACTAGGTAGCATAAGTAATTAAGAGCTGCATAATTGTTGGAATATGCAAATACATTTCTATTTTATACGTGAAAGGGTATAGTTATGCCTCATCGCTGGCAACAATTTTAATATGCAATGTTTGTATAGGTAATTTCAGATGATAAATGCAGTTTCGGAATGCAATGTCTCCTGTGGTTCGCGAAATTTACATTTATATTTGTATTCTTGGAAAATATTGCTGCTTCAGTACAGAGAGCATATTCGCGAATGGGGAACAAATCTTCCAACAGGTCGACTAAAATTAATAGCCTTCTTCAGGAAAAGAATGTCTTGCAAATATATTTCGGATACACACGAAGTGTATAAATTGCACTTTATAAGAGCAGTTTTCCTGAGAGTAGTATTACTAATTTGCCACTTCTCTTTCATTCATGATATTATATATCGAATAATTGATATTTAGAACTTAAATTTTTCCTTAGAATGCTTGCAGTAAATAAATCCTTGGACTTGCAGTATTTTAAATAATACATTTATTAGTAATAATATAGAATAGGAAGTACACCCTTAAACTATAGAATATTCTTATTTTTCACGATACACGCTTGAATCAATATGAACAAGTAAAAAACGTCGAACAAGTTCATGTAATTAAATTTGCTCCCTCTGCTCTTAATTTATGAAATATTCTTGGGACCCGTTGTTTTCTTGGGTACAATTTAAATTTCTTACATAATCATCGTATTATGTCGAAGTGACGAGAGGATAGCGGCGTTCGTCGGTGATACCTTTTTTATTCATGAATGAATTATCAGTGCACTGGGTACACCGACTAATTCGCGAACATTTCCATTAGCATACCTAATTTTTAGGTCGATGTCCCAGATAAACCCAATTATCAGTGGACCGTGCTTCTCGTTTACCGGCTAACTTAATTTTGCCGCGCTAAACCGAGACTGACTTTCGAGGAAATTTAATGAAAGTGGGGGCCACCTACAAATCTTATTTTAAATTTTGAAAACAGTCAAATAGGACAATTCGTTCGAATTCCAATTGATGATAGGTTCTCACAGAAGAAAGTGCAAACAATAATTAATCAATTATAGAGATATAGTGATGATTATGGAGATAATCATTTATAGAGAATATAGTGATAATTAGAGATAATCATTTATAGAAAATATAGTGATAATTATATAGATAATCATTTATAGAGAATTATCAATTACAGACTGAATTCGTGGTACAACGGAACAGAGGGCGATTTTTCATGTAAAAATGAATCTAAAATATGGAATAAAGATTTTACATGCGAGGGTTCGTTTTCGAGAAAACCCATTTTGAAAATGTGTTCAGTAGATACGTGCGCAGTTGTTGAGGATCAGTTCCACCTTTATGGATTTTCTCGAAAACAATATCTCATTCGGAAAAAAGTTATTTTACAATTATTCTGACTAATTTCTGCACAAGGATTTATTTCATCTGTGTCTGCATCATATTTGCTATTGTATTTTGTAAATTTTATGAATTCTATGTAGGGTTTATACAAAAATCGACTTTTCAAAAAACCGCTTTTCGAATTCCAGTATTAAAAAAAATAGGTTTAAAAATAGGTTTAGTGTGCAATTGTGGGTAGTCATTGACATACATTCTTCTGTAGCATTTACTTATAATTTGTAATTAATTCGTTAAAGGTTTTATACACACTGCAAAGGCTGCAAATCCTGTAATAATTATTTTCATTTTTCAAAAGGCTCAAGTTTATGCTACAATTGTTGAACCTATACGTTTTTTATTGGGTCTAAACACAGGGATTGCTATTCTCGAATGTCTGTTACCTACATACAAATTAATTGAAAATGTAAGAAAGTTTGAATTTCTAATAATGAGACATTTGCAATACACTAATAACATTTCTTCGTTCGGAACGATCAAGTTGCGTTAAAATCCTTTTCATCGTGGAGAGATTATGGTAATCGAATTTTTCCTGTATCTTTTTTCGAAGAAGAAAGTTCGATTGACAAGCTTACTCGAGTAAATTTCCCTGTCGATAACAGTTTATAAATGATAATGTGAAAAAAGTTCGATTACGGAGAAATTGTGCAAATCATTGATAGAAGCGATTATCGTGTCAGTTCCATTGAGCGATTAATTGATTATAAACCAAAAATTGAATACCTCGAAAATCGATTACTTCATAAACCTAGGTTTATTAAGACGTATTGGTTCTTTATGCGAGTTTTCCACGAGTTTTAACCGGCCTGGACAAGTTTACTCGTCATTTGAAAAATCTACTTCACTGGTCAAGACGAGTTAATTCGTCATTCAAAAAATCTACTTCACTGGCCAAGACCAGTTAACTCGTCATTCGAAAATTCTTCACCGGCTAAGACGAGTTTACTCGTCATTCGAAAATTCTTCACCGGCTAAGACGAGTTTACTCGTCATTCGAAAATTCTTCACCGGCTAAGACGAGTTTACTCGTCATTTGAAAAATCTACTTCACTGGTCCAGACGAGTTAACTCGTCATTCGAAAATTCTTCACCGGCTAAGACGAGTTTACTCGTCATTTGAAAATTCTACTTCTACTTTATTATTTTTCACTGCCCAGTTAATGATTGCTTCCGATCGAAAAATGTGCCGGCTAATTAGTTTCTACCTCTTTGTAATTCAGAACCACCCTGCTTAAACACGCTTTTATGAGTACTTCTACATACATTGGCAGCATCCTTTAATGGCGATAGAACGTCATACGTACATTCGATTTGCACGCGCATTGATTGCATTTTCTTTTTCTAATCAGGCTCAAACCGTTATTAATATTTCACGTTACGTGAATGCACAATCGAACGCGTTTTATTCTTCTCCCTGTTCCTCCAGAAAATGTGGACACAGGAATACTTACAAACATCTGAAAAAAATTCATGTACATTTGTCCCGTTTTCTTGAAAAATTAATTTTAGTCAATTCAGGTGATGCACTTTATTTTGTAGAGTGAAATAAAACAAAGCACATGCAGGTATAGGTATAGTATAAAAGAAATAATGTAATATAATATAAAAACTGGAAAACCTAGGTATTACGTAATTAACGTTACAAGATTCTGATTCATCCATTATGGAACTGTTACACTATATAAATAAACCAGCCTTGGTCAGAGCGTTTCTGTGATCGTAAATGATTCCGTCAGAGGTATCGATAAACTATAATGAAAACATGTTTGTACGCGATAAAAATACGTTTTTATTTATAATATCCTGGAGATAGGCGGCACAAGTACGCGAAATTTCTTTCCATTCTTAATACCATTGCGTTCCATGTGTTTCCAGATACAGAGATGGATCCGTGCGACTCCGAAATGCAAATATCGAGCTCATGGATCAAGATATCCTGTACCACCTCGCCCTGGGCAGTGGCTCCCATGATCTCGTCGAGATGTTCGGTGACATTAAGGTAAACGAAAGTAATAAATTCTTTAGGCGCTCTATTTCTTCTGATACTATGTATACGGTATACGAGCACTGTGACGACATTTCTCGTGAACGGTTTTTACCCTGCCACGACTTTCATTTCAGCTATAGAATAATATTAGGCCAATACACAAGTAATTTCGTTTTCTATCTAATCTTTTATACTAACTTTTCTAATTAATATTCAATAATTCATAGGTTTGATTTTGTTAAAAATATTGCCCGTTATTATTCTCCACCTTTTACAATCTCTCAGGTGACAAATAGTAGTGTAGAATGTTTGAAAATTTTCGTCGTGTGACTTGATTTCAATGCAGTTATAAGCTTCAAGTGGTCTTAAGAAATTCTGCGTATCGATGATCTAATTTTTGTTCAATACTCTCCTGCAAAAATACAACTCAACTCGTGATGTTGAAATTGGAAATTTTTTTATTGTAAACTAGTTTACTTTTTACAAGTAACATTTACCCCATGGAACATTGATTTCTCTCTGCTTCTGTTAATCAAACTACACGGTCCTTCACAGTCTTCTTCACGAAGCCGCAGATTCATTGATTTCATCCTCGCGTTACCATTACGGTCAATAAATAGTTACATCATACGCCCTTGCACTTTGCATGCTTGACGTAATATTTTAACGAACGGTCGTGTGCCACAAAATGATTGAATTTGACTGCGCTGTCGCGGGTTACACGTGCGGTGTGTTGCTGATGCAAATGGGTGTTTGAAGGTTGTGAAATGAAGGATGTCTTTTGCGACTTAATTTATGGAGTCGAACTCGTTCCAAGCAGTATGCATCCTGAGTTATGTAACCGATCGTGAGACGGGTTTTGTTTCTCTTTTTATTTCGAAACGAGAAAATAATGGCGTGTTTAAAAAAGGTTTCATTCCGTTATGTAGTTTAACTACTTTCTTTTTCAAATAGAATTTAATACAAAGTCTGAAAACGCAAGTATTTTCGATATTTAAACAAAATTTTAAGTTCTTGTAGCTTTTTTTTAATGCGATATCTAAATAAATAATGGAATTATAAGCGAATTATTATGGCGACCACTGTAGCTCCGACCCGGTTCATCAGAAATACAAAATTCGACCAAATCTGGTTAGTATATTAGATTATCTTGTCCTCAATCGTGGCCTTTTCATTTCCGTTGCGTAGTTTTTATTTTACAAATGAAAAATGATGAAACATGAGCGCGATTCTGTGGTGAATAATCGATACTTTTGTTATGCGAAGCCGCCATTTCGTAGCAAGTTAATATTTTGGGATAGTGAACGATTAAGGACAAGATAATCCAATATACTAACTAAATTCCCGCGAATTTTTTGTTCAGATGAACCAGGTCAGAATTAGAGTGGTCACTGCAAACTACTGACAAAAAAATCGCTGCCGGAAGATCGCTAATATATTTTTTATTTATTTATATTTTCCATCGCAAAAATTACCACAAGTTGTTTAACACGTACGCTTTCGAATACAGAAAGGTTTATTTAAAAAAGTCTTCAAGTTTTTAAAAAAAAATCACGAAAATACTTGTGTTTTCAGACCTTGCAGGTAGGCATAACCCCTTAAATGTTTTATTTGCAGAAGTGTCAAAGGAAGGTTTTCGAGAACTGAATATATCACGTGAAATTTCCAAATTACGCATTAACAAAGCTAAATAATATAATTAGAATTTCGACCGTATTTTATAGAATAATTCCAATAAATGAGAATGATTTCGGCGCGTTGGTTCGGCCAGTTAAACGTAATAAAAGCAGTTGTGCAATTTAATTAATTATAAATTCCAACGTTTCGGTCATAGTTGTGACCATCTTCTGGGAAAGTTAGAAATAAATTACTGCGTTTGCCTTTATACCGCACGTCTGTTGGAAGCGTGCACCACACGAGTCGGTTGAAACGTGACTAACGTGAATCAGTCACGTTTCAACCGCCTACTTTCCATCTGCTGTTTAGGCATGCGCATTGGAGACGTCACTATTGCTCGGTATACCCACAATAGGGTTCCGTTATCATAGAGTACTTTACAAAGAAATAGCTTGAAACAGCTCTAAGAGCCCGTGGCTGGAGAATTGATCATGTATCAGATGACACAGAGTAAACTAAGCGCCAGAAATAAAAAGAAAACAGTGTATATTTAACATGAAAAGTTTTTTCTTCTAAACGTTTAGTTCGTACAATATGACTAGCTGTCAAAATATTCATTATCCCATTAAAGCACATCACCATTCATTTATTTTGAACAGTGTATTTTATGAAATATCCTCTCTTCGAATACCTTGTAATCATACGTTTATATTCACCATATTTGACAGAACAGATACGTTGTTAAAACGCACCAAGTTTCACTTGAGCAACAACGTGCAACTGCAGTTTGTGAGAACTCACTTATATTATCTGCACAATTTCATTCGTGGCCACTTTTTCATTCCATTTCCAACTAAAAAATAGGTACAACCTTCTTGAGATGCATAGAATGATAAATTCGATGCAATGACACTTCATTATTCAAAATGTTTATAAATCACGAATCTTCTGGATACGTCACCATTTTTTGTTAGCTTCTAATGCTGCATAGCATCGAGTTATTTAAATAGCACAGCGTAATTTTATGTAATACTTCTAGCGCGCAGTTATTCTGGATAAATCGAAAGATCGATGGAAATGAATTCTCAAGAAAAATTAATATGAATGTCTGTCTAATGAATGTAAAGCAAGGTGATAAGCATTTTGTCTTGCGATGGTTGCATGACTCATGGTAATTGCGAAGCGATACGCGCAATTAGTCATTTATTAGATTAATGCTGGACAGGACGACGATGCGCATTATATCGCGGTGTTTTTCTGCTCTGTCAGCGAGAAACCGCGGTTACAACGCATTCATAACAGTGTATCAATGGTGGTTTCGCCGTTAACAGAAGGTGCAGCATTTCGTGACCTAAATAGAACAATACAAAGTTTCTATGCGTATTCAAGTACCTACACAACGGTGGTCGTGATCCTCGCTCCATTATTTTGAACAGGGCGGACTTGAATTGCGGGCTCCATTTAAGAGAAGAGCAATTTCTGTTGTCACATTCTGCAAGCAGCATCGAGAACGAAAGAAGCAACGTATTTTTTCATTTTGTTCGATGCTCGAAGCGCTTAAAACTTTATCGCATTTGCCGCTCTCGATACTTGTTTTATTTAGCTTTATGCAAATCTGTAAAGTAGAACACAAATTTTGTATAGTTCAATGCTGTTATATTTATTTTCTAAGCGTAATTATCATTTATTATGTCTTGACGGATAAAATTGTAGCTTCGGGTATTTATTAGTTTTCGAAATATTACTACGAAATTATTGTTAATTTTTTTTTTTTGAAATTTTTTTCGGACGTTGGTGCAGGCCTCCCTACCCGGGAACCCTCCCGTCCTGCCATTTTTTATTATCAAATTTTGTAACCACAGTCTCATTTTTAGCATCGCTAATGTCACATCGGTTCGCTACTATGCCTTACGCCTTACGCGCCCCCCGCGCTAATCTAGCCCAAACCAATACTAATATCCGGGATAAGTTGGAAAGTGGAATGCTTTGTGTCAGTATAAGTCAACAGCAATATTGTTAAGAGGGGGGATCGTGGTAAAGTGATTAAAAAAAATCGATAAGGCCCTTTTATGCACAATTACCCCTGTATCTTTTTAACGCATTTATTGCCGAAGCTAAAAATTTATATTTGGGGTCTTTCCATACCCCTCGCAATACCCACCAAGTTTCATCTCGATCGGCCACCGGTCCCTTTCGGAAGTACAGCCGTCTTGACAGTTGAAACATAGAAAAGCGACTTTTATTTTAAAATGTTCGTAATTTAAAGTATTCTGCATCACATTTCTTATAAATCTAGCGTTTCTGTGTGGAAAATTGTAGATAGAGTACTGAATATTATTAAGTTCATATTAAAGTAAGTGGAATGTTTGAAGAGTTCTGCTATATTTACGGGAAATTTGAAAATAAAATAATGGATCTCAAAAGATTCTAAGGTTTGTGTATCAGAAGCTCAAAATGGCCACTATGGTTCGTTCAACGAGTCCAGTCACTAGAATGCACACTACAACATGGTGTGACGTGTTTGATTTGAGAAAATGAAGAAGATATGATTAATAATTGTCTACTTAGGCAGTCAATAGCTGTGGCCGCTGCTCCTCCCGCGTGCATATTTTGTTTATAGCTGGTGATTCGACTTGTTGAACTGAAAATAGGCTTGATAGGTATTTGCCCCCAATAATACTGGGAATATCTCCTGTTACTACTAACACTGATAATAGAATAGGTAGATCTTTCGTATACAATTAGAGATACAACAATAAAATAAAAATATAAATAAGAAAATTGAAAAGGTTACAGAAATGATAAATTAGTAGGTAGGGGAGAGGTGCTATAAAAGGGGCACTTTTGTTTAGCGTCTATTTCTGACAATATCATTATAGGTATTTAAAAAACAAGTGCATCAATAGAAAGCGTGTTTATTTCCCTTCAATAAAAGTATATTACAAACTCGTCAATTGTAATAGAAAATAACAAAATCTTCGATTTTCAAATAAGTGGGAAATGTCCCATTTACGACTAGGTGGTTTTAAATGGGACAGTATAAGTCATGAAAGGGACACGTTAATAAAAATAAACTTATTAAGTATTACAATTACAATTGTAAATCTTAATGATACAAAACAATGGAATCTTTGAAAAAATTAACTCTCTGTACCATAAATCATCAATATTTTGTCGCTTTGAATAGTCACTTCACTAATTCTTAAAATTGAAACAAGACGCTATCAACTAATAATTGATAATTTAAAACAACGTCGTCTATGTATCAGATGATACACTAATAACTTTACAGGAAAGTAAAATACATGTAGTGTCCAGCAGTACATGTGTATGAGAGGGATAGCCATGAAACGGTCGTCCCATTTATGACTTGTGATGCTGTCCCTTTTAAGACTATAAGGGAGTTTAATATAAAATAACCTCAAAACAAAGAAAACAATCAATTAAGCTTACCTATTCAGTATTTTCGTTTCAGTTGAATACAGGCTATTTTAATGATATAACACTTTAACACTTTGTGTATATCTTGATCTGAGAAAACGACGCAGAAAATTAACGAAAATTTTACTCTTACTGCCGAGAAACATCAACCGTGGATTTCTACTCTGTTGCAAGTAAGGCCGCAGTGAAGTTTACGTGAAATGACTGGGCACTAGTGTTGTCATAAACAGGAAAATAACTTGCATGTGCAATGCGTTTAGAATTTTGATTAGATTCCCTTTTATAGCACCTCTCCCCTACACTACGCAGGGTTGAACAAGAAATGTGTGCTGCTATTAAATATGTCCTGAAGTAAATGATTAATTAAAAATTTACTTCATTTACGTTTTCACATATACCTTCAAAGTTTCAAAGGCAATGGAAGTATATATGTATAATTCCATTAGAAAAACTGTGAAATTAAGTTGAAATCTCTGTAAATAATAATCTTAAAGAAAAGCACAACTGGAGGTCCAACATTATGTTTCCACCTTTAAATGAAAATACTTTTACACAAAATATCATACTTGTGTCTTCAGCAGCCTCTGAAATAATTACCAGAAATACCTTTGTATTCACGAAGAAAAAATCACACGAGGTTGTTTCTTTTTTTACAGTTTGTGTGCATGGGCGGAACACCGAAACGCATGGAAGATTTCGCTCATTTTATAATGAAGGAAATAGGTTACAAGATTCCAGCTGGAACGACGCTCCTTGACATTAGCCAGTATTCGTACCGGTATTCCATGTACAAAGTTGGGCCGGTCCTTTCTATTAGTGTAAGTATACAATTCTGGAAAATAATAATTTCAGGGGAAAAATTGTTTCGTCTTGAATTATTTGAGAAGCACTTTTTTTACACACAGCACGTTAGAATACTACAATAATTTGATACGATGGGGGGTCCTTTTTTCTACCAATATGAATAACTTCATTTTTTTGTAAAAATGCGAATTTGGACAAATTTCGACTTTCTTCGTAAAACTACGAAGTGTATATACAGTTGCCTCTTATTTGTGAAACAAAAGACATGATGACAGTGTTCTCTCATCCAAAGATCTAGAATACTATACAGAATTGTAGCTGTCTACCTTAATTCATTTTTTAGACACGTATACTTTTGTATTAACGCAATGCAATTCTAGAGAAATTCAAACTAAAGATAGAACAAGGGTTGCCACCCGTACTTTAAAATAAAGTATCTTACGTTATGATACGTAAATGTACTCTATACTTCTGAATAACAACAAAGTATGCGAAAATACTTTATTTTACGAAATGTAAATACTTTATTTTACGTGAAACGTAAAGGAATATTATTGTACGTAGGTAGTTCCCAAACATACACAAACCATGATAATTTCAAAGTAATTTCTTAACTTCTGTCTGTTCCTGCCACCTCAGCGTTGACTGAGAAAGTTTTCTCTGGCATGAATGTGAAGTGTCGGGATGAGAGAAAGAAGGCCCTTAATTTAATAAAGAACAAATTATTTATATATTTTAATATGAATACAGCGTGTAATAATGCCGTTGAGTTATTTAAAAATGATAAAAATTTGCTTTGTAATGCTAAATGCCATAAAAAATATGTTTGGGAGAAATAAAACCTACTACGATTAAAATGTACTTTTAGTTTTTTCGAGCGTACTTTTTTTTATACTCCACTAAAACAAATTTCTGTTATTTTCCGGTAAAAAAGGTGGCAACCTTAGATAGAACGTGCTTCTGGTTTATCTGTATCACTACTGGTGCATCCATAACTGCATCATTCATGAGAAAGACGTGTAAATATGTGACACGAAGAACCAATAAAAAAATACATTTTATTCGAATTTGTATTTGAACAATGTCAAACTAATCTCAATTTGCAATCATGTAATTCTTTTTAACAGTTTTTTTTACCACACTGTTCGCGTTTGATTCAATCAGCTTGATCAGAAACATGACAGCATTTACAAACTTGCATTTCACGGAACTCTGTGAATAGGTGTTCCCTCATAAAATCGAAAAATCAAACAATTTTGCAGGCTAGGTATGTAAAGTTAACAAGTAAGGAATTAAATTTAGATTATAAATACATGTTACAAAGTTGAAGCTTATTTCAAAACCGACAGAGTTGAAGTTATAATGTCCTGATATATTCAAAGCTAATCCTTTATAATTTATAAAATCAGAATTTTTGGTTCCTTCTTTAAAAAATACACACATTGGCAAATATTTAGTATTGTATAGTCACTTTCGTTAATAGTTATTTTCGCCAGAAACTAAAGGCTCGTAACTCCCAAGTTGCAATTGCTGATGACGTAATGTATTTCTGATTTGTACATTAACGTATGCGTTACACGGGATTAATAAAAGACTCTACACATGTATAATTTTCTAGATTTCTCAATTTTTTTCGTAGAACTCTATGGACCATAATTTGCAATTTGGCGCATTCTATAAAAATGGCCCGTGGTCAGAATATTTAACGCTGAAAGTGTTGTTTAAGAACACTAATAATAGTGCCTTATATTACATAGTAGTTGTTTTACCAAAATTAGTTTCGAAACCTCCCCTCGACATTCACCGCTGATGATCCGTGTAAAATACGTTCAAAGTTAGGGCGGTAATATTGAAAAACATTTTCGGTAAATGCACCTTTTTCGCTATTTATAAAACTGTAACCTTGCGGCGCTGAAGAATTTTACAAGCCGCACAGTAGGTAAATCTATGTCGGACCCTTTCGAAAATTCTGAGGAATTTCGGAATATTGCATTAGTTGCGACAAACAATATCACACCGATTGTATTCTAACAAATACGATAGTGATTTCTGTAATTTATCAACCTCGAAGTACACAAATAATGTGGCAGTCAGTTCAAGACCTTATTACAGCTTTGTGATGCTGGTAGATACTCTTATAGTTTATTGGTACCTATCCATCTCATTAGGTGTTGATTTTTTATATTACGTTTATACGAACTTCTTTTCTTCGTTTCGCCTTCCCCAATTTCTCCTCCGAGGAAATCCTCTGTCTCCAGAACACCTTGTATAGTAGTAAATAGGTTTATTTCTTGCCTTTCGGCACAAAATGGGGTTACATGTGTTATGTGTGTAAGTGTTTCTGGGACTGTAAACTCAATATTGTGCTTTCGTTTTGACTTCTTCCTTCATCTTGTTCTTCTTTCTTTCTCCTTTTTTTCCAGAACCATACGCATCCACTCCGCTCCTTCTTCTTCTCCCTTCAGTATCCCTCTGATCGTTAAATTTTCTCTTTTCAGTTCCTTACAGTCTTGTAGCATGTGAGCCAGCGTCTCTCTAGCCCCATTACATAGTCTGCATACCGTCTCTTTTTCTTCCTTCCAGTACTTGCTTCCCCGCTCTTCGTTCCCACATCTGAACCTTGCAATCATGCTTTGGGCTCTGCCTCTGCAGTTTCCGTTTAGGTAATTTGATTTCTGTGTAATGTGCGCTGTATCTGCCTCCTAGTATTCTCTCGTATTGCCATTGAACCTGCTCTGCCCTGTCTCTTTGCACTAGTTCCTCAGCAAACTCTCTTCCTCTGCTTCTTTCTACTTCCATTTCTCGGATATCCATCATTTTTTGCCTGTAGTATGCGTCTCTCATTTCCTGCCATTTCGACTTTTCCTCTGCTTGCTTCGCGCCTATTTCCCTCCAGAATTCTTGCACTATTTTATTCTTATTCAGCCGTTTCGTCTTCTCCTCATATTTTATTGCTCTTTCCCCGCTTCTATCCTAACTTTGTCCGTTTTTGTTTCCTCCAAAATTAGATATTCTGGTGTATTGAAGTCCAAACCTAAAGTCCACCTTATGTATTTCTCCTGTGTTTTCCCTACTTTATCTGCTTCCATCCATCCCCAAATTTCTGACGCGTACAGCAAGATACTTTTCACTATGCTTCTGAATATTCTCATTCTTCTCTCAATATTGTTCTTGAACATTCTTTGTCCTATTCCCCATCAGAACACCTTGTATATTCTGATAGAAAACATTCCACCATAAAATCGTACGCTTCTTCCCTTTGCACATTCCTCCACGCACCAGTTACTCGCCTTGCCGACTGGACTATTTTTCACTATGGCTTTGTGCAAATCATCCGTGTAACACGGTAACACGTTGATGCATGCGAAAACGTAAAATATGTTAACGTGTTCGTAGAAGATTCAACCTCGCGTATGGTACGAATAAAAATTACGATACCTGTACATATGTATACTTTGTTCCGCGATCAGGCAGCAAAGTCGAAGGGATGAATTTTCGAATTCTTTTATTTTAAGGAATTGCACGAACCTAAATTAAAATGAGTTGGGTTTGGAATTTTTCTTTAATAAATTATTAGCTTCTTATGATTCAATTCAATAAGTATTTTTTTTAAAAGGCTTTTAAAACGTAGAAGTTCTTCTAAACGTTCTTCTGTATTTTTTCGAGATGGACACGATGCTGCACAAAAGACTAGTCGAAAATGAAAAACAACGGAATATGTTAGTTACGTAACCGAAAGTTAATTTTTTTATAATAACGTGTGGACGTTGGAATGGAAAATATCGATTTGTAACGAATCTCCCCGTTGTATTATAACAATTATAATAGTTCAGCAGAATATTCTCTAACCATTCTGGGGCGAATTTGGAAATTTGGAGCCTCCAGACTAACAAGCGCCTTTTAATTTAAAAGAGTTGGGACAATTTTTAAATCAATTCAATATGACAGCTCACGTATGAGTTATTGCTAATTTGCTACACGTTGAAAGTTGTTTCAAGATCACCCGTCACTTACGGTGTTACGGAAAATAGATGGGCATTTCATTTTAGAATTCAATGTTTCATAGCTTTCAACATCCTACAATATGATAAATGGTGATAAAGAATTGTTGGAAAAAATAATCTTTTTCGCATATTCTTTATCGCCGGTTTATAGGAGATAAAAAACCATAGAACTTTGAATTTAACTTCTTTTTGATATCTACAATTTTTCTAAATCCCGATAATATTTTAATATTTGACAGCCAATTTGTTTCGGCCATTTTGAGTCTGCCATATTGAATTTTACAATTCCGATGCCAAATTCAGATTCAGCGACCCCAAAAACCATTACATACCAAGTTTCATTCAAATCTTTTGAAAATCAAAAAAGTTATTCCATTTGATCATATATGATACATTGACAGAATTGGCCAGATTTTTGTTTGATCATATATGATACATTGACAGTTAACCGGTTAAGGTGTCCATGAAACGTAATAAAATTGCAAATATATACTACCAAGATTGTTAATTTCTGATTTGTGGAGCATGGTGCGTGTCGATCATTTAAAATATGACAACTCCGTTGATATCGACATACTTAAAAAAAAACACGTTCTCAAGACTTCGTACTTTAAGAAATTACAAAAAGAAACAAAAATTATTTTCATTCCAGAGTGTTCAAGTATAAGTAGATACCTCTTTAAGGAAGAATGTACCTACGGAATGTATCTGTTTTTTGTTTAGCATGGAATGGGCATACCATCGGTTGGAATTCTCCTCCACGAAATCATCAAGCTGATGTACCACGCAAAAGTGAGGGATCCAATATTCTTTAGGATCGGCACCTGCGGCGGAATCGGCGTTGAAGGCGGTACCGTGGTAATTTCTGAAGAAGCGGTCGATGGAATGTTGCAATCCTGCTTGGAACTGGTAAGAGATCGTGCCAATGCTATGAAACGTACAGAAGTGGTGGTTTCGGTCGTTAATTGATTTTTAATGCGCGTTGAAGTGACAATGTGAAATAGAACTCCCAAAAAGCTTTGCAATACTAAACAGAGGGAAAAAGAGGTAAAGAGAAATACGAAAAAGAAATGCTGAATAAGAAAGTGTTAAAAAAATCGAATGCATCTAGTTATTAGTACTTTCTGAAAAAGACCAAAAAAAATATTATAGTACATCCAATTTTTTGTTAAGTAAGTGGCTGGTTGTTTCGTCCGTCGTGTAGTTCATAAAAAGAAATGCTTGTCATTGAGATTAATTTAATAATCTCATCAATATATATTTTTGTGAACTTTAAGGGGAGGTTTCACTCCCAAAATATGCAAACGGGCCAAAAAGAAAAAAACACGTATTTCTTATTTTTCGGTCCTCTAAAACATCTCCAAAAACCAAAGCAATCGGAAGCGGACACCTAAAAACCTCTCCGCGTCAGGCGAAAGTTATTATTATTTATTGTTGTTCCGCAAGTCCTTTTTGCGTTTATGCTGAATTTTCGTTCAATAACTTTTGCAATTCTTGGTTACATACCACATTTTCAGGGGTACCAGGACGTTTGCGGTTGTCAAGGTGGAAATGTTTTATTTGGAACGTTTAAAGGGTCTCCATAGTGTGCTGGCCTGCAAAAAAGGCAATATTTATTTCTATTTTTTTTTTAAAGAGAAAACATTAAATTATGTTAATTAATAACTTTATGCCTATATTTGTACATATTTAGACGACACTTTAAAACAATTAAATTAAAAAAAAAAACCAACAATTAAACAATTAAATTAAAGAAAAGTCTTACCAAGAAAAGAATATATTGGCCTGCATGCTTTCGCAGCAGTTTTCCTCTGTTGATGTATTCCTATAGAATACAGCCTCTTATACCTATGTTGTTTATCGGTTGCCCTCTTCGTTGAGGTCCGTCAGCTGATACTCTGGATCAGGGCTGCACAGGGAGCCTTTTTCAGCGCCTAGCGGCGAGCAACCAGCGCGTCTAAGGGTAGAATCAGTGAGGAGAACTGTAGTATATGTATTTACGCTACGCGCCTACGAGCCGGCACCTACACTACTGCAGTTCTCCTCACTGATTCTACCCTTAGTAACGGCGTAAGGCCGGTTGCTCGCCGCTAGGCGCTGAAAAAGGCTCCCTGTGCAGCCCTGCTCTGGATGAAGCTACAAGTTGCCACTAACAAACAATGAACAGATTGAATGCACTATTAAATTTGTTATTAAAAAAATGTAGTTATCCAGTGAAAAATCTGCTTTGCAGCCTGTACTTGGTAAGCTGGTGAAGCGGCCTGCCAAGCTCGACCGCCAGTTAGCGCGCGATTTGAAGGCCCTGGCGCATCGCGACGATCCCTACGACACTGTAATCGGCAAAACCATGTGCACCTACGACTTCTACGAAGGACAGGGCCGACTGGACGGCGCGTTTTGCGAGTTCACGGAGAACGAGAAAATGGAGTACTTGAACAAGCTGCACGCAGCTGGCGTAGTGAACATCGAGATGGAGAGTCTGGCATTCGCAGCACTCACGCATCTCGCTGGCATCCAATCCGCAGTTGTCTGTGTGGCGCTTCTAGATCGGTTTAAGGGCGACCAGGTACGCGATCTGCGATTCTCTACAGTTAGCAGTTTAGACTTTGCAAGTGCAGCTTCGTAGAATTCATAGACCCCACTTAATTTTACGAATCCTTGCCTTTTTCGTATTTCCTACTGCAGGGTCATGTTGGGCCCACGGCATTTGCTTGCCCTGACACGTCCAAGTTCTTTTCCCGGGCTTAGAAATACGGTTTCAGTGTTTACTGAAGGACTTTAGGACTTTTCCTAGCATGGCTCTGTTAGGAGGGATGAGAAACAGATTTGGTGACTCAACTTGCAAGGCTATTCCTTACAACACTCGCAAAAGCCATCGATTTGGCTCGAAGTTTGCATATAGTTAGTGTACACCGGGGCGGGTTTGTGTATAGGCTATGTAGGCTGTAGCTTAGGGCGGCAAATTTGGGGGAACGACTTGAGGAGCGACATATTTTGGGGAACGGCAAATTTTGGGGCGTGACAAATTTTGGGGAACAGCAAATTTTGGGAAGCGACAATTTTTAGCGATAGAAATTGGGAAAGCTTTAAACACAGAGGTTTGTGACAACTTTAAAAACAATTCACTTTTTTCATGTAGCAAATTAGCAATAACTCATATGTGAGTTACCATATTGAATTAATTTAAAAAGTGCCCCGATTCTTTCGAATTAATATATTTGATGATATTTCGTGGAAAGGGCGGCAGACGCTTATTAGCCTAGGTGCGTTAAATCTCCAAATCCGCCCCTGCCAACCATGTATAATATTATGTAGTGTCTGAAACGTATGAAGTGCACTATTGTGAAATTTGCGAGAAAATTCTGTGATCCTCAAGATCATCTTGGGAAATAAATACACGCGTGATGCAGAATCCATTTTGAACCATAGTATAATTTCATTTATACACATCATAGACTATGTATTTTTATTAACTTGGAGATTCTTATTGCCCTAAAGTATGGGTGACAATAAGTGGTGAGTACCGATCATTAGTAGTTTGCTAGAGTGAGGGAAAATGGATTCTGTATCCGCCAGGCGAGTATTAAAAGAATAAAGCTCTTCGATTAATGAGTGACATTTGTAGGGACATATCTTAATATATAAAGCAGAAAGCTTCTGTATGTTTGTGTATTTGTCTGTCGCCTAAAAACTTTTGAACGATAAACTTTGGGATCACGATATGTGCCTCTGCTCATTATGCCTGACTAATCCAGATGAATGTGACTATTTTCACAAAAGCCTTTTTCTTCTAAAAACAGAATCTAAATTTCGGACGAAGCCGGGTAGTAAAGCTAGTGTATATATATATATATATCCGCGCTTGATTAATTTACTGTGAGGTATTATTATGTTCGTATAGGTGATGGCACCAAAGGAAGTCCTGGACGAGTGGCAAATACGACCGCAACAGCTGATCGCTCGTTACATAACTAGATACCTCCAACGAAAAGGTCGCCTTTCCCTCGAAGGCCATGGATCGATGTGTGTCAAGAGCCCGCGTCGGTTCAAGCTGGTGCAACAGGAATCGGAAAACTACGATTAAATTTACGACACGATTAAAGAATCGCAGGGAACCCCGTTTACGAACCTTGATAAGAGAAGAGCGTACCGTCACGGTACAATGATAATTGATAACATCCGGACTCGTTGATAATATCAGCGGTCAGCTCACAAAATGGACCTCGTCTTATTTGTTTATTTACGTTAAAGTCACAAGAACGATATCGTGGGACAGTCGAATGAAATGTATGAGATAAGTTTAAGTTTCTTCCAGTTTTTCTTCTTCATTTTTATTTAAGGAAATATATATATTTTTTTAATATGCGTTGTATGTATACAAAAGAGTATTTCTTTTCGGGTAAATAGCATACAAGAATGGGATTTAATTTATCGTGTCAACCATAAGTATGTTAAAGAAGTTTGCATATTTAATGTTTTGACGTTAACTATTTATGATACGAAGCTTAATATCAAGGTATTAATTGAAAATACCTCTGTAATGTATCACCTTGATTTTCTGTAAATTCATTACTGTGTACCTACGTAGTTATTACAATGCCATAGTAATTAGCACGTAATATTCGTATTTCTCTTAAGTTTTACGGTAATTACAAAAAGAAGCTCAGAGAACGCGAAACCTCGACGGTTTAACTGTTACGGCGCGGTGACATTAGTACAAGACAGATAAAGGTATTTAAGAATGCGACTACCAAAATGTACATTTTAAACGACCACACTTGGCCACATATCTATTATCAGTGTATTTTCTGAAAGATTTTATTTGAACGTATGATTATAATTGCACGCAATGCAACCGTTCATCGACCAAAAATCCACATTATTTAAAACACAAAAGTGTCGCTGTAAGTTTTAAGAACTTTGTACGCGGTGCATCGAAGTTTTTGCAACGGATATCCGAATGATTTACTGCGGGGCCCATGGTTCTCTCAGTTCTATTAATTTGTTTCTTTGGAATTGCAAAAGCTTCGTGCTACATTTCAGGGGCGTGAGGAATACTTATCCAAGGACGTTAAAACTCTATGTATTAGTAGTGTCAATAGCTGTTTAGTAGTACATTCCAAATAGTTTACGTAAATAGCATATGCTTTTGTTCAGCCTTTATTTGCGGTGTGATTGGAAATCGTGCACATGTATAGCATATATATACATACACAGGGTGTCTCAAAATTCGGGGACTTACCGGAACACGCAACATCCTGCTGCAAAAGGACATCGAAAAGTCCTTTACCGGTTTAGTGTCCGCGGCTTCGCTCTCGAGATATTAACAGTTGATTATTAGTGGTTGAACTTCTGGGCCGCGCAGTTTAAAGCCGAAACAGCTGAGCGCGCGGTAGCGTACGCTCGCACGCACACGCATGGGGCACGTGTAGATACAGGTTCACACACACAGTTAAGCCGACCATCACGGTTTGAACCATACACATATATAGGCGGAGCGTAAGCTGAGGGGGGTGGCAAGTTTCGCGGTAAGGGGAGCGATAGAGTGGAATCAGACGGCGCGTGAATCGGCGATCTTTGCGCGCAAATCGTCGATTCACGTGCCGTCTGATCGGTCATGGATCGTCGAGTCGTGCTCGCCAAGCCGAATCGCCGAACCTGGGCTCGCCGATTCACGCGCCGTCTGATCGGTCATGGATCGTCGAGTCGTGCTCGCCAAGCCGAATCGCCGATTCACGCGTCGTCTGATTCCACCTTACGAGTAAATCGGGTAACGGTGGTAACGCAGTGGTTATGCATACCGAATGCATCCGAAGCTACCCGACGTGCCTGTATCTGAACCTCTGCCTTTTCCTCTCCAAGCCTACCTTCCCCTCGCCGATAGTTCCAGCTTCTGCTCCGCGTCTATATATGTCTATGGTTTGAACCAGCGCAGTCGGCTCTAATGTGTGTATGAATCTGTGTCTACGCGTGCGTGTACTACTGTGTGTGAGTTGTAGGGGTCACTGCTTCGCGCTCAGCTGTTTTGGCTTTAAACTGCGTGGCCCAGAAGTTCGACCGCTAATAATCAACTGTTAATATTGAGAGAGCGAAGCCTCGAATCCTAAAACGGTAAAGGACTTTTCGATGTCTTTTTGCAGCAGGATGTTGCATGTTCCGGGAAGTCCCTGAATTTTAGGACACTCCGTACATACATATAATTGCAAAAGGACGTATGAAGAACACTTCATATCTGAAGTTTAATTGAGATCGGATTAAGAATTTTGTACAAACAAAAAGAGTACTTACATTCTTCTCGAGCATTCCATTCTATTGAAACTCTGTTTTAGTGCTAAAAAAAGGAAATTTGAAAAGTTCTATGTCAGCTGGAAGTTAACTGACGTTCTTAATCCAATCTCGATATTGTAGCGCATTAAAAGTTTCGTGACCGATAAAGCAATCAAAATTGTTGGTCGCAACACCAGTTACTGTTCCCTCTTCTATATAAGAAAGCAAAACTGCACGTGATACTTCGTAAGAGAATTTAAGTAGAGAAATTAAACTAGTTAACGTTATCAAGCGGTTTCGGGCTTTATTCGTAAGGATTCCATGGTACGTATATTTTTAAACCGTGTGTTTTTGTATCTTAATACAGTTTGTTGGTTAAATGATATGTCGGCACTTGTTGCGGAAGAAAAGTGAAATCAGTGACCGATTTAAACCAACAGCTATCAAATATCCTAAAGTGGCTGCAAGCGTAGTAGCTTCGTAACAGATTATCGAATCGACTATACCTTTCAAAGCTTCTTAGGAGCATAAGATCTTTTATTTCCTAAAGAAGCACCAGATTCAAACGACGTTCCGATAGCAACGTATAACTTGCATTAATCGCGCAAATGTGTGCTACAAATTTTTGGTCAGGTGAATGATTAGAGAATGCTGGATCAGAATGATTGTTTACATTGATCGGAGTAATGGAGCAGCGACTACGAGACATTAACGTGTCTTCAGACTAAAACGGCTTATAAGATTTGTAACTGTTCTCCCGCAAATACTATGTTCTATAAATGTGTTCAAAGATAAATATTGGATGCTGCTCTAGTAGTGGAGCCTTATCTAGGTTACAAATGTTTGACAAACAGTTCATTTTACATAGATTAAGCCTTAAAGGGGAAATTATTTTTGTCGATTAATAAAAACGCGTTTGTTTTAATTCATTCAATTTCACACTAGGAAGGGTTTAAATAGAAGTTTCGGGCCAGATGATTGGTAAAACGATACTTATAAAATTCTAATAGTTGGGCATGGATTATGTTTCTTGTGCAGGATTTTCGTAGTTATATGACGTCACATGTTCTAATCCTCGAATATCGATACACAAAATACTTATCACGCGGAACGCACAATTGCCTGTTTAATTAATGTTTATTCTATATAACATTGCATAAAAGTTCGTGGTAACTGTTACAAGCGTTGTTGGTGTTCTTAAAACGTAGTTCCGTGCGACGGTTCTGCGATCATGTTGATTATATTTTTGCGACACACCAATTCCCGTGTTTACTGTATAGCGTAGCTAGTGATGTTACACAATTGTACGATACACCTTCGTTGAAGTTGTTGAACGACGAGTGTAAAGATTACTTCCGTAATGTTATATTCTCATAGGGGAATGAGTCGCAGAACTTGAAATCGAGTCTACATCAACACTTATTCCGAATCAATTGCTTTAAGAATGTAAAATCGACGAATGAAACTGTATTCACGAATATTAACTATTCACACCTGATGTGAAACGTTAAGTTAATTTTTGGAACAAAATTTGGATCCGCAAGATGAGCAAGAATAGAACGTACCGTCGATTAATGCTTGAATTATCTCGAGTCGATTTCAATATTCTGAGAACAGCCTAAACAATAAAAATAAGTAATCTAAGGATAATAGAACTGTTCCAGAGTTCGATTTATCTTTTCATACCGATAGCGACAAGCGAAGTAAAGTGAAAGAATGAAGAGTATGTTCTCTTGATTTCGTAGATACGCATGAAAAGCGTTAATCGTTTCGTGTAGCACAATCAAATTGTTCCCCCGTAATTCCATGAAATATGAAACGAATCGGATGAATATAATTTGAGATCGAGCCTGCTTCGATTTGCCTATTGTAGGATTAATGGATAAGTGGTTCAGTTTATACCGTTACGTTGGACTTTTTATTTCCTATAAACAACGACATATCTGTGATGTGTATTAAGAAATTATGAGAAGTATTACGAGAAGTATTACGAGAAGTACCAAATGTTATTATACATACATACACATATTCAATTTTAATGACTCTTCTCGGTCGTATACACATATGCCTACGTCGACGGACCGTCGACATTTATCGTCTATTTATTAAAGTCCTACTATTCCGTGAAATTCTTCACCGTTATCTATATATCTTGAATTAACAAGTTACTATCTAATCGATGCAACATCCACGTGAAAAAGATGTTTAGCGTAAGCTCACTAATATTATTCAGCCATCGCTGTACTCTCACTGTGAACTGTATTTATTTGTAATGCAACACTATTTATGAAATATGTAATCCGTCTCTTCAGGAAACGATCAACACGGCAGATGGATTATATATTGATGTTATTTATTGTGCACTATGTTTTAAGAGGACAATAAAAAGGGAATTAATACCACGTGACGTGTACTCTTATTCCGACCACTTTCATGTGCACATGAATTTGAATTGGGAAATGATAAGTTCCGTCAGTATGTATTATTTTATGTTACATTAACTGAAAGTAAACAGTTATTGTAAATACTTGATTGGTAAATTTCATATGAGGAACCATACAGAAATTTATATGTCCATAAATCGTTTATTTAGTTAATATTGATCTTTTAACAAGTCAATATTTCAGGTCATGCGAACCGGAATATATGTTTATTTTATTTATATTAACTATAAATGAAGTATTCTGTTATTGAATTAGTATTTTGTAGATCTATATATCTATCTTGTATATCTATATTCATATCTATATATCTATATTCGTAACTATATATCTATATTTATATCTATATATCTTTGGTGATCGTGCTGATCACTTAGAGCATATATACATGGAGGTCTCATTGCCTAAGTTTGACTGCCTCGAAACTGTCGGCAACATCACGCGAGGGAGAAAGACATGTGCGAACTGGTGCGAGAGAGAGAAGTACAGAGGACTCCATCGACCGTAATGCGCATGCGCCGATATCGTGCGAGAGAGAAAGATATGTGAACTGGTGCGAGAAGAGAGAAGTATATATGAGGCAGTCAGAGCAAGAACAGACTAACCAGGGTGGTATATAAAGGTGGTTTGACAGGACCATGTACGGCGTCTTCATAACAGTTTAATTCGCAGAATACTAACCAGGTGGCGTTAACTCTAAGAGGCGCGTTACCGCGGTAAATTTGAAATGTAAAGAATATATACCCAACAGAAATGGTTATTAATAATAATTTTAAATTATTGTAAAGGTTATATGTATGAATTTCGTGTACATGTTTATCATGTATTTTATATATTTATCATCCAAAATTTTATTTCTCATAATATATGTATATAACCCTTATCATTTTACCAGCAGTATTGCTGCCAAAATATTTATGTGTTTAGTGTTATTTTGTTAATTTCGTTGTTAGCCAACGGAGATCATACAATCGGAGATCACCACTTCTTTCTTTGAATTGTATCCTTTGGTACTGCAAAAATAGATATTTTTTTTTCTTTTCCAGAAGAACCACAATTCTCTACTTTGCACCGATTAACCATAGTGCTAGTTAAAATAATAGTTTATATAAGAAACACGGTACACGGAACACGGTAGCGTGGCGTCGTTACACTTATACAATCAAAGTCGACTCCATCTGTGTGGGATCCATGCACACACGCCATCTGCTACATATAATCTGTACTAAACTCTTATGAAGACACTATTACTAGGGAAAAGTGGCTTTGTTGCATCACCTTTATATACCACCATGAGACTAACCCACATTTTTTTCGAAATTGAATTAGTAGCAATAACGTATTCCAATAGGCTCAACTAACCATATAATATAGGAAAAAACAAAATTTGTTTAATGTGGGTTGGTCCGTTGTTTCTCTGCCTCATATCTCGCCATGGTGGTATATAAAGGTGATGCAACAAAGCCACTTTTCCCTAGTAATAGTGTCTTCATAAGAGTTTAGTACAGATTTTATGTAGCAGATGGCGTGTGTGCATGGATCCCACACAGATAGAGTCGACTTTGATTGTATAAGTGTAACGACGCCACGCTAATGTCTTCCGTGTACTGTGTTTCTTATATAAACTATTATTTTAACTAGCACTATGGTTAAACGGTGCAAAGTAGAGAATTGTGGTTCTTCTGGAGGATACAATTCAAAGAAAGAAGTGGTGATCTCCGATTGTATGATCTCCGTTGGCTAACAACGAAATTAACAAAATAACACTAAACACAGAAATATTTTGGCAGCAATACTGCTGGTAAAATGATAAGGGTTATATACATATATTATGAGAAATAAAATTTTGGATGATAAATATATAAAATACATGATAAACATGTACACGAAATTCATACATATAACCTTTACAATAATTTAAAATTATTATTAATAACCATTTCTGTTGGGTATATATTCTTTACATTTCAAATTTACCGCGGTAACGCGCCTCTTAGAGTTAACGCCACCTGGTTAGTATTCTGCGAATTAAACTGTTATGAAGACGCCGTACATGGTCCTGTCAAACCACCTTTATATACCACCCTGACTGGGACGGAACTTGTATATATAGAGACGAGGGCTCAGGCGAACACTCGCGAGAAGATCTCGCGCTGCGTGGCCCTCTGGTGGAGCGTCGATAACCAACTACGGATCCCTACAATATTCGCGCGAGCAACACCATCTAGCGTACAATTCTTTCACTAAATCGAGTACAGCTCCACCATACGGACTGGGGTAAAACAAACCTCGTGTTAACAGTTTCCTGCAGTTTCCTCAAGAGTGCTCAAGAGTGAGTGTCAACACCTTGGTGGTTCTCTGTGACATGCGCTCCTAACCTCTCTGGACTTAATCTTAAAAACTTTCAGTCGATACTATGACATTTTGCGTGTCAGTCTGAAATTCACTGCAATTGAGAATCAAACGAATGCCGAAGTTGACACCATTTCTTGAAATTTCATAAATTATCATTGCAATTAATATTCATTTTCGTTCGATCCAAACATCCACCAACAATTTCAAAAAGCAATATGCTGAACGTAAGCGAGAGTCAGATTTCTGCAATCGGTCAAGTTTTAAGCGACAAGAATCGACCACTAAAGGAAAGATTCCGTGCACTGTTCACTTTAAAAAATATCGGTGGTCCCCAGGCCATTGGGGAAATCCACAAGTGTTTCAAAGATGAATCCGCTCTATTGAAACACGAGCTCGCGTATTGCCTTGGCCAGATGCAGGATCCTCGTGCTATACCCATTCTAACAGAGATATTGGAAGACGTCGCGCAAGAACCAATGGTTCGCCACGAATCAGGTACATTATACGGAACATCATTGCGCATTATGTTCCTCTGGTAATTTCCGGTCATAAGTAATTCAGTTGCGAATGATGTTTTCTTTGATTGTATTAGGGGAAGCTTTAGGTGCGATCGGTGATGCTAGCGTAATACCTGTATTGGAAGAATACAGCAAAGATCCAGTATCAGAAGTGGCAGAAACATGTGAATTAGCTTTAAACCGATTACAGTGGTTAAAGTCAAATGGTACGTCGATAAATTTAGAGAAAAGCCCTTATATGTCTGTGGATCCAGCACCGCCAGCAGAGATCGACGATGTGGATAAGTTGAGAGACATTCTCTTAGATGAAAATGTCCCTTTGTTCGAAAGATATCGAGCCATGTTTTCTTTACGAAATATGCGTACGTCGGAAAGCATTCTTGCTCTTGGCGAAGGTAAATACACTAGGAAAAATCACTGTGCGGTAAACACGATAATAGCCGACAACTTTCTCTTGAATGTTCATTAAGCCGGGGATTCCACCGGGAAGCTATGCTTTAACGTAGCTTTTGGTGGAAACGGTTCCATAAGAATGTATCGAAGCTAATTATTTTAAAACGTAGCATGGCATCGCATAGCATAGCTTAGCTTCCCGGTGGATTCCAGACTTTATTCTTTTATCAAAATTACCCATTCTGTCTTCGATCGATAGGTCTGAAAGTAGGCAGTGCCTTGTTCAAACACGAGATCGCCTTTGTTCTTGGACAACTGCAGGAAGAAATTACTGTGCCGTACTTGCAAGCTTCTTTAGAGAACGACAAGGAGAACGAAATGGTACGGCACGAGTGCGCAGAGGCGTTAGGTTCCATCGCAACTCCAGATTGTCTCAGTATTTTAAATAAATATCTGGATGACAGCAAAAGAGTTGTACGGGAGAGTTGTATAATTGCATTAGACATGTGCGAGTATGAAAATAGCAGAGAATTTCAATACGCAGATACGTTGGGGAAAGTGGCTGCCTAAAATTGCATTTCCAATGTATTTATAAATAAACAAAAATTGTATATGATAAACCTATTAGAAAATATAAAATCCGTCTGTTCTAACATTGTATAGGGTAAAGGTACCAGTAGTTGACCATGTATCGGTAGTTGACAAGTTTTCAGAAAAACGTGAAAAATAAGGTTTTTAGAAGTGCAACTAGGGGCGAATTCCACTTGCGCCCAAATCGCCCGCAGCGCACGGGACTTTCATTAAGGCAGGTTTCCATATACGCGACTGGACGCAGTGTCACAAATTTCAAAGCCGATTTTCTCGGAAATGGAGCGCGATATCAAACAAAGTTACTGCTCCTTTTTGACTTGTAACAAGCAAATAAGCCGAGAAAAAGGAACACAATTTTTTGATATTGCGCTTCATTTTCGAGAAAATCCACTTTGAAATTCTCGACCTTGCGTCCAGTCGTGTATAGGAAAACCTAGCCTAATGAAAATCGCGGGCGTTGTGGGCGATTTGGGCGTAAGTGGAATTCGCCCTAGGTATCTCTTTTCAACAACGCGCCACGGCTCCTAACTTAGAGCATATAAACGTGGAGGAAGCATGCAATTAGCGAAAATCTAGACGGCGGCAGAAAGAGAAAGATATACATTGGCCTCTCTCTTTCTAGCGCCAGAGGCGGTAGTGTTTTTTTTTATGTTAGAAAGAGAGAGGGTGTCCCCAATGTATGTCTTTCTTTTTCCACCGCCGTCTACATTTTCACTCATTGCATGCTTCCTCCATGTTTATATGCTCTAAGGCTCCTAATACCCACAGTTCGCCACTTCTAAAATAGTACATTGCGTGACAAGGGAGAGAATCGCGTCTCTCCCTTGTCACGCACAATATTTTTTTCAACACCTGCATGAAAGGTGTGTTTTTTTGAAAGCCTGCTGAGCGATTCGCAAAAAAATATGATAAATGCATTACAAGTATCAAACATAATTTATTTTATATTGGAGCAATTAATAAGTTGAAGCCTCATATTTGTACTAGGAATTTTGATTTCAGTCGCACACATGATCGATATGGATTACTCGACTAATTGCTTCTTCATACCACAGGGTAATGCCATGTTCACTCAGCTCAGAAAATGACGTTTCTTATGGAGCAAAGTAAATAAATTGCGAATACGCATGCGCGTGAAGTCTTTTTCCCTTGGGAGAAAAGTATTACACGCGAATAGTTTGAAATTGGTCATTTTGCTCCCGCTCAGCAGTTGTAAAAAAGCACCCATTTTCATGCTGGTGTTGAAGAAACCTTATTTTTCACGTTTTTCTGAAAAGTTGTCAACTAGTGACATGGTCAACTAATACTCTGTCATATAAGAAGGTACCTGCGCATAGACCTGTTCTACGATACTATTGGCTGTACCCCAACCCACTCTCCCTCGGAGCCAATGAGCGCATTCTACATGCGTGAAACGGGTTCCTTCTGATATGACAAGGAATTACTGGTGCCTTTACCCCGATACTTACATAATATTCTGTCAGTTTATTGGTGCGTACGTCATTTTCGTAGAGACACGAAACGTGATATTCAGCTGTATGAGTGTCATGACGGTCGAAACATTTCACGCGAAATATACAAAATGGGAAACCTTATGGGGCGCTCGTTCGTTCATTTGACGGTGAGGACAAATCGCGACGCGCTTTCCCGGGCCGAGTGTCACAATTCGGGAGTAATAAAACAGATTTGGCAGGCCATAGACAAGGACAGCGCATTTTACGGATTCGCGTTTAGCACCGTGTAATTATATCCACTGTCGCGTCACTGATTCTCCAATTGGCTACATAATGATCCGCAGGCTTTTCGAGAATCATCCCCAATACGCGAAATACTTCGAGGAAGAATCCGTCCCGGAATTTGTGCAAGAGGCGAGATTGAAGAAGAAGTTCACTGTCATCTACGACATCGTGTGCGCACTGTTCATTGATTACCAGGACAAGCCAGTCCAGAAAAAGTATCTTCTCGGTTACATAGCGATGATTCACAAGGATATGGGACTGACGTTGAAAGATTTAGAAGTTCGTTGAAATTCATGCTCCCGACGCGCGAAACGCGAACGGATCGCTGGATATACACGCTGTCCGACGCAAGGCGGAAGTAAATTTAAAGGGTGATTCTATACGAGAAGATAAGATGAAAGTCAGGAGTAGCGAAAAGGCGGTTTTGTTTCTTACAAGGGAAGATCCCGAACACGAAAATTCAAAAAATTCTGAAACTTTGTGAATACATAGGGGATTTCCATCTGATTACAACACAATTTTTGTTTGCTGCCCAAATTCACTCGAAGGGGCTGAAATTGACCCCTGAAAATTCGGCTATTTTCCGATTTTGTGTCATAACTCGCGAACTGTAAGAGATACACAAAGAGTTTCAAGACAAAAGTCACTTCTTTTAATTAGATCTATCATATGATAAAAAAATTATTTTACAGTTCATGAGTTATAACACAAAATCGGAAAATAACCGGATTTTCAGGGGTCAATTACACCCCCTTAGGGCGAATTTGGGCAGCAAATAAAAATTGCGTTATAATCAGGAGGAAATTCCCTACATATTTACAAAGTTTCAGAATTTTTTGAATTTCTGGGTTCGGGATGTTCCCTTGTTAGTTATTAAGCGGGTACACCACGTTGTAGGCCTAAAAGAATAGGTAAATTTCGAATTTCCTTTCTCAGGTAATGTTTCAGTGAAATATCGGGATATTTTTAGGAGATGTTAGGCAACATTTGAACTTTATTTTCAGAAATTATTTATTACTTAAAGTTTAATAATGGCGGAGTTACACAACATCGCCTACCGCCGTGTTTTGTCAGCTGGCCTTTACCACCAAAAGCGATTGGAACATAAAAACTAAATAATACCTATTTCAACTTAAAGAAAAATAGATTTTCTTCGATGTATCCTAAGATTTTTTTAATAATTTTGAAATATAAGAAAATGGCGGCTTAGTAAAGATTTTTTGCCCATTCAAGTAGTTCGGCTTTGGAGGTTTATAAAAATTGAATAAATTAAAATATGATAAAAACCGTGCTCTGTGTTGAAGGAAATTTATTTTTCTTTGGGCCTACAATGTGGTGTACCCCCTTAATGTTTAATGTTCGGATCATGGACGCCTGAACGATCTACTGCTTCAGGCGCTCCTGCCCCGAACCTATAGACTAAATTGAGAACTAAAAAGCGAAACCTCCACCGTAGTTTCGTTACTCTTGACTTTCGTCTTATTTTGTCGTATAGAATCACTCTGTAGATTTACTTCCAGCCCGAAGTATACGAATTTCGTTTGTAGAACTTCATGTCCGATTTACTGGAAACGTTGGCGATAGAGTTGCCGCATATGATGTCTGAGGAGTATACCTTGATACAGATGAGATACTTGAAGGATATAGCTGGCATGTTACCAAAACTCATGGAGGAGCAACAGAACCGGCTGGAGCAAATCCTAACGTACAGGAGTCCCGCGATCAAGAAAGTATGTGGTTCTCGGAGAGCCGTGCTAAATCATTGGATCGAAGTTCTGTGACTTTATAGAAAATCAAACGTAAAATCTCTGTGACAGTGTTGCATATGCCACCGTAATCCACAGTCACGAATGATATACGGCCTCCCGGTGAAGTATTGGCTGCATAAGAAACGTTATTGGGAATATCGAAGGTCAGTTTGGCGAACGTCCGCGGTGGGTACGGTAAAGCTAGGAACCTCTACCTCTGACAGAGACATGAAGTCAAATGTTCGCTGGAAGTACATTGATGCTAGAAATAACCAACGCAGGAGGCAATTGAACACGAAACCTGTTAATTATGACAGCGAGACCTCCACTGAATCAGAGAGTAATTAAAAGTTGCAGCATTACCATTTTAGCATATTTAAAATGCCATTCTTCTTTGTCGTTGCGGCAATCAGGAACGGGTTTGAAGATTTGGCGCCCCTAGGCTCACAAGCGTCTGCCGCCGATACCGCGAAATATCATGATCTATTTTAATTCAAAAATTAATTCAATATGGCAACACACATCCGAGCCATTTCTAATTTGCTGCATGAAAAAAGTGAATTGTTTTTGAAGTTATCTCAAGCCTCTGTGTTTGAACCTTTTCCAATTTCTTTCGCTCAAAATTTGTCACTCCCCCAAATTTGCCACCCCTCCAAATTTGCCGCCCCCAAAATTTGCCACCCCTCCAAATTTGCCGCCCCCAAAATTTGTCACCCCCCAAATTTTGCCGCGCCCCAAAATGTATCGTTCCCCAAAATTTGCCACCTCTCAATATTTATCGTTCCCCAAGATTTGTTACTCCCCGAAATTTGATGCTCCCCAAAATTTGATGCTCTCTAAAATTTGTCGCTCCTCAAACTTTGCAGCCTCCAAAAATTTGTCGCTTCCGCAAATTTATCGCGCCACAAAATTTGCTGCCCTAGGCTGTAACTTCTTCTATATCCGCCCCTGGCGACAATTGCTCACTTGCGATTCGAGGATAACTGCTTTTAGAGGCTTTTGACATATAGGACACTACTTAGGAAAATATGGTACACGATCATAAATGGATACGAATATTTTCCAATATGAAGGAGAATCTTTTAAATGAAATTCTTGTGTTTCTGAGTTCTTTTATCATGCTTTGGTACATATCATGCAGAAATTTCTATAAATTAAGGTCTGCAATTCAAACAGCTTTTGTAAATCGAAAACTGTGGGAAATTGCTTAACTTAATTTCGATATGCGATAAAGTGTGCTGGGAAATTGTTCCTACTTAGTGTGGATGTACCAGTAAATGAATACGTACCAGTGAATGGACATATTTGATTAAAATGAGTATAATAAGTTATTAAAATAAGCAACTAATTGATTAGAGACTTCTTTTAATTTCTTGCTTCATATCCAAACAATTTTTGCACATGGGTCGTGGGATCAATCGCGCTGCAACCGTAATTTTATAATAGTGTTCATTCATTAGCCTTAAGTGTTCATTTATTGGTGCGTTTACCCTACCATGAAAATTTATAATGAACATGATCCTGCGACGAAACTTCACTGTCAATAATTTACATTGTATGATAGATTGATGCTGTCTGTTTATGTTCTTGCATACAACTAATAACGGAGAGGTTTCAACAGGGGCAAGGAAAAGAGTTAGCCTGGCTATAAAAAAAACGCATTTTCGGAGGAGGGCGCACAGGTCACGGAGAAGAAGCTCAGGATTTTCCCCTATGGAAACTATTCATGAGGTAGCGGTTTCTCTTCGATTGAATAGAAAGTCTTTATTATGTCGATTATCACGTATCTATTCATTGAAATGTAACTGATAGGTTCTTTATTTACACTTAGGACGCTAAAATTGCTGCCGGAACTTCGCCTCCAAAAGTGAGCAACGTCAGTCATGGTTACACAGTATCAAAAGCGGGTATGCCTTGTTTTAAATGTTACACAGACATTTCTCCATTTCGATGGTGTATTAAAAAAAGACAAATCTATTCCCTCAACGAAGATACGGCGAATGGCGACAGGGCAAGAGAACGGAGGCGCGAAGCGAAGATGCCCTACGTTCCATCTTAGAAGCGCAAGTCGATGCGAAGTACTGTAAAATACGTAACAGCCGTTTCGTTACATCCAGTCCTCTCACGGCCAGATTCTTTTGTCACAAAGTCTCGTTCTTAGCACACCGTCAGCATGGCCGTTCCGACGCGATGTGAAAAACATAGAAAACGCTGTATAACAAAGCGTTAATAAATGAAAACGTGGTTTATTTGCTTCCAGCTTCTTTGTCCTTCGGCTGTTTATGAGCCGCCGGATTGTGCAGAATCATCTGGATGTCCGCGAACGATTTGCGCGACGTCTCCGGCATCACCACAGCCGCGACGATCGCTACCACGAGCGTGATAAGGGCGAAACCGTAGAACACCGTGTGGAAGCCTGCTGCGTCAATTACAATCTGATAACATTTCGACACGACGATCCCCAATACAGAGCCATAAGTGGTGGTGATCGTGGTTGCCATGCTTTTCACCCTTATCGGAAAGATTTCGGAGGAGACGACGAACGGGATAGGCGCCAAGCCGAGGGAATGGGAACCGAAATAGATCACGAGAGAAACCAGCGGGAGCCAAGAGAAACTATTCACGTTCATGTTCAGATTCTCGAGGAGGAAGTACGATCCTACGATGCCGAGGCACAGGGTACAGATGAACGCCGATATCAGGTAAAGGGGCTTCCTACCGAACATGTCCACGACGAACGCGGATGCTATACTCGCTATCAGGGCCACCCCGCTGAGGATAATCAGCGCCATATTGGTACTAATGCTGGAGGTGACGTTTTGAAACAGAAGACCAACATACGCGTGTATAGCTATCAGTCCAGAAAGCTGCTGCCCCGTCATTAACAGCAGCACGATAAGTAATGCTTTCCTGTGTGCTCGATCTGTGAAAAGCTCCTTCAAGCTTCCGTTCTGTTGCTCTTTCATGAACGCAGACATTTCGTTGAGTTCGCCGGTGTAGTCTTTCGTACCTCGTAGCGATTTCAGGGCCAACTCGGCGCTTTTTCGGTTTCCCTTCTGCAAGTAATAGTACGGCGACTCGGGCATCCATGGGAATGTTAGCATGAAGACGATCGTTGGTATCATACTGATGTATACTAATATCTGTGAAATGGAGTAAATGGATTACCATCGTCGTTGTAGTATAGAAGTTTATAGAAGTAACGAAAGGCGTGCAAAGGAATTGGTATCAGATACTTCTGGCGCAGGTATATGTGTAATGCATAATCATTAATTCGTTTAATAGACAGGTGTTCCGACTCTGTACCTTTTACCCCAACGATTTTGTGTGCCGATTTCTGTTTAGTTCCCTTGGCCGTCGCGAGAGGCGTCGTGGCTTAGAAGGCATATACATATGAATTAATGAGGCTGTAGTAGTAGAGATTTTAGTGGCATTAGTGGGCTTGCCAGAAACAACAGGCCACGCATGTATATATATGTATATGTAAATGCCTTTACGACATCGACGAAATCTGCCTGCCGCCAGAAGAACTAGGACGAAAAAGTCACACATTTTGAACAGGAGTCGGAACACCTGTCTATGACACCGTGAACGGAACTGTCCGAAGTTTAACACTTGGTGTGATGTCGACGTGTTCTCACGGCGATATTTTCTGAAATGCACCGAAAGTATTGTGCGAGTATCCCTGAACATTTACTTTGAAGGGAAGGCAAGCGAGTTATAGGCTTTTTACGCTGTGTACAAAATTATCTCAGCAGAAGCGACCGCTTGGAAGGGCCCGGCTGACTTAAGGGGTTACATAGTCTTGACATAGTTGGAAAATGGGTTCATTTTTACGATTTTTTTCTTGTGTATAAATTAAGCTGTATTCTGTTAAAAAGGAAATTTAATTTCTTAAGAAATGGTGCCGTAGCAGCCCCTTCTCCCCTTTATATACCCCTTTATACTATAAATTCTTCAGAATACCTATATTTTGGGGACTTATAAAGGAGAACCCCCCACCCCTTTAATGCGTCAATTTTTCAAAACCTCGCGCCCCTCAAAGTGTTAATTATTTACTTTGATTATGCCAGTGAACCGTTTATCCAATTTCTCTGCAACGCTTTCGCGTCTGCCGCATTTTCACTGGCAGCTCGTCGGAGTTACCTTTCCGTCTACTTGTGGCCCGACACCGTATACTATGATATATGCTAGGTTAAGCAAAAAGAGCATCATCATGTTGGAAGCTCCCCTGATTTTCGTCTCGACGATTTCTCCGATGTATAACGGAACCATGGCGCAAAGAGCCCCGATAGATGCGCCACCGAACAGCCTTCCCACAAACAGTTCGATCCATGAACCAGCAATGAAGGTGAGGACCCAGCAGATCAGAAACGGCACCGAAGTTAGGTAGAGAAACCATTTTCTACCGATCCGGTCTAACAGCAAGGCGGATAGAATCGGTCCAAAGCAACCGCCTAGCGGCAGTGCTGTGACCACCCATGCTCCCTGATCGGAAGTCAAATGCAGGGGAGAAGATTTCTCCTCGAGTTTGGGCAAGCTAGGTGCTGGCCAGGCGAAGACGAATCCGCAGGCGAGCATCGGTAGAGCACCTTCAAACGAATAGAATTTTGTTACGTGAGCCAGTTGGTCATAGGTACAACCAAGGGCGTCCGCTGACTTTTTTCCAGGGAGATGGGGCAACATTGGGGTGACGGTAAAGATAAATATAGTGATGACAAGACAACCCTGGCGATGACATCGACGAATCGGATTCATGATCCGTCATGAAACACGCGATGCGATTGGAGTAACCCTCTTGCTTTTTTAAGCCATTATGGGCGCGTTCCACTTACCCCCAAATCACCCTCGTGGTTTTTGTTCCTCATAACGACCGCGGTCGTCGTGATCGCGCTACAGCAGAGTTGGGCATTACTCGAATAAATTCTTAGCGACTACATTTTTATTCGACTACATTTTTATTCGACTACATTTTTATTCGACTACATTTTTATTCGACTACATTTTTATTCGACTACATTTTTATTCGACTACATTTTTATTCGACTACATTTTTATTCTAATGAACTCGAATAAAAATTTCGAATACAGTGAAGTTATTCGAGAATAACGAATAAATTTTTAGTCGACTAAATTTTTAGTCGTTATTCGTTTTTCGAATGACTGCCGTGGCGACTAAGCGACACGAATAAGCGGGGGTCAGACCCTGAGCCGCTCCGGCTCGGGTCCCGAGGCCCTCGGCGTCCAGCTGGGCCGAGGGGGGTATCATGAGGCAGGGGGAATACTTTTCGAGTATAACTACTCGAGCCGAAGCGGCTTATTCGTGACGCTTAGTCGCCACGGCAGTCATTCGAAAAACGAATAACGACTAAAAATTTAGTCGAATACAAATTTAGTCGACTAAAAATTTATTCGTTATTCTCGAATACCTTCACTGTATTCGAAATTTTTATTCGAAGGTTAGTCGAACAACAATTTAGTCGAATAATGCCCAACTCTGCGCTACAGACGTCACGGATGACGTCATTGACGCGACCGCATCGCACAAGCGATGCCTACGACCTGAAGTGATCTGATTGGCCCGGGCTATGTTTTCGGCTTACTTATCTCCTTTAATATTTTAAACTTGTAATATTTATTAACATAAATAAAAGTAAACAATACTTTACTACTTAGTCACGCATTATCGAAATTGATCATAGACGATTAAAAATTGGTCGCTATGTGGAATGAAAAATACGGGCTTTGCTGATCCCGTTCCACTAGGTATACTTTTCGCCCGCGATGCTCATAACAGCTCATAAGCAAGTGTAACGGGAAATTTTCCGTCGTCGTGGGCGTGGTCGATTTGGGTGTAAGTGCCCTTTGTAGTGTCAATTTAATTAAAAATTTAAAACCGAAATTTAAAAAAATTCACTTTTAGTATAAACTTAATAAGGTATCAGTTTTAAAAAATGAGCGATTCTTTCTCAAAAGCCGAGGGAGGGGAAGCAGGGACTTCAAACCGGTATGATTTTGATACCGCTATTACGTCAACAAAGCTGTACCGAAACCGTTATACATATATTAAGATTGACTGTAAGAAGAAGATCCGTTTTTATCGTCAAAGTAGAGCTTCGAAATTTAATGGCTACATTTTGGGAACACTTTCGATAAGGATAAGAAAGATTTACCTACATATAATAGTGGATACTATTTGTGGGCGTAAACGATTCGTGCCATTGCCAGCTCCTTCTTCCATTTTCTGCAGGTCCGCAAGTTTTTCAGTCATCGTTGTGTAGTCTCTCTTCTGTAAACTAAAAAGGGATTGTTTTCATTATCGTAGCTATGTTGAACTTAATCATCCCCACCGTTCAAGTTGGTTACACGATGAAAATGAAGATTTAGTAAGAAGGAAGCAGTATTTCCTATAACATTCAATATGCTGCAGGTACGTATTTTCCCCCTCGGACGACAAGAAAAATATTTTCCTTATAGGCTGCAACGTAACGCGTGCAACATTCACTCCGCGTACTATGATTAATTAATAATACCTAACCCAGACCTGACTGGTATCTACGTGAATTTCATTCGAGGTACGCGAATTATTGATGTTGCAACTACAGGTGCGCATCCAGCCACGAAGGAGCTACTCTTCAATCACAACACGCTTCGTTGCGAAACAAATGATTACGGGACCGAGGGTCATTTGTATCGTCTCGAGAACTTTGGATACAGTGTCTGAAGAACACTCGGCATTACTTATTAAATTAAGAATTGAGGACGTAGCAGCAAGAGTTATAACGTGTAATATATGTAAACAAAATTCTACGTCGTTTGGTGCACGTTTGATGCTAATTCGATAACAAATGAGCGATTTATTACAAATTTCGAATCTGCACCCATTACCTTTTTTGCGCAATACGAATGCTCCAGATTTGGAAAATTTGCCAAAAATAGAAATAAAATCTTATCAACTCAATAACTATTACTTTATATATAATATTACTTATTATATATAAAATTTAAAATAAAATAAACTTAATAAAAAAAACTTAAAATTAAAAAGAGAACAGTGTTCTCTCTTAATAATTTTAGAAATAGTTTTTTTTTTAATTTACTTGAAGTTGATAAAGATGCACCCCTCTTCCTGCAAGGTCCCCAATTATCTTGTATTTTACACGGTCAGAACTAATTTCTCTGTTCGAGAAGTCACTAACCAAGATCTGCTACAGAACCATCAAAATTAGCATTGAACAATTCGCCTGTATCCATGACCTGTGACATTTAATTCATATAATTAGATATCCAGTTCCCTCTCTATTTTTACATTAATGTAGCACATGTCAAGTCTCTCAAAGACATATCAAACACTTCACTACAGTCCAATCTCGATAAACCGACTTTCGTTTAATCCGAGCTCTACTGAAACCCACGTCCTCTTATTTCAAAACTCGCTCTCAAGAAAATCGATTTCAAACGTCCACCCATTACACGTGCACTCGGTTAATTGTAATAATGGGCTCCATCTTCCAACACCGATTTTCTCGACAGCAGATCGGACTCCGCTTCTCTATATATTCTTTCACCTTGTACATCCAAAAAATGTACGACATATAACACACACCTACAATATGACGTTAGGGTAAAGTAGCCGAATGTGAGACCCATTTCTTAAAAACATAACTCTTGACTGAGAACACCTTTATTAAAATTCGATGCACGTTTTAAAAGTAGAATATGTATTCTTTAGCAACCTACTGGAAAGTACTATAACAAAAATTCGGTTTCTTCATAATACAATAAAAACGAAAGTCATTCAAATACGCAGATAGAAACAAATGGGTTCCTAATATGAGACCCAGTTTGTTTTTTCCTGAAACTTATTTTTTCTTTCTTTTTTTATAAAGCCGACATGTGAAATCTACATATTTCTTCACTACCACAATCTTCGTGAGCCCACCACCGAACTCTTCATGGGCCCACCACGTCCATCGTAACACTTTATACGTACACTTAACCCATTGTTCACCTAGCACATCTGAAGAATAAAGACCTGTGCAAATCAAGCATTCTGTGTCATAATTTTCGGTCTTAATCACGTTCATTATTCAGAACAATTTCTTCTTCACTCTCATCAGTAGAACTTTCACGGTTCTCATATTTGGAAACAATAACATGATAACTACTAAGTAGCTTCGAAGTTAAGTCTTCTTCATTTAATGATATACAACTAGTAAGCCTTAAACTCCATTGCAAGCACTATACAACAGTATTTGTGAAAATCATTATACACTTGCCACTTTAGAGGTATTTGTAATTTAATCGAACCACTTCAAATACTTTCTGCAACGTATTTCAGAAATATCTGCTTGCTCAAGACGCTCAATTGATTGCAATGCCACTGTGCAGACAAAACAACTAATACACGGTTAGTTAGTAAAGAAATAGCATCGCTATGACATTCAAGAGTTTTGTAACGGAGACAAGCTGGCGTCTCATATTAGGAGAGGTCGTCATATTCGGCTACTTTACCCTACTGTCGTTCCACCGAAGAATAACGACGACATCGCGCAAGGCTAATCGATTAAACTAATAAAGCCAGCAGGTACACAGTTAGCCCACTTGGATCGTAATTGATCCCCGCCGATTAAACGGCTCCCCTAATGCCACAGGGAACGGCTCGAAGCGTAATGGTAACGACCAATTGGCACGATCGTTTCACCCCCGAAAAGGATCCAGCTGTTAAACGCTATTTAAGCCCTGCAAGTCCAGGCTTTTAACAGAAGGGTTCACCAACCAAACCGCGAAGCAGCCAGTCGAATCGGCTGAGCTAACTGAGCCAGCTGCTCGTTGATCGTGTAAAGGAGCTTAATCCTTTAATCATTTAAACGCGTGGCATTAATAGCGGCGGCCCGGCGGAGGGGGTAGATTTAAAATAGTTAGTCGGGCTCGAAGAACGAGTAGTCGTCGTCCAACCGTGTCAGCGATTGAGCGAATTGAAACGACGACAGTAAGCGCTGGCACGTGACATATCACAGAATTACGGTAACTGCGGTGACATTAATCGACCGTTCGCACCCTGTGATAGCCAGCGATCACGGCGCGATCTGCACGGATCGATCTATCCCGACGAACCTCGAGAGCAACCCTCGTTTCTCTTCGGTTCTTCCTCATCTTCCCTTTTTTTCTCTCCCCTGCTCTCTCTCTCTCTCTCTCTCTCTCTCTCTCTCTCTCTCTCTCTCTCTCTCTCTCTCTCTCTCTCTCTCTCTCTCTTCTTCATTCATGCATCCCGGAGTGACGTTTCGTTTGGACGCGCGTGTCCACGGTTAACGAGGATTCTCTTTGCGTTCTCGAGAAGGGGAGAGAAAGAAAGATCACGCTCTCTTTCTGTGAAGGGGGTATCGACGTTACTCGAGAGAACATGGGGACGTTTCTTCGGTTGTTCGGAATCTCGTCGGATGAAAACAGAATCGATCAGGCGACCGGGCTGACGGTGAGGCAGAAGAAATTAGTGCAAAACGCGTGGGCTGTGATAAGAAAGGACGAGGTGGGATCCGGGGTGGCTGTGATGATTGCGTGAGTGATGCTTTTGCAATTCTTAAGGCGCACAGCTACGATAATACAGAAATGTCGAGTGTCACGCGAGACTTTAATCTCACGAGGCAATTATTTTATTATCTTGTCATTAGTTTCATGAAATTAGACTCTAATCAGACAAATTCCATGATATATTTTCAAAAATCTAATCTCGCGACTGCTTCCATTATTTATATAGGTACACTTGCCAACATTGTTGCCAAGATTTTTGTCTAATGTAAAATCTCATCGTGGATTCGCACCTTTATGATGTCCCGGCGCACAGTGGGGCATTTCGGGTCGAAACGCGGCACTAAGTCCTTTTACAAAAATATCGCCAAACTGCAAATTTTTTTTTACAGGTAGTTCACTGCATATTTGGGTGATAATGTAGCATGATTGTTTTTCACATTCATTAATTTTTAACGCGACTACACGGTTTTGAAGAGGAAAACCACGAAACTCTTCAGAACTTGTATTGTTATTTATAGTTTTGTTGTTTGCATCATTCAGCTAATTTTTGGTGGGATTGAGTGTTGAGGTATGTATTTGAAGTGTGCCAAATTTGATTTTGATATCTCCGATATTTTTGGAATTATATCTTACTGAATTTCCAAATTTTCAATGTTTATTTTGAACGAGAGTTCAGTGGAGTTCAGTGTTCTTACTGGTCGCATTAGAAAGGGTAGAGCCTTACCTTTATCGTACCACAAAAATTGGCTGCTACTAGCTGCTACTGGGGTAGTTAGAGGGGCGGGAAGGGGTCCATGACCCGTTATTTTTGCACAAAGACTGCAATTCCGACCTGAATATTGTTATTTACAGTTTTGTTGTTTGCATAATTCAACTAATTTTTGGTGGCATTATGTGTTGAGGTATGTATTTGAAGTGTGCCAAATTTGATTTTGATATCTCTGATATTTTTGGAATTATACCTTACTGAATTTCCCAATCTTCATTGTTTATTTTGAATGGGAGGGAGGGTGCCTTTTTGTTAGTAAAAATTCTTTTAATACTTTCAAACAGTGATCTTTCATTTGCAACAAACCCCATCTATCTAGATTTTCAATTTCAGATAGAAAAAAATCATAGAGACTGCTTAATTTTCAGGCCAAAAAAGGCCCTCTTGAATAAACAAATTTCATTAATTTTTTTATCAATAGGACCACAAGTATACGTCCTAACTGAAAGAAATGAAAAATTAACGATAAATATATGTTTTCAGTCAGAAAATGTTTTGTGCCGCGTTTCGACCCTAAATGCCCCACTGTGCGGCGATCGAGCTGTTTGCATATATTCGAATAACGATATTTGTAATAGTGCGCGCGAATGTGATAATTGCTTCTTGAAAGCTTCGCGATTCGAACTGTTTCAAACGTCTTCCGCGAAAGCCTTTAGAACCCATTCCAGTTGCGATGCCTTGAGGCAACAGTGACATTGGCGCGCGTATGTGTTTCCCGATTGATTTTGTATCAGATGGAAATGTGTGTTTGACGTTATCGAGCAAAATGCGAGCGTGTTATTGATAGGTAGCATTATCGCATCGATTACGCCTTTATCGTCATTCTGCTGGAAAAACTGAGTAGGATTAACGATATTATTAACACATTAACTACCGCGAGTACCATTTTTGATACACTGTGGTCTTAGCAATCAGTATTACTCGTGGGGCTACTGATATTGTCCTTAAGATTCCACGATAGAACTTTTGTTCGAGTAGTGATGCTTATTTCGCAGATCAACTTTTACCAATAAAATCAATATCACAATATTTGGCGTATGCACGTTTCATTGTGTTCAGTTCTGTTAACCTGGAGTCAGAGACCAGATACACTACGTGTCGTATCCGCTACACAAATCACGCAATGGAAAAACCAATAAATATCCATAGAAGTCGTGTTAATTCCACAATTCATATGTTACGTAACTTTCCTTAATTCACTTTCCATGAAAAGCATTCTACGCTTCTCTCAATATTGTATGTTGTCTCTTCCTATGTTGCTTCGTACGACTCTATATGGAGGTGCTGAGAAAATAATATTTCTATAGCTTCGTCCTTTTTAAATTCCTTCACCCATTACGATGTTTAATCCTCAGCATTCGTGCGCGTAATTTTTATCGCTCCTTTCATTGTGGGCAAATAAAATTCAATTAACTATCGCATGTTTATGTTAATCGAGGTCTATTATTGTGTTAATGATGCGCTTTAAATCTTGAAGTGATTAGGCTCGATCAAATTACAACTATGCTTTTGTTGATCAAAGGCGGAATTTTCAATTAGCAGTTCGATGCTCCGAGCCGTGGCGGATTTAACGGCCGGGCAATTGCCGCCTGGGCCCCTGCCCAGAAGGCCCTCCCAGTGTCCCATCTTCATCAAAATTTGTGATTTTGTCCAACCACTATATTTGTTTTCCTGTACTACTACATTTAGCTCGATTTTAGTAAACCATTTCTCTGGAAAAAACGAGCCCCTCAGAACGTTTCTCACCTGGGCGTTGTCCCTTAAATCTACCACTGGCTCCGAGCGATATATATTTTAGATATGTTCCTAATGACGTTGATATCTGTATCCTCGCCGGACCTCCATTGCTTCGCATGTTCTTCTAGGTTCTTTAAAAAATATCCAGAGTACCAACGATATTTTACCGCGTTCAAGGAAATCTCAATAAACGAATTGCCGTGTAACAAAAGGTTCCAGGCTCATTGTGCCAGCGTAATTACAGCCTTAAATAGTGTTATCGGTTCCTTGCACGACTCAGGATTAATGGAGGCTAGCCTAATCGGTTTAGCCGAGAGGCACAAAAAACGCGGTCAAACAAAGAAAGAATTTCAGGTATAAATGGGATGGTAATAAAAGAGAATCGATCGCAACCTAGCCGTACCATTTGATAGAGTTGGGCATCATTCAAATAATTGTACTGTTGGATGCGAAAACGGCCTCGGGACACTCAGGCCCTTTTTGCATAAAATGCATAATTAGATTCCTCATTCTTTTCTACATATGCCCTCTAAATTTCATTGCAGTATCTTTAAAATTGACATCTTTAATTTGATAATATATCTACCATTTTTAAGTATGAGAAAAGTGTATTTCTAAGTTGTATAGATATGAGTAATATTATGCATATATATTTTTTTAAGAATGCAAAAATTAAAAGACTATGAATAAACGTTGATTTTTCGGCATAACGTATTTTGTAAATAAAGTCATTTCGACTGGTCAAGTAGAAATAGGTATACATAGATACATCCCCGTCGTGGTGGTGATTAGGCGCTGCGTATTTTTCGCGCACAATCGAAGGCACTGAATTCTAGAATAAGCAGATGGGTCAAGGGTCATCTGGAATTCTATAGAACTGTTCGTACGTAAGTACAGCTCTCATGGAAGCCGCGGAATGTGGGAATTGTGACGAAGCTCCGCGGGTTATAACTTGCCCCGGTCCGGAGTCAAATATCGTCAACCTGGAGAAATTAAGGCAGAGGGTCGTTCTTAAATTACGTAAGATTTTTTTGGTGAGAGGGAGGAGGTGTAGAATTGCTTACGTTTTCTTACAAAGAGCGGAGATGGAGTCAGGTAGCATCTTACGCAATATTTTTTGAACCTAATTCTCAAAATAAGTATCTGTCTGAAAAAATGATGTTTCATATATGAATTATATAGATCTTTAATAGAATTAATAACTGATAGAATGCATTGTAAATATATTACGTGAGGAAGGGGGTGGGTGGGTCGGAATATAAAATCTTACGAATTTTTATACTAGGGGCGGGAGGGGGTAAGAAATCGCCACGGTTACCCTTACGTAATTTAAGGGCTCTTCCTAGTATGACGGCCGTGAAAACTCAATTTTTCGGGAATTAAAAAAGAAACAAGTATTGCACGTATCAGTTTGCACGTTTATGTCTTTAATCTGCCACCTTGTAATACTATAAAAAAATAGGTAATTAAAAATGTGCATTTTTAGCGCTTTAGGAGCATCGTGATGAGAGTAATATCCTCCCAGATGCTAGACCTGATATCAGCAACTGTAGTTATCTCAAACACAAAAATCAACAATGATTTGCTAATCAGTATACGCGTGGCTATCGTCTGAACCAGCATAATGACTGATAATGACATGACAAAATATTGTGAAACAAATGGCAACGTCTTAAGGTGCGTTTAGACCAAGCGAACGAATGCTCGTTCGCCCCCTCCGCCCACTTCGACAAAATTCACGTTTACATAGTATAAACGGCAATCTTCACATTCAATTCTTCATCACTTGAATTTCGTCGAAGCGGGGGGCGAACGAGCTTTCTTTCGTTTGGTTTAAACGCATCTTTAAACATTTTTTAGGAAATTTAGCAATATAAATATGTTGGCGATGACCGTAATAATTGAATTTTGCAAATATTTGCGAAATTCTAGTTCGAACAATAAAGTAACGTCTACTGAATACCTATGCCTGATATATTAGAAGTGGATCAGGACTCTTGGTTTTTGGCAGTCAGGCCTGGCATCTGGAAGAATATTGTTCCTATTCCTCCTATTCCTCTATATTCAAATATTGTTACTTGCAAACAATTTATTATAGTCTTAAAAGGTGATAGAATAAAGCTGCAAACGTGCAATACTTGTTTCTTTTTAATTCTCGAAAAAATGCAGTTCTTGTCAGCCGCCATCCACACTAGGAAGACACCTTAAGGGGGGACGATATAAATTCGTGCCAATTAAGAAAAACTTCGGCTTTTTTATTTCCGGTAAAAATTGCATCCTCTAGATATGATCCGCGATACCAATAAAACAATATTAATGTTGTCTGAATGTACAGTAAAACACCCTTAAAGTTTTGGAAAGATTCTGTTTATATTTGTTGAGAAAATATTTCTTAAAAAATCACCCTGCTTTCAGCGCCCTAAACCAGGTTCCCCCCTTAAGGACGGCTCCCAGGACCTCGATCACCCGTGGTTAATCGATGAACACGACATTGGGATAATCGTAGGATTATATTTTAACACAATACAGGATCATTCGTTCAGGAATATCACGTTCGCAAACTAGTCTTCCCATAGAACTTCAATGATTTCCTTTGGCCTACAATCAAGCCACCCCTCTCCCACCCCCTCCCCACTCGGATTATGGAACACCAAATCGTATATTATATATTCTTTCTAACGCGAACATTGTTGTAGAGTCGCTTGTATCCGAAGTTGTAGCACATCAGAATCCGTAGGACTATTATCTTCCTGTTTGTCACTCTTCTGGCTTCCGCCATGTGTTTCATTAACCCTCGGTTGTCACACCTACTTTTTCGAACGTCGTTGTCACACTGGGTCAATTTGACCCTGTCAATTTTCAATCAGTTGTTACTTAAAAACTATTTGTTAAATTAAGTCTAAAAACATCTGAGATAAAGTTTGAACATTGTAGAATATATGCCCATCGTTGAAAGTTGGCATTTAAAGTGTCATCATGCTTGAAAAAAAATTGGAAGTAATAAGAGTTCCGAGAAAATGTGTTTTACTTCAAAAATTGCAGGGTCAAGTTAACTCTCTTCAATATTAATTCCTTCACTATTTTCCAAGTATTTCAAAACAATTCTGCCGGAATAATCGGAGTGTAGCTGCGGAACGTAACCGAACGCGCGAAAGTTGTGCACACTTTCGCAACGGTCCATCTCTAGTCGCCTGGCGCACAACACTGAAGAATACGCCGTGCCGTGGATATCAATGAAACCTTACTTAAAGTAAGCGATAGTCACTCACCAAGGAAATAATCAGGCGAAGTTTGTAACTGTCACGTTGCAATTAGGTACGGAACTTTGATGGATGGCGACGGTCACTTCTGCGAAGTGGCTAACACTTATTTGACATCAGTAACCACGAGTCACCACTTTATAAAGTTTGATGTCTCTTCAGGAGAGATAAGAGCAATTTTCCTGGGTTAGGGAGGATGATAAACATCCAAGACTAAGTGCCGCCGTCACAATTACCTACCGCCATTTCCCTTGTTGCGGCGATTGTACATATCATCGCCGCAAATGTACATTCCGTCTGGAACTACAATTGATTATCAGGAGCTGTTGCGTGTGGGTCGTATTATTTAGGGTATTGGCATGCACTATCGTCATTCGCCACTGTATCGTCCCTTTAGTATCTGCAATATTTATCAGTTACATTTAATACGCTGAGGACTTGCTACTGTAATAATCTTGCTTCATCTATAGATAGGATTCTTGAATAGTTGACACTAGCCTTCGGTATTGCACAATGACAATTACAAACGGAATACCTGATGATATCGAAGTTTCGTCGTTTTTACACTTCGCAGAGAATTCTCCTATAATTTTCTTGCACTGTGCTTGGCAAAGATACCAACGCGCGTAGAAGATAGTGCTGAGGCTTGTAGAATATCCGTGGACAATGTAACGATGATTAGATTATCCTCTTAGTTTCTTTTGTACAGATCTAGTGTGGTATTTATTTGTTTCTTCAGTTATTCAATGGATTCTTCTATTATTCGAGTTAATGTGACAGGTGTACTGGGTTAAGGCAGTTTTCTGATACCAGATCGCATTGTTCTATGCTTCAGGCGAAGTCACGGGAACATGTGTAATATTATAGGAAATAATATTTAAAGAAAAATTACACGAACTTCAAATGGCTAAGAAAAGCGTAAAATATTTTTTTTCATATTTCTTTCTTAATAACATACTTAAATATCAATTTATAATTTTCGCAGTCGGCCTCATGTTTTTACCTAATTTTTTTAAATTAACTGATTGGATCTTCGAAAAGTATAAATTAATATTTAAGTATATTATTAAGAAAGTAATAAGAAAACTTATTTTATGCTTTTCTTAGCAATTTTGAAGCCGGTTTAATTTTTTTTAAATGTACTCTATTTGCATATTTTTATTAGTTGATAGACTCTGAACGTAAGTGCAATGGGCGAAGAACACTTTTTTCAAAGGGACAAGCGTAGGTTGCCTTAAGTAGGGTAATAATCCTACATGGCCTTGATATCAGTCAACTTGATCCAACCAAACATGTAACACATACAACATACACAGTGTTAATAATCAAACAGATTTCTTATTTTTGGTGTAACTTCATAACTACTTAACCGATTATGATAATTATTACTTCACGACCTACTTAAGTTGATTGAAGCTAAACTAAATGCAATAAGTTTCACGAAAATCGGACCCGTAGTTACGGAGAAATGCGCGGACAAGCATAATACATACTAACATACATACACACACATCGAATTGAGAACCTGTTTCTTTTTTAAGTAGGTTAAAAATAGAAAGAAGCGTTCTCCTTGAAAACGTACAAGTCCCATATGATTTTTACTCCAAACTGACACAAATTCATCTTGTGCCTTAAGGGGGTCGTCTTATGTGACGGCCGGTTTCTTTTGGCTTTTTTGGGAATTTTTTGTTGACGAACCATGAAACACAATATCTTGGAATTTGTACTACATATTTATTAACATTTGAACAGTTATTCAGAATGTTTTGAAGTTAAAATATTGAGTGGAATTGACTTTACAACTCTCGAAAGAGACAGGTGCGAAAAAAAAGTTGGTCGACGGCTGACATGATTCCGACTGTCCTGCTCATCTGAAATCAAAAAGTCAAACGGCACATTAATTTGTAGACTTGTGGCTATAGCCGGTACTAGAATCATTGTCATATCTGTCATAGTTTTTTTTCAAGCTAAAAAAGTCGAAAAAAAAATGACGAAAATCGTAACTTTATTTTCAAAACTGTGTCAAACATGAAATTTCCAATATTTTGACTTCATTCTGGTACCGGCTATAGCCACAAGTCTATAAATTAATGTGCCGTTTGACTTTTTGATTTCAGATGAGCAGGACAGCCGGAATCATGTCAGCCGTCGACCAACTTTTTTTTCGCACCTGTCTCTTTCGAGAGCTGTAAAGTAAACATTCTGAATAACTGTTCAAATGTTAATAAATATGTAGTACAAATTCCAAGATATTGTGTTTCATGGTTCGTCAACAAAAAATTCCCAAAAAAGCGAAAAAAAACCGGCCGTCACATAAGACGACCCCCTTAAATGATCTAACACAAGCCCACATTCAGTACCATATTATTCTTACTAATTTCCCAGCGCCCACGCTCCTATACAATTTATAATTGCCTCGTGTTTCATTCCTACAATTAAGTTCAGGCCCCAGGAATTCAAAATTCTATTGGCGTATCATGAACTCTTAGTGAAGCAAGATTTGAGACAGACATTAAATAAAGGAGCATCAGGAGGATTTCTCGAAATTAACCCGTTAGGCCAGTGGTCGGCAAACCGCGGCTCGCGGGCCGCATGCGGCTCTTTGGCCTCTTGAATGCGGCTCTGCCACAAATCAATAAGATCATTATTACGTATGATATCAAGTTTTATTCAGTGTACCTACCTATAGTTTAATTAAGACTTGAAACTTTAATTAAAGTTTATTAAGTTAACCGGTTAACTGGCACGGTCCTTTTCATTATTCGGGCCCAAACTGGTAACATCGAAAAATTAAGTGAATCACACAAAATTTGGTATACAGGGGTTTTTGAGTCGCTGAACCGATTCCGGGGGTAATTTTTTTCATCTGACACCCCCAACCCCTAAAAATAGAATTTAGGGGTGAGTTTGTCAATTCTTTACTAAACCTTTTTTTATTTAAAAAATTTTTATTTGTGAAGTTTTCTTGTCTATAATTCAATTGCAACAGTTACTTTTTTCAATGCCGCAGTACGAATAATTTATACAAATCCCAACAATTCGCTAGTCATTTTGGTTCGGCCATATTGAGTCTGCCATATTGAATTTTACAATTCCCATGCCAAATTCAGATGCAGTGACCCCAAAAGCCCCTATATACAATTTTTCTAAATCCCGATAATATTTTAATATTTGACAGCCAATTTGGTTCGGCCATTTTGAGTCTGCCATATTGAATTTTACAATTCCGATGCCAAATTCAGATTCAGCGACCCCATAAACCATTGCATACCTACCAAGTTTCATTCAAATCTTTTGAAAATCAAAAAAGTTATTCCATTTGATCATATGTGATACATTGACAGAATTGGCCAGAATTTTGTTTGATCATATATGATACATTGACAGTTAACCGGTTAATAAACAGTGTACCTACCTATATAGATTTAGTTTAAGAAATTTGTCTCTCAAAAGAAATCTCAATCGTTGTACTGTTGATATTTGGCTCTGTTGACTAATGAGTTTGCCGACCACTGCATTAGGCGAACTATTGCCATCGAATATATTTAGTTTTCTGTTATTTAACGTGGCAAGAGGCTTAAAACACAATTACACTATTCCCGTTCAATAGGAAATTATCTTCCCCTTGTTGCATATTATCGGAAAAATTTAGCTTTATCAATAACGGTCCGCGGATAAGATATACCGAGATTCACCAGACTTTTATTTAAAGATAGTGGCACGTAAGTGTGACGTTCTGCAGAACTGATTTTTCCGCGGGTATGGGTGCCCGTAACTGTTGCGGGCAAGCGTCGTTGCCAGCGATAAACGAGGAGTGGGGTGGTTGCGTACACATCTTTGCGGAACTGTGCTTAATTAGCGAGACCTACGGCCTCATTTACAAAATGCCCCACCACGTTGGGAGTATTGCCCGCGGGGCATGCCATCGTGCTCGCAGTGACTCTCGGTCCAAGGTCGCTGGAAGAATCCGTACGGGCAACGAGCTGTACCAGGATCGGCGGAGCATATTTTTCCAGAGCGTGGAGTTCGGGGGGGAGTGCAGATTGAAAGATCAAATTTGAACAGTTTACAAAACAGTAGTACCTACGCAAACAATAAATAAAAGATGGTAATGTGCCTTCCAAATTCCCGAACATGGAACTCCAAGCACAGCAAAATCTCGAGTGTAGAATGCTCCACACATTCCACACAACTCACGCTGGCCCTGAGCTGTACACGCGCAACGAGCACATCTGTCAACATCTGTCAATAAACGTAACCAGCTAGTGTGGCTGTCCACGGATTTTGTACGCGCTTATCCAATTGTCTTGAAATTTTGCAGGAATGCGTAGTTTGGATGACAATAAAATATTAAAAAAAAATAACCCCGAAGGGTTGAAAAAATTACCCAGTCATCAATAATCAATAAGTGTAATCCATAACCACAAATCCAAACGCCTTGAAATCAGCCGCTCGCGTTATTCACGAAAAAGACAAAAAGCCGCTGCGTTCGGGTCGCTAGTCGCGTCACGATTTCCGTAAATCAGCGAAGGCCAGTTGGAGTCCTTTGGGAGCCCGGGCTCCATGATGTTTACCAGAGCCGCGCAGAAGGGGAGCTCGAAGCCAATGATACCGCGGGTGGGTAACGAATAGGGAAAATTGTCAGAGTATAAGTAGTAGCGTGCGGTGCAGGCTCGTACATACCCATAAGCTGAAATAACTGGCCCTCTTTACCAGCGGCCGTAGCCGTGATGGAAAACACCGGTTGTTGTTAGATCACCGAAGTTAAGCATCGCGGGGCGGCGTACTGGGGAAAGATGGGAGACCACCTTTCTCCTGGTGCGCTGCTGCTGCGGGGACCCGAAAGAGAGAGGAGAGGAAAAAATGGGACTATAGTTCGCATTGGGCAATATAAGCAAAAATAAGCTGGAAACGCCATCCTGCTTAAGGCTGCCGTCTCAAGTTTGTTATGGTCCGAATCGATCGAAGCGTCCCTTGTAAACAGACGGACCCTAATGAAACTACTGCGGTCGATAAAAAGAAGTTGTACAGAGGTGACATCTCCAGGTACTCTATGTAGACGAATTTTTGACGCATTGTTGCCACATTTTCCGATTTCTCCGTTTCTGCCGCGCTGTTGCCACATTTCTTTCTATCGAGAAGTCTTGAAGGAATACGGCACGAGAGCTGCGTCTAGCGTCAGAGCCTCGCTGAGCGTAAAGGAGGATAGCAATAATGAAAGAAAGAGAGGTTGGGTAGTGAAGTTAGGAAACATGTCAATGGAACAATACTAATTTCCGTACCAATATTTTTTATTTATACATAGAAAGATGTAATATTTTGTATAATCAATGTACAAAATTAAAGCATACAATGCGAATAAGTTACATCACCGAAGTGTAACACGCCGATCGTAATGAAATTTATGAATGCTATAATTCTTCTAAAAGCATATGACGCTTTCTTTTTTATCTAGCTATACATCAAATTATCTTTTTTATCAACAAGAAGTGTCTGTTATTTAAATACAAATTTAATAACGTTACAATTTTTTTAAAACATCAATTTGGACAAAAATATTTCAATTTAATACTCTTGTACATGCTTTTCTTCGGAATTGTTATTCCACGGTTGTAACAATTTATTAATATAAACTAGAGATCAATACTAACAATACGTATATTTTGGAATGTCTCATTTATTCAGCTACGATCCTCTGTTTGCTTGTATGTTTGATTCAAACCTGGAAACTCAATTTTAACCCACTTCCAACCATCCCATTGTCTTGAAAGTTTGCAGGGGTGCGTAGTTTGGATGACAATCCAAAATTATGGAAAAAAAACTCCGAGGGGGTGAAAAAATGACCCAGTCACCAATAAATAGTAACCCATAACCACAAATCGACTTGAAATGAACTACTCGCGTTCTTTACGAACTTACAAGGGGACATCACGAATGTGGATTCGCTTTTGGAACGACAGTATATGGGGGTCGTATTACTCATATAGTATCAAAATACCATTTCGGCTTTTTGTCGAATGGACCTTCATTTTCGAAATATTATAGTTTCTACTTTTTAACGTACGTAGTAATTCAGATATATACCACCTATAGTAACTTACACCAAAGAAGGTTTCGTGGACACAACTGTAGCGCGTCAGATTTTCACGAGGGCGGCCGGGGTTCGAGTACCCCGCAAAATTCATTCTCACTTTTTTCCTTTTTTTAACAATTTTTTGCGTGGAAATATATTTTTTGGATATTACGTATTATATAGTACGTTACATATTACTCTACGCAAATTGGTTAAAAGTGCATTTATATCATAACATAATATTCTAATCATCCCTTTCGACCGTTCTTTTGAGCAGGTATAAGACCACCCTTACGATCAGAAGTAACGGCCATCCCATTTTACCTGCTCGACAATTGCAGCCGTCGAGAGTTTCGGAATGAAATATTTTCGCAGTACAAGAATATGATAACACCGGTGAAAGAGATGATTAGAATAATATGTTATGTTACAAATGCATTTTTAACCTAAAAATTTGCGTAGAGTAATATGTAACGTACTATATAATACGTAATATCCAAAAAATATATTTCCACGCGAATAATTGTTAAAAAATAGAAAAAAAGGGAGGGAAGAATGATGGAACTTGAAGGGGACTCGAATCCCGGCCGCTCTCGTGAAAATCTGACACGCTACAGTTGTGTCCACGAAACCTCCTTTGGTGTAAGTTACTATAGATGGTATATATCGGGATTGCCGTGATTCATTCAAGTCTTCCTGACGACAAATAGTAATAGGGGAAATGCGGCAACAACGCGATACGACTCTCGATACGTATCGGCAACTATGTCTTTCCTACATATATCGGCTAGCTGGGACTTCCACCGGTTCTGATGGTACATGGCGCGAATATACCATTAGCGCTGGTGACGGAGAATCCTTGAAGCATAATTCTGTCATTTCTCGAATCTGTCTCAGTATACGAGTCATAAATTCATTATTATTTCAACGTACGGTGCTTATTAGCGTTCAAACGCACCAGACCCGCCTGCACGGATGTCTAATGGAGGCAACTATACCCGTAAAAGCTTCCTTCTTGCCGATTCCACGACGTAAGTTGGTTGAAACGGGTTTGTTTACTACATCGCGTATACGTATAACGGTGATGCTACGTGGCTCGAATATACCACCAGCGCCGGTACGGAGAAGCCTTGAAGCTTCATTCTGTCAGTTTTCGAGTCATAAATTCATTATTATTTCAACGTACGGTGCTTTTTAGCGTTCAAACGCACCAGACCCGCCTGCACGGATGCCTACTGGAGGCAACTATACCCGCAAAAGCTTCCTTCTTGCCGATTCCACGACGTAAGTTGGTTGAAACGGTTTCGCGTATACGTACACGCTTTTCCTAGCTTGTGTGAGCGTACGCACACATTCAAGGCCTAGCGAGACGGCAGCCTTAAAACACAGGAAAAAAAACATAACGGCCCTCTAAAGGTGCGTCCTCACCAGCGAACAGTTCGCGAACGGACGATTCCTAGGAAATTCAATTACCATACTGTTCGTGAACAGTTCGCGAACGCTGGTGGAGACGCACCTTTAGGAGCCCCAGTGGCAGCGATCATTGGCGCCCCCAAAAATCCTAGTCACTCAAGCTTATCGTACATCAGCGCTGTCCAAGGTTGCTCACCGTGAGCTTGGGGTTCTCCCACTCTCGTCCGCGTTGTCAGGGATACCGCGTGACGCTAACCGCGAAGACGCTAGCCCGTCATGGGCGTCATGGCAGCCTTCTTAGCGTCACGCGGTCTCCTTGACAACGGAAGGCACGCTGTGCGAGGGAAAGATTGGAAGGGGAAGCAGGCGCGTGAGGGGCCCCTACGCTGGACAGCGCTGTCGTACATACGCTAGGCGGCAGAATCGGCTCCACTTCGGAAATTTGGCAACGTTGCATGTCACTAGAACCACTGAGTTATATCTAGTGACATGCAATGTTGCCAAATTTCGGAAGGGAAGCCGATTTTGCCGCCTAGTGTACGGGTATGAGGCATGGACATAGGAGTATAGGGACGGAGGAATAGTTGCGGGGGGTGATATCCTTGCGGGAGGGACGATGAGGTAACATACGCCTTCTTTCTATTGGCTGTTGCTTTGCACAAGCGCAGTGATGCGTAAATGTTGCGTCTCCACCAGCGTTCGCGAACTGTTCAAGAACAGTATGGGAATTGAATTTCCTAGGAATCGTCTGCTCGCAAACTGTTCGCTAGTGAGGACGCACCTTAATGATGAACGTTTGTCGCGTCGCAAGCAGGGATAGTGGCAGTCGTATTTGAAGCGTTTCTCGTAGTGTGGTATGCAGTGCGTATTCGCCTTGTACATTTTAATAATTATAGAAGCAATTTTCTCTTCAATTTTCATTATTTTTACAATTTATATTCGTGAATAATCACTTCGTTAATATATACTTACAATTAGACGCCTGTATGTACTAATCTGTAGCAAACGCTTTTTCATAATTAGCTTTACGGAGCATGCGTAGAATGCAACCAATCAAAACCAGGCAGATGTAGGTGCTCTACCCCCTTAAGGGGGTATAACCGTTTGAAAGTGTCAAAGATTGGATTATTTTTTTTTATATATTTTCATAGATTGGTGTTTTAGAAATATTATAAAACAAGTCCGATGTAAAAATTCGGAAAATTGACGAAGTTATAGGCATTTGAATGAAACAACCCATGTAGCATGGGGCGGCGCGGCGCACAGTGGCGAATTTGCCCGAAAAGCTGGCCAAAAATGAATCTGCAATTCCCGTGCAAATTATTAAAATATTTTATTGTAATATAACTCTAAGAGGCTAAAAGTATAATTTTTTAACGTTTAATGTTTAATTTGTTGTTTTAATTATAATTATATTATTAAAAATATTAAAAGTATTGTGGTTTGTAGTTTTTAGTCAAATAATTACGCAGTCATTACTGAAACATTAATATTTGTATATATTTTAACATTATTATATCGCATACTTATACATAAATATTTATATAAACATTTGGTACATAGCACTGATGATCAACGAGATGCTTTTCTTGCGGAATTTTAAACGTTATAATTACTAAGTGAGAGCTCAACCGCAATGTTGTCACTATTAACTTCCGTCTTATTTTGACTCGCATAAATATCTGATGAAAGTGCTATCTGTAGGTGAACAGTGCATGTTTTATGTATAAATGAGTTTCATTGCGCGTTGTAGCATACGTCACTTCTGTAAATCTTCCCGAATACACCTTTACTTCCGAATTTCTAATTGCACAGTATTCAATTATTTATTGCAATGCAATCACTTGCCTTCACTCTGATATATAATATACAGAATAATATAATATAATATACTCGTGTATATGCAAAGACTGAATGGATCGGAAATTATACTCGTATCAGTGTACACAAAAATGAGAATATTTGCCAAAATAGCAATTTGTTGCAAAAAACTGCAACGGGGTCTTAAAGTGCATACCTTGAGCTTTCATTTAAAAAAAAGAATGGTGCTTGAGCTCGCTTGAGTTGTAACTTTTTGCTTACGAATAAACAATAAATGAATATGCTTTCAGTACTTGTTTATAAGAACTTTTACAGACTTCACATTTAAAACAATAATAGTGTATATGATACTACACCACAATATATAATGTTTATTTTGATAGCTGGACTCGATAATCTGAAAATAAATCTCAAAGTAGACCTTAAAATTTCGAGCGTCAACTTTGAACTGACACATCTCAGCAAGGGCTGCAGTTTATATATTTACATTAGTAAGAAATTATGCACAAATATGTCATAAATAAATGGCACTAATTGGATTTAGCAAATTTAAAACTTTTACATTCTGATTTTTGGCCAGCTTTTCGGGCAAATTCGCCACTGTGCGGCGGCTCGATCGGTCTCGTTTTTCTCGAAACTATATTTTTCATTACGGTGGCCCTAAAAACTCGCGCTACGTTCAACCAAATCACTTCCAATTTTGCATGCAGAATCATAATAAGATTCCACATCGTCCAACGGAGGCTTTTTTTATTCTGATTCCCCGTTTATTATTTATAAAGAAAAAAGGTGGATTTTTCTCTTAGAAAAATCTAACTTTACCTTTGATCTCTCACCATTTCATTATTTTTCCAAATTTTCAAAATCGGCTCCGTTGGATGATAGCTATTGACATACTTTATAAGACAATTTTATTGTTTTTGATTTCAGACACGACATACAGCTGTTTTCAGGGCCACCGTTTAGCCGTCTAAAATCGAAAGACTTTCGGATGTGGATGCATAACTTCCCAAAAACAATAGTTTTTTAACTGATACTTTTTCTTTTAAGTAGTTTATAATACTATGTAAAGATAGTAAAAAAACGGGAAATCTGCATCAAGCCGTCGACTTGTAAAAAAATCCACAAAAAGTACACATTTTCCGAGGGTTCAAACGGGTATACCCCCTTAAATACCTATCACTTCCCTTGCCTAAAGTCGCAACTATTCCTCCGTCCCTATATAACTATGTCCATGGTATCATAGACATGTATAGTCGGAGCATAAGCTGAGGGGGGTGGTAAGGTTCGCGGTAAGGGGAGCGATTCGAGTAAATCGGGTAACGCAGTGGTTATGCATGCCGAATGCATCCGAAGCTAATCGACGTACCTGTATCTGAACCTCTGCCTTTTCCCCTCCAAGCCTACCTCCCCCTCGGCAATATTCCCAGCTTCTGTTCCGTCTATACATATATGTCTATGCATGGTGTGAGGCTGCTTCGCACACTACTACAGTTTTCCCTATCCGTTGCGCGCCCATATTATCATTGGCTTTCGAGCTCTCCTTCCGCGCGGCTCGAGTAAACATCATGGTTCTTCATAACCGTTTGGAGAACCGAAATCGATAATATAACAATTTACAAGCCCTGGTTCTTTTATCATGCTTTGGCACATCAAGGACGTATCAAGCAGTAATTTCTATAAAATTAAGGTCTGCAATTTAAACAACTTCTGCAGAGAGAAAACTGTGGAAAATTGCTTACCTAACTTAATTTCGATGTGCGATAAAGTTTGCTGGAAAATTGTACCTAGGGTGGATGAACCAGTAAATGAATACGTACCAGTGAATGGACAATTTTTTATTAAAATGAGTAAAATAAGCTTTAAAATAAGTAACTAATTGATTAGAGACTTCTTTTAATTTCTTGCTGCAAACAATTTTTGCAGCACGTGGGTCATGGGATCAATCGCTCTCCAAGCATAATTTTCTAATAGTGTTCATTCATTAGCCTTAAGTGTTCATTTATTGGTGCGTTTACCCTACCATGAAAATCTATAATGAACATAATCCTGCGACGAAACTTCACTGGCAATAATTTACATTGTACGAAAGATTGACGCTGTCTGCTTATGTTCTTCCACAAAATTAATAACGGAGGGGTTTCAATAGGGGCAAGGAAAAGAGTTAACCACGATATAAAAAAAGCAATTTCGGAGGAGGGTGCACAGGTCACGGAGAAGAAGTTTAGGATTTTCCCCTATGGTAACTATTCATGAGGTAGCGGTTTCTCTTCGATTGAATAGAAAGTCTTTATTATGCCGATTATCACGTATCTATTTATTGAAATGTAACTGATAGGTTCTTCATTTACACTTAGGGCGCTAAAATGGCTGCCGGAACTTCGCCTCCAAAAGTGAGCGACGTCAGTCGTGGTTTGCCTGGTTTTATATGTTACACAGACATTTCTGCATTTCGATGGTTTATTAAAAAAAGGCAAATCTGTTCCCTCAACGAAGACACGGCGAAGGGTGACACGGTAAGAGAACGGTGGCGCGAATCGAATCGTTACATCCAGTCCTCTAACGGCCAGATTCTTTTGTCACAAGGTTTCGTTCTCAGCACACCGTCAGCGTGGCCGTTCCGACGCGATGTGAATAACATAGCAAACACTGTATGACAAGGCGTTAATAAATAGAATGAAAACATGGTTTATTCGCTTCCAGCTTCTTTTTCCTTCGGCTCCTTACGGGCCGCCTGTTTCTGCAGAATCGTCTGGATGTCCGCGAACGATTTGCGCGACGTCTCCGGCATCACCACAGCCGCGACGATCGCTACCACGAGCGTGATAGCGGTGAACCCGTAGAACACTATGTAGAAGCCTGCTGCGTCAATCACAATCTGATAACATTTCGACACGATGATCGCCAATATAAAGCCATAAATGATGGCGATCGTGTTCGCTAGGCTTTTCACCCTTATCGGGAAGATTTCGGAGGAGACGACGAACGGGATAGGCGCCAAGCCGAGGGAATGGGAACCGAAATAGACCACGAGAGCGGCCAGCGGGGCCCAAGAGAAACTCTTCACGTTCATCTTCAGATGCTCGAGGAGGAAGTAAGATCCTACGATGCCGAGGCACAATGTACAGACGAACGCCGATATCAGGTAAAGGGGCTTCCTACCGAACATGTCCACGACGAACGCGGACGCTATACTCGCTATCAGGGCCACCCCGCCGAGGATAATCAGCGCCATATTGGTAGTAATGGCGGAGGTGACGTTTTGTAACAGAAGGCCGGCATACGCGTGTATAGCTATCAGTCCAGAAAGCTGCTGCCCCGTCATTAACAGCAGCAGGATGAGTAGTGCTTTTCTGTATGCTCGATCTGTGAAAATCTCCTTCAAGCTTCCGTCCTGTTGCTCCTTTACGAACGTAGACATTTCGTCGAGTTCGTCGGTGTTGTCTTTCGTCCCGCGCAACCATATCAGGGCCAACTCGGCGCTTTTTCGGTTTCCCTTCTGCAAGTAGTAGTACGGCGACTCGGGCAACCATAGGAATGTTAGGATGAAGACGATCGTTGGTATCATACTGATGTATACTAATATCTGTGAAATGGAGTAAATGGATTACCATCGTCGTTGTAGTATACAAGTTTATAGAATGAACGAAAGGCGTGCAAAGGAATTGGTATCAGATATTTCTGGCGTAGGTATACGTGTAATGCATAATCATTAATTCGTTTGAATTTATCATGAGTATAACGGAACTGTCATTGTCCGAAGTTTAACACTTGGTGTGACGTCGATGTGTTCTCACGGCGATATTGTCTGCAAAGCACCGGAAGTATTGTACGAGCATCCCTGAACGTTTACTTTGAAGGGAAGGCAAGCGAGTTATGGGCTTTTTACGCTGTGTACAAAATTCTCTCAGCAGAAGCGACCGCTTGGAAGGGCCCGGCTGACTAATGGGTTACAAAAAATATGGGGTCATTTTTATGACTTTTTTCGTATGTATAAATTAAGCTGCATTCTGTTCAAAAAGAAATTTGATATCTTAAGAAATAGTGCCATAGCAGATAGCAGCCCCTTCTTCCAAGGCCTTTTCAATCATTTCATGGTTACAACATTTACGGTACCAAAGATATCTCAGAGATTACTGGACCGATTTGAATAAAATTTTGCATGAATATTCTTAAGACTATAATCTAGTACTTGCCGGTGTCGGTTCTGAAAGAAATTATTTTTTGAAAAATAGCAGCTACTGAAAGTGGAGCATGTGATTTTTTACCTAATTTTTCATCTTCTTTTGTTAATAAAAAACAACACCAGACACTAATTGGAAAATCGTCTCGACAAGTAATAGATCATAGTCTTAAGAATATTCATGTAAAATTTTCGTCGAATTGGTGCACTAAACTCTGAGATATTTTCCGTACCGCAAATGCTGTAACAATGAAGAGGCCTTAAGGGAAGGGGCTGCTATGGCACCATTTCTTAAGACATCAAATTCCTTTTTTAACAGAATACTACTTAATTTATACACCACAAGGTGTATATTTTGATTTTTAAATATGACGTTTCTTTATATGAAAAAAAAATCATAAAAATGACCCCATCTTCCGATCAGCCAAGGGTAGGTACAAACCCCTTAAGGGGGGTTGTCAAAAGCCAATGGAGATGTATACATATATGTAAAATTTGAGAACAATCCATCCAGTAGATTATTCTTATTGGTTGCTTCTGAAGAAGTAACCTCCCCATAAGAGATGAATTTTTCAAAACCTGGCGCCACTCGAAGTGTTAATTATTTACTTTAGTTATGCCAGTGAAATGTTTATCCAATTTCTCTGCAACGCTATCGAGTCCGCCACATTTTCACTGGCAGCTCGTCGGCCTTACCTTTTCGTCTACTCGTGGCCCGACACCGTACACTATCATTATTCCCAAGTTAAGTAACAGGGGCATCATCGTGTTGGAAGCTCCCCTGATTTTCGTCTCGACGATTTCTCCGAGGTATATCGGAACCATAGCGAAGAGAGCCCCGACAGATATGCCACCGACCAGCCTTCCCACAAACAGTTCGACCCATGAACCAGCAATTAAGGTGAGGACCCAACAGATCAGAAACGGCACCGAAGTTAGGTAGAGAAACCATTTTCTACCGATCAGGTCTAACAGCAAGGCGGATAGAATCGGTCCAAAGCAGGCGCCTATCGGCATTGCTGTGACCACCCATGCTCCTTGATTGGAAGTCAAATGCAGGCGAGATGATTTCTCCTCGAGTTTGGGCAGGCTAGGTGTTGGCCAGGCGAGCATGAATCCGCAGGCGAGCAACGGTAGAGTAGCTTCAAACGAATAGAATTTTATTACATCAGTCAGTCGGTCATAGGTAAGGGAGACCGGGGTAAAGTGAACCTCGGGGTAAAATGAGCTTCCTTAATTTGTTCTTTAACAATAGAATATATTTACAAATTTTGGTGACGTAATAAATATATGTAAATTCATTTAAAACATTAGATATTAATTTTTAGTGACTTCCGATTAGTTTTCGTTTCCATTTAGCTTTTCGGATAAATGAGTCAGAAATGTGTTATTTTAACTCCAAATTTTATCTGCGTGTTTAAAACAAGCTTATAAATGTACATATACACGCGTTTGCGAAAACATTAATCCTAATATTATTAAATAATTCATTTTTCACTGAGTACATATTCGGGGTAAAGTGACCGGGGTAAACTGAGCTGCAAATGGCTGCTAAGAACCGATGCGCAAGTGATGTGCGCAATATCCTAACCTATCAGCTGGCTAGAAAACCACGCGGCGTGGTGGAACAGAAACTAACCCCCAAAAAAATGAAAAATCTGTTACAGATTTTGACAATCACGGTGCAAAAAAGCCAGAAACTGCCGTGCTAAACACGTCATTTCAGCGCAAGGGGTTAATATTAACCTATATCCTTCATTAAAGTTCTTATTTTGTTGCATCTGACTTTACCCCGGATAGGAGTTCACTTTACCCCATGTACCACTTGCATCATTTCTTTCAAGTTGAATTTTAACATACTCTAAGTTTATCAATAGTAATGTTTAAATTATATAATAAATCTATTTCCACGCATTTTTATTGAAAGGGAAAAATTTTATTCGAATTCAAACTTTTTCGGGCTCACTTTACCCCGGTCTCCCCTACAACCAAGGGGGTTCGCAGACTATTTTCCGGGCGAGGGGGCAAGCTTTGGATTGACGGTAAAAAAAATATAGTAGCTAATGACAAAACAACCCTGTCGATGACATCGACGAATCGGATCATGAAACACGCGGTGCGATTGGGGTCGCCCTCTTGCTTTTTTTAACCAACTTTGTAGTGCCAATTTAATTAAAAATAAAAAACGAAATTTAAAAATATTCACTTGTTTAGTGTAAACTTAATAAAGATCAGTTTTTAAAAATTAGCGATTTTTTCTCAAAAACCGGGGGGGAAGTGCCCCTTTTGCTCTCGTCCGGACGACCATGGGGGTACAACCCTTTCACGGTTTAGCCTGTATGACGCGTATGAGCACGCGTTAAGTTGAACGATCCGAGTTGAGACGTTTGATGCTCGCACGGTGGGAAATTCGTGAGCGCTGGTTGCGGTGACGAGCCGTGTTGCTGAATTTGATTTGGCTTCTCCATTGGCGTAACTAATTAGGGGGCCGGGGGGTCAGGCCCCTGATCTTTATTAAGTTTACACTAAATAAGTGAATATTTTTAAATTTTGTTTTTAAATTTTCAATTAAATTGGCACTACAAAATGCGAATTGGCCTCCCCAAAACGCGGAATGGCCCTCCCAAACAACTATTGAATAAGTTAAAAACATTCGTTTGTTCGTAAAATCCTATCTTAAAAGAAACAAATATTTGGGCCGAAATGCTATTTGCAGTGCAACTAAATAAAAAAAATACAATAATGTTCTTATTACGTTAAATTATGAATTAAAACTATTAGAATTAAGCTGCTGAATGTAGGTAAATCTACCTATATAAAATAGAGAGATAGGGAGACCTGGCCCTCGTCAGACAAAAATCCTAGTTACGCCGATGGGCTTCTCTGCGCGTTGCGAGCGTAAAATTCGGTAACGCTGCGCTCGGACGCGGCTCGTCCTTACAGTGAGCGCTCGCGAATTTTCCACCCTGCGAGCACCAAACGTGCCGACTCGGGTCGTTCCCACGTCGGCGACTGTATAAATTGACCTTTATTCGATCTACATTAGGCAGAGTTGGGAATTATCCGAATAAATCTTTATTCGAATACTCTTCCCAATAAAAATTTCGGATAAATTGAAGTTATTCGAGAATAATTCTACTTGACAAAATAAGACGAAAGTCAAGAGTAACGAAATTGCGGCGGAGGCTTTGTTTTTCCGTTATTAATGTTTGAAAATACGGCGCGAGGAACGCCTGAAACACGGCAACTCGGCGATCAGCGACGCGCGTTGCGTAGGTCAGTGCGGTGCGTCTACTATCTGTCAATTGCTGAACACTCTGTGTTTTGACGAATTTTTATAATAAATATGGATGACTTGGAACATGAAGACTGGACACTTTTCATCCATTCTTTTTCATTTTATTCAATAGTAAAACGGTTAAGTCATAAGAAAGGAGATAGAAAGCTGCTATAGGTGGAACAATATCGACTGGTCGCTCAGGATTATTCGGGACCTGTCCTCAGCGCACGGTTTCATTTATTATCCCAACTCGCAGAAACGTGTGTTATGTTGCTTTGAGATAAATTAAATGTATGCGAGGAAATGGCAGTCGAAAGGGTGGCTTTTCGCGTTCGACTGGTTTTACTTGAAGGAATTAGTTCGTCGAAGTGGTGATAAAACGGAATACAAATTGCTGTCGACGTAGGAGGCAATAGTATTTCAGTAGTATAATTTACTTCGTAAAGATCGCGTGAACTTTTCCGCTCGGCCTCGCAAGCACCTTGATTTTCTACTTCGATAGTCTTCTAGGAACTTGATTTGAAGAGTCACGTTCCCTCTCGCATGATTCGAATCGTTAAGTAGTGGATATTGTTCGGCATATTGAGAGCACATTTATAGCGCGTGCATCACAAAAGAATTTCACGGTGTTAGAGCCACGTATTTTCTCGAAAGTATCTATTTACAGTCTGCCCGCGTGAAAAAAAGGATATGAAATATTCAAACATTTTTGAGCCATGCAATTGGAAATGTATCATCGAATATTCGAATGATTTTGAATACGAATACTTTCTTCGAATATTCGACTATTCCAAGCTGAAATTCGAATTCTGTGGTATTCGAATATTCGTTGCAGCCCTAAGTAGTCGAGACGCGAGGGAATTGTCCAATTTAGGCGATCGCCTATCGTTGCTTCGAATCGACAACATTTTCGTACTTCTATGATGTACAGGATATTTCTGAAATAAGCCATGAAGCTTTGAAAATTTCGTGTATAAAATTGTAGTAGTAGTTCTTCAAAATAGTAGGATGTAACTTAAACCGCGTCAAGTATTCTTGTAAAATTCTACCGCAGACGAGTATTATTTACAATTGACCGTGATAAGGAGATCCGTTTATATCGTTAAAGTAGAGCTCTTAAAATTTAAAGACTGTATTTCGGGAACACTTTCGATAAAGGTACGAAAGATTTACCTATAATACTGGCTACTATTTGTGGGCGTAAATGTTTCCTGTCATCGTTAGCTCCTTCTTCCACTTTCTGCACCTCTGCAATTTCTTCAGTCATCGTTGCGCAGTCTGGATCTGTAAACTAAAAAGAGATTGGTTTCATTATCGTAGCTATGTTGAACTTAATCAACGCCACCGTTCAAGTGGCTTACACGATGAAAATAAAGATTTAGGTAGTAAGAAAGAAGCAGCATTTCCTATAACATTCAATATGCTGAAGGTTCGTATTTTCCTCCTTGGACGATAAGAAAAATATTTTCCTTGTAGGCATACAACGTAACGAGTGCAACATTCACTCCGCGTAATATGCTTAACAGCTCGTACGTGAATTTCATTCCAGATACGCGAATCGATGTCGCAATTTCACCACCTGACAGGTGCGCATCCAGCCACGAAGGAGCTATTCTTCAATCATAACGCGCTTCGTTGCGAAACAAATGATTACGGGACCGAGAGTCATTTGTATCATCTTAATCTAAATATTAAATTAAGAATTGAGGACGTAGCAGCAAGAGTTATGACTTTGTAATATATGTAAAAAAAATTCTACGTCGTTTGGTGCACGTTTGATGCTAATTCGATAACAAATGAGCGATTTATTACAAATTTCGAATCTGCACCCATTACCTTTTTTGCGCAATACGAATGCTCCAGATTTGGAAAATTTGCCAAAAATAGAAATAAAAACTTATCAACCGAATAACTATTACTTATTGTGTGAAAATATGTATTTTTCAATTAGTGTCCTCTTTTTAATTTTAAGTCAAAGCAATAATTTTAGAAATAGTTTTTTTTTTAATTTACTTGAAATTGATAAAAATGCACCCCTCTTCCTGCAAGGTCCCCAATTATCTTGTATTTTACACGGTCAGAGCTAATTTCTCTGTTCGAGAAGTCACTAACCAAGATCTCCTACAGAAACATCAAAATTAACATTGAACTATTCGCCTGTATCCATGACCTGTGACATTTAATTCATATAACTGGATATCCAGTTTCCTCTCTGTTGTTACGTTAATGTAGCACATGCCAATCTCTCAAAGAGATATCAAACCCTTCCCTACAGTCCAATCTCGATAAACCGACTTCCGATTAATCCGAGCTCCGCTGAAACCCATGTCCTCTTATTTCAAAACCTCGCTCTCAATCGATTTCAAACGTCCATCCATTACACGTGCACTCGACTAATTGTAAGAATAGGCTCCATCTTCGAAACCGATTTTCTCGAAAGCAGCTCGTCATCTGCTCCTCTATTTATTCTTTCACCTTGTACGTCCCCTCAAAAAAATAAGACGTATAACACACACCTACAAGATGATGTTACTGCCGTTCCATCAAAGAATAACGACGACATCGTGCAAGGTGAATCGATTAAACTAATAAAGCCAGCAGGTACACAGTTAGCCCACTTGGATCGTAATTGATCCCCGCCGATTAAACGGCTCCCTTATGCCACAGGGAACGGCTCGAAGCTTAATGGTAACGACCAATTGGCACGATCGTTTCACCCCCGAAAAGGATCGAGCTGTTAAACGCTATTTAAGCCCTGCAAGACGGGGCTTTTAACAGAAGGGTTCACCAACCAAACCGCGAAGCAGCCAGTCGAATCGGTTGAGCTAGCTGAGCCAGCTGCTCGTTGATCGTGTAAAGGAGCTTAATCCTTTAATCATTTAAACGCGTGGCATTAATAGCGGCGGCCCGGCGGAGGGGGTAGATTTAAAATAGCATTAGATAGGCAGTGGCGGTTAGTCGGGCTCGAAGAACGAGTAGTCGTCGTCCAACCGTGTCAGCGATTGAGCGAATTGAAACGACGACAGTACGCGCTGGCACGTGACATATCACACAGAATTACGGTAACTGCGGTGACATTAATCGACCGTTCGCACCTTGCGATAGCCAGCGATCACGGCGCGATCTGCACGGATCGATCTATCCCGACGAACCTCGAGAGCCACCCTCGTTTCTCTTCGGTTCTTCCTCATCTTCCCTTTTTTTCTCTCCCCCTGCTCTCTCTCTCTCTCTTCTTCATTCATGCATCCCGGAGTGACGTTTCGTTTGGACGCGCGTGTCCACGGTTAACGAGGATTCTCTTTGCGTTCGCGAGAAGGGGAGAGAAAGAAAGATCACGCTCTCTTTCTGTGAAGGGTGCATCGACGTTACTCGAGAGAACATGGGGACGTTTCTTCGGTTGTTCGGAATCTCGTCGGATGAAAACAGAATCGATCAGGCGACCGGGCTGACGGTGAGGCAGAAGAAATTAGTGCAAAACACGTGGGCTGTGATAAGAAAGGACGAGGTGGGATCCGGGGTGGCTGTGATGATTGCGTGAGTGATGCTTTTGCAATTCTTAAGGCGCACAGCTACGATAATACAGAAATGTCGAGTGTCACGTGAGACTTTAATCTCACGAGGCAATTATTTTATTATCTTGTCATTAGTTTCATGAAATTAGACTCTAATCAGACAAATTCCATGATATATTTTCAAAAATCTAATCTCGCGACTGTTTCCATTATTTATATTTATAGTTGTTGCCAAGATTTTTGTCTAATGTAAAATCTCATCGTGGATTCGCACCTTTGTGACGTCCCGGCGATCGAGCTATTTGCATATTCGAATAACGATGTTTGTAATAGTGATAACTGCTTCTTGGAAGCTTCGCCGATTAGAACTGTTACAAACGTGCTCCGCGAAAGCCTTAGAATCCATTCCAGTTGCGATTTCTTGAGGCAACAGTGACATTGACGCACGTATGTGTTTCCCGATTGATTTTGGCTTAGAAGGAAATGTTTGTGTTGGTGTTATCGAGCAAAATGCGAGCGTGTATTGATCGCATCGATTACGCGTTTATCGACATTCTGCTAGAAAAACTGAGTAGGATAAACGATGTTATTAACACATTAACTATCGCGAGTGCCATTTTTGTAGCACTGTGGTCTTAGCAATCAGTATTACTCGCGCGACTACTGATATCGTTCTTGAGCTCCCACGATAGAATTTTCGTTCGAGTAGTGATGCTTATTTCGCCGGTCAACTTTTACCAATTCTATGAATGTCTGTTGCACGTGGACTCAGAGACCAGATATAACGCCTGTCATATCTGCTACACAAAGCACACAATAGAAAAACCAATAAATATTCATGGCGGTCGTGTTATTTACACATATCATATGTTACGTAATATGTTCCACGAAAAGTATTCCACGCTTCTCTCAATCGTGCATGATTGTCTCTCCTTATGTTGCTTCGTACGACCCTTTGGAGGTGCTGAGAAAATAATTTTTCTATCGCTTCGTCCTCTTTAAATTCCTTCACCCATTACGATGTTTAACCCTCAGCATTCGTGCGCGTAATTTTTATCGCTCCTTTCATTGTGTGCAAATAGAATTCAATTAACCATCGCACGTTTATGTTAATCGAGGTCTATTATTGTGCTAATGAAGCGCTCAAATCTTAAGGTGATTAAGCTCGAACAAATTACAACTATGCTTTTGTCGATCAAAGACGGAATTTTCAATTAGCAGTTCGATGCTGCGAGCCGTGGCGGATTTAACGGCCGGGCAATTGCCGCCTGGGCCCCTGCCCAAGAGGCCCTCCCAGTGCCCCATCTTCAAAAAAATTTGTGATTTTATCCAACCACTAGATTTGTTATCCTGTACGACTACATTTAGCTCGATTCTAGTAAACTGCCTCTCTGGAAAAAACGAGCCCCTCAGAACGTTTGCCACCTGGGCCCGGTCCCTTAAATCTGCCACTGGCTCCGAACGATACATATTTTAGACATGTTTCTAATGACCATGATATCTGTACGTTGATTCACGTATTTCACATCTCTGACCCGGCGTACCTCCATTGCTTCACATGTTCTTCCAGGTTCTTTAAAAAATATCCAAAGTACCAACGATATTTTGGCGCGTTCAAGGACATTCCAGTAAACGAATTGCCGTGTAACAAAAGGTTCCAGGCTCATTGTGCCAGCGTAATTACAGCCTTAAATAATGTTATCGATTCCTTGCACGACCCAGGATTAATGGAGGCTAGCCTAATCGGCTTAGCCGAGAGGCACAAAAAGCGCGGTCAAACAAAGGAAGAATTTCAGGTATAAATGGGATGGTAATAAAAGAGAATCGATCGCAACCTAGCCGTACCATTTGATAGAGTTGGGCATCATTCAAATAATTGTACTGTTGGATGCGAAAACGGCCTCGGGACACTCAGGCCCCTTTTGCATAAAATGCATAATTAGATTCCTCGTTCTTTTCTACATATGCCCTCTAAATTTCATTGCAGTATCTTTAAAATTGACAGAGCTATGGTAAATTTTGTAAATCGATGGTGACCAACTGAGCCTAACTCGTATCTATGACAAATATACATCGACCTGAACATGACACGATCTATGACTATTTTTATCGGTACATTTTGTCAATATTCTATATTTTTTCCAAATATCAGGCAAATATTAAATAAATAATATAAGATAATGTTAAAAAATATTTTCTTGTTTATTTCTCCATTTGATTCACGAAGGGCCTAAGAGGGCTATAATTAATATTAATTTCACTGTTTAATTTATTAGATAATTCCGATTGTAATAATGCGGCTACAAAGGAGATATATCAACATTTTAATTGTCATAGGCAGCTTCACCACAATTTCACTTTGTACACAACATTCTCTCGAATTTGACTTTTTGTACTGAGGGCCTTCTTGCATCCAGCAGCCCAATTCTTTCTGTAAATTAGCATACATTCGGTTAGATTCCACTCGTCCATGCATCATGTAGGTATTATTATCGATGTGCATATTGCACGACGAGAATAGCACCGAGGATTTACTGCGATAGAAAGTCATACCTATGATTAGTAACTGTTCGGTTGGAATAATTTCTAGTTTTCATATAAAGATCTCGTCAGTCACAAACCATTCAATGCAGATTGTTGTTATACATAATCGATTATCCGAATGAAATGATCCGCAGAATATAGACAACCATTTAATTTCATCCCATTTGAAATGCTTAACACTAGAACTACAAAACCTATTAAAATTTGGTAATAAATTTACCATTTTTAAGTATGAGAAAAGTGTATGTTTAGTTTTGTATTCTTAGAGAATATCAACATTAAAGGACTATGAATAAAGGTTGATTTTCCTAGCATAATGTATTTTATAAACAAAGTCATTTTGACTGGTCAGGTAGAAATAGGTGTACATTAATTGTCGGTAGTTGCAGTGTTAAAAAAATATTTGTATGTATCGCGAAGAAGAGACACGTGCACGAATATTATTATTGAAAAGCTCGTTTGCTTTCTAGAACTTGAAGGGAGTGATATTGGAAGTTCTACGTCAGGCATTGGGAAAGCAATTCACACCGGAAGTAGCTGAGGCGTGGAGTAAAACACTGGATGCAGCGTTCACAAAGATATACGAAGTGTTCTCGACCTGAAGAACGAGCATTCACGACTTCGCCAAGATAACGCACCGATTTATTTTTAATACTCGCCAAGTATTAAATACTGTATATAAAACGCACTAAATTTTCGTGTTCGAACGATCGTGGAACGAAGAGAAACGTGGAGCCCCACTGCGCACATCGAACAGAAATATGTATGCAGCCTCTATTTAAGATTGTTAATCTTTTGTGTACTGTAAACTCTATATGCAATGTAATATACACATTTATTCCCCATTTATAAATCGCCCTCATTGAATTACGAGTCACAGTGACACTTCGCGATCCAAACGAAACCAACCCCGCTCTATGCCCTGCTTGTTAATTGAACTCTCCTCAAATCAAACGAAATTGATTGCATGGTATCTACATAACCGTCGCTCTGATAACGATTACACGCAACCGATGTAAAGATACTTCGATTAACGTACCGATAACCGTCGATTTTCAATTTTATCGGAATACAATTTTATTATTATCCAATATATGGAGGAACAGTGCAGTTACAGATACATCCTTGTCGAGCTGGTGATTACGCGCCGCGTATTTTTTCGCGCACAATCGAAGGCACTGAATTCTAGAATACGTAGATGGGTCAAGGGTCATGTGGAATTCTATAGAACTATTCATACGTAAGTACAGCTCTCTTGGAAGCCGCGGAATGTGGGAATTGTGACGAAGCTCCGCGCGTTATAACTTGCCACGGTCCGGAGTTAAATATCGTCAACTTGGAGAAATTACGGCAGAGGGTCGTCTTTAAATTACGTAAGACTTTTTTGGAGAGAGAGAGAGGAGGTGTAGAATTTCTTACGTTTTATTAAGAAGAGCGGAGATGGAGCCAGGTAGTATCTTCCGCAATATTTTTTTAACCTAATTCTCAGTAGGGGAATGTCCAAAGTATCGGGCAGCGAAGGCTACCGGCCAAAGGTAGATCTCGCTTCTAATGTTAGTTAACTGCACTATCGATGGAGAAATAAATAAATACTATAGTCTTGAGCAACGTATTCCGGTGACGTTCAGTTTTCTTCAGTGTTATGTACCTACCAGAGTTTTAAGACGTTTAACGTTTACTCTGATTTTCCGTACGACAGTAGTTATTTTCCAAAGCTGATTTTTTGTTTCGCAGGTAATTAAATAATTTTGTCATATTACGTACATTATTTTGAGGCTATCAGGTATACATAAATGCTCCGGTGTTTGCAACTTGCTTTGTATATTATGCATCAAACCTAACACTTTTTTTACGTGCTTACCGTGCGGTACCGGCCAAATTTTATTTAATTTTTTCCTGTAATTAAAGTCCTTCGGTTTTTCTTCTTTGTTTTTCTGCAGAAAAGTATCCGAAACTAAAAAGAAAAACGGAAAATAGACGCAGAACGATGTGAATGCGGCTTTGAAAATGTTACTATAAAACAAAATTAGACTAAACCAAACTAAACTAAACATAAGTTAGGCTTTGATGAACAGGTCACTGAGTGCATTATTTATAAAAAATCATTCAATGATTTGTTGCAGTGCATGAAATGCACAGACCAAGAAAATGTCGATCATTCTGCCTGTGATATTTGTAGACGTGCCTAAATAAATGTTGTATTGTATTTTTAAATGTTTCTACTAACATTCTTAATTACTTAGACCTTAAAATCTACTAACTTAGTAGTTGGCCAGTAGTGGACGACAATTTTTCGTTCTTCGCGAATAACAAGTTTTTTATTCCAGCGAATTATTAATCTCTATGATAAAATTTAAGAAAAACGATTTGTCACTTTCTGTTAAGCACACTTTGTACTACAAATTACTTGTTTGGAATATGATTTTTGCCTATAATAGCCCAAGTTATAGTACAGAAACTTAGAGTGGCCGGTTCTGCAGGACTCTCCCCTATAAGTATCCTAACAAACGATGTTTCATATATGAATTATGTAAATCTTTAAAACGATTTTAATAACTGATAAAATTCAATGTAAATATATTACGTGAAGAAGGGGTTGGAATATAAAATCTTACGAATTTTTATACTGGGGGACGGAGGGGGTAAGAAATCGCAAAAATTTATCTTACGTAATTTAAGGGATCTTCGTAGTGTAACGGCTGGGTAAAACTCAATTCTTCGGGAATTAAGAAAATAAACAAGTATTGCGCGTATCATTTTGCACGTTTGTGGCTTTAATCTGTCACTTTGTAATGCTTTAAAAGAAATTTGTAAGTAAAAACTACCACCCATAGCCACATTCGCATAGTTTAAGAATCCCGTTTCCTTTTTGTGTTTTGGATAACCCTTACAGTACTTTTCGCCAACGCCAGAGTCACCCGATTATTTTTCAACGCTCTCTCTGTATCTGCTATGTTTTTCTCACTGCCACGCAAAAATTCAGAACAATAGTTCACGATAAAATAAAACAGCCTGCTCAGCCGCAAACTAATTTTTCGAGCCGTTTTTGTACAAAAAATTCATAAAGGATTACATATTGCGTCTGAAAACGCAAGTATTTTCGGGATTTTTTGTTTAAAAATTGAAATTTTTTTAAATAAACTGTTGTACATTCGAAAGTATATATTTTAAAGTTCTAGTAGGTTTTTTTGGCTATGCGATATCTAAATAAATAATGGAATTACAAGCGATCTCCCGGCAGTGTTTTTTCATTACGGTGAACCACTGTAGCTTTGACCTGGTTCATCAGAAAGAAAAAATTCGTCCAACTTTAGTTAGTATATTAGATTATTTTGTCCTTAATAGTGGCTTTCTCATTTCCGTTGCGTAGCTTTTATTTTACAGATGAAAAATGATGAAACATGAGCGCGATTTTGTGGTGAAAATCGATGGTGAAAATCGATAAATTAATATTTTCGGATAATGAACGATTGAGGACAAGATAATCCAATATACTAACTAAATTCCCGCGAATTTTTTTATTTCAGATGAACTAGGGGTGTGTTTCAATTCACGCATTGAGCGCATGAAATTGGTGGCATCGTACAAATTCCCTGGAATTTCTCTCACTTGCCACCAATCCGATGCCACTTGCGGTGCGTGAGTCGCGCAGGAACCGCAGGAATTCGAGATTTTCACAAAAAAATTAAAAAGTCGCGAATTTTTAGTAGCGCACACACACAAACGATTTTTTTCTTGAAATAATCGCCATTTTTCGGCCACCAATTTTATAATTTTTTTTGAATTTTAGTTTGTATTGGTGTCGCGAGAAACTACGGGTCTAATAAACGAGAATCACACCTTGAAATTGGATTACGTCATTTTTTAAGACCAATATTACGGCAACACTACAGAAGAACGTTAAAATGTTTGCCAATCAGCACCGCCCTTTCTAAAGCACATGTATATTTCATACCAACTTTTTTGCAGTCTCTATGATAATAATAAACATTGGGTAAAAGGATACATATGGATTTGCGTTCATTGTTTTGCAAATACATTAAAAAGAAAGTGTTTCTTGCACGGAAAACGACTGCCCACACTGCGGTCCACATTAGAGCATACTGGTTTCGCGCATGGATATACTGTTGATTGGTAGTAAACCGGCAGGGAAAGTGCTACGACCAATCACGTGTGTCAAATCCGTGGGAGCTGCGCAGATCGGTCGCAAATCGGTAGGGGCGTCGGTATGCTCTTATATGGAACGCAGTGTAGTCCCCTTAAGGCAGGATACCACCTTTGACTGCGATTTTTGGAGGCGTTTTTCATGAATTTTTTTGCATACAATGAATGCGCAGAAACAAAATCGGTTTTAGTCATTTATTAATGTAACTTTAATCGGTAATTACACATTTTTTGAAATTGAAAAAGTAAAAAATAATCTCTTGTAGGTGGCGCCAAAATAAATTCCTTTGGAGAAACACCGTCAGACGGCGTGTCAAATTACTCTTACAATTTTCATCGGATTGACTTGGCACTGTGCAGAATTCTTCCCCGTGGTATAATCTAATGATGTACGTAGGACTTTTGCTGTAGCGTTGCTATTTTTTTTGGTGTACAATTTTATCAACTTTTTTACCCTAAAAAATTGACCTTTCTGTTAAAATGACCGCCATTTTCTTAAAAATCGAAATTACGTAAAATCCCTACGTACAGCATTCAAAAATATTGTTGTTAATAGGAACATTCTTTGGTTTTTTTTCTAAGAGCCACGTACTGAGCAGAATTTGACACGCCGTCTAACGGTGTTCCTCCAAAGGAATGTATGTATTTTGACGCCACCTACAAGAGATTATTTTTGACTTTTTACGTTTCAAAAAATGTGTAATTACAGATTAAAGTTACATTAATAAATGACTAAAACCGATTTTGTTTGTGCGCATTCTTTGTATGCAAAAAAAATTCATGAAAAAACGCCTCCAAAATCGCAGTCAAAGGTGGTATCCTGCCTTAAGGACGGTCCCTAGGACCTCGATCACCCGAGGATAATCGACGAACACGACATTGGGACAATCGTAAGATTATATTTTAACCTGATACGCGATCATTCGTTCAGTAATATTACGATTATAAACTGCACTTTACATTAAACTTCAATGATTTCCTTTGTCCTACAATCAAGCCACCCCTCTCCCACCCCCTCCCCACTCGGATTATGGAACACCAAATCGTATGTATATATTATTTCTAACGCGAACATTGTTGTAGAGTCGCTTGTATCCGAAGTCGTAGCACATCAGAATGCGTAGGAATATTATCTTCTTGTTTATCACTCTGCTGGCTTCCGCCATGTGTTTCATTAACTCTCTTGAATATTAAGATCTTCGCTATTTTCCAAGTATTTCAAAACCATTCTGCCCGAATAATCGGAGCGTAGCTGCGGAACGTAACCGAGCCCGCGAAAGTTGCGCACAGTTTCGAAACGGTCCATCTCTGGTCGCCCGGCGCACAGCACAGAAGAATACATCCTCCCGTGGAAATCATTGAAACCGTACTTAAAGTAAGCGATAGTCACTCACCAAGGGAATAATCAGGCGAAGTTTGAAACTGGCACGTTCAGTCACTCCTGCGAAGTGGCGAACACTCATTTGACACCAGTAACCCTGAGTCACTCACTTTATAAAGTTTGATGTCTCCTCAGGAGAGATAAGAGCAATTTTCCTGGGCTAGGGACGATGATAAACTTCCAAGACCAGGTGCCACCGTCACAATTACCGCCATTTCCCTTGTTGCGAGGCTTATATCATCGCCGCAAATGTACATTCCGTCTGGTAGTAATCGATAATTGATTATCAGGTGCCGTTGCGTGTGGGTAGTATTATTTAGTGTATCGGCATGCACTATCGTCATTCGTCACTATGTCGCCCCCTTGGTATCGGCAATATCAGTTACATTTCATACGTTGAGCACTTTTTACAGTGATAATCTTCCTCTATCTATAGATAGGATTCTTAGATAGGTGACAATAGCCTTCGGTGCGCAATGACAATTGCAAACGGAATGCCTGACGACAACAAAGTCTCGACCCTTTTACATTTCGCGAAGAATCGTAATGTGAGTTTCTTGCACTGTACTTTGCAAAGATAGCAACGCGCGTAGAAGTCAGTGCCGAGACTTGTAGAAAGTCCGTGGGCAATATAACAATCATTAGATTATCCTCTTAGTTTTCTTTGTACAGATCTTGTGTGGTATTTGTGTTTCTTCAGTTATTGGATGAATTCTTCTATAATTCGAGTTAATGAGACAGGTGTAGTAGGGTAAGGGAGTTTTCTCACACCAGATCGCATCCTTCTGTGCTTCAGGAACATCTGAAAAACTTATGGAAAATGATATTTAAAAAGAATTAAACCGAGTTCAAAATGGCTAAGAAAAGCATAAAATAATCTGTCTTATTGCTTTCTTAATAATATACTTAAATATCAATATATACTTTTCGAAGTCGGCGCCATGTTTTTTGTCTTGCTTTTTTAAATTAACTTGATGTTGGTGAACTTGATCCAACCAAACATGTAGCACATACAATGTGTTAATAATGAAACGGATTTTTCATTTTTGGTGTAACTTCAAAACTACTTAACCGATTTTGATAATTCTTCCTTCATGACCTAAGTTGATTGAAGCTAAACTAAATGCAATAAGTCTCACGAAAATCGGTCCAGTAGTTACGGAGAAATTCGCGGACAAACATAATACATACTAACATACATACATACATACATACATGGATACTAGGGCGAAGCGGAGAATTTAAATTTGAATTTTCAGTTTGTCTGGGTGCGGGATAGTTGTCTCTTGATTAACCAAACACAACTGTAAAAAATTTTTGGAAAAATACCCATGTCTTCAGGTTCTTTTTTCTCCTAAAAATGATTATATAATCATACCATATAGGCGAAAATTTAAATTTGAATTTTCAGTTGGCCTGGGTGCGGGATAGTTGTCTTTTGATTAACCAAGCACAACCGCAAACAAATTTTAGGAAAATATTCATGTCTTCAGGTTCCTTTTTCTCCTAAAAATGATCATATAATCATATAATATATGGAATATTTTTCCAAAATTGTTTGCAGTTGTGTTTGGTTAATCAAAAGACAACTACCTCGCACCCAGGCAAACTGAAAATTCAATTTTAAATTTTCGCCAATATAGTTTCGCTCCGCCCTTTGACGTAGGTTAAAAATAGAAAGAAGCGATCTCCTTGAAAACGGACAAACTGGCGTACAAACGTACAAATTCATCTTGTGCCTTAAATGATCTAACACAAGCCACATTCAGTACCTACCATATTATTCTTACTAATTTCCCAGCGTCCAAGCTCCTATACAATTTACGATAGCCTCGTGTTTTATTCCCACCGTTAAGTTCCGGCCTCAGGAATTCAAAATTCCATTGGCGTATCATGAACTCTTAATGACGCAAGATTTGAGACAGATATTAAACACAGGACCATCAGGGGGATTTCCCGAAAATAACCCATCAGGCGAACTATCGCCATCGAATATATTTAGTTTTCTGTTATTTAACGTGGCAAGAGGCTCAAAACACAATTACACTATTCCCGTTCAACAGGAAATTATCTTCCCGTTGTTGCATATTATCGGAAAAATTTAGCTGTATCAATAATAGTCGACGGATAAGATATACCGAGATTCACCAGACTTTTATTTAAAGACAGCGGCACGAATGTGTAACGTTCCGCAGAACTGATTTTCCCGCAGGTATGAGTGCCTGTAACTGCTGCGGATAAGCGTCGTTGCCAGCGATAAACGAGGAGTGGGAGGCTTGCTGACACGTCTTTGCGGTACTGTGCTTAATTAGCGAGACCTACGGCCGAATTTAAAAAATGCCCCACCACGCTGGAACCATTACCCGCGGGGAATGCCATCGTGCCCGCAATGACCTTCGGTCCCAGGTCGCTGAAAGACTCCGTACGGGCAACGAGCTACACCAGGATCGGCGGAGCAAATTTTTCCAGAGCGTGAAGTTCGGGGGGAGTACAAATTGAAAGATCAAATTTGAACAGTTTACAAAACAGTAGCAGGTACACACGCAAACAATAAAAATAGATGGTAAAGTGCCTTCAAAATTCCCAAATGTTGAACTCCACGCACAGCAAAACCTCGAGTGTGGAATGCTTTACACATTACACAAAACTGACGCCGGCCTTGAGCTGTACAGGTCTGATTAAAAGCATAACGCTCTTTCTCAAACAATTATTCGTCCCAAGCCTCTATAGCCTGCTAGTAATATTGTTCAGAATGAACAAAATTATTCTCTTAGACGATCCTCGGTAATTCTCCCGAAGCATCATTAATCAGTTACTCTAAAATATTATGCACCGCTCCCCTGGTATACTTCCACCTGACTTACGTTTATTGCACTTACGCCGTTTCTATCCGCGACGCTATGGGCACTTGTATATGTACTGCGCACATTTATTAGGTCGGCGCACTAAGAGTTTGTTCGCTTTGTTCGAGCAAAGGCTTTATTAAAAGTGAAAATATAGTACAAGTTTTTTTTAATTAATCAAAGTAGTTTCCTTGGCTATTTTTTACCTTATGCCACTTTTTAACCGACTTCAAAAAAGGAGGTTATCGATTTGACCCGTATGTATGTTTTTTATTGTTTGTCCCCTCATAACTCCTCAGCATATGGACCGATTTTGATGATCTTTTTTGTCCCATCCTACACTGCATCAACATTGGCCCAATATTTTGCCAGATTTGGTTAATAATAAAGACTATTGTCACCTAATTATTATTATTTTATGTACGTACGCGCATATCTCCTCAGCATGTTGTGTCAATATATATAAAACTAAAAAGTTAAAAATAAATAAAATAATAAAAATACACTAAAAAGTAAAAAGTAATTTTTTCCCTTATTTAATCTACATCTCTCATATTTTTTAAGTCGGCGCCTCATCATTTGCACTGTGTAAATCTGGCGTCGACTTAAAAAATATGAGAGTTGTAGATTAAATAAGGGACAAAATTATTTTTTACTTTTTAGTGCATTTTTATTATTTTGAAGTCGGTTTTAATTTTTTTTTTCAATTTCTCTGATAAAAGTACGTTTTTATTGTTAATTGTGAACGCGTATATGTACGATTGTACGTTAAGCTTTACCTGTACAGTCATTTATACTAATTAATTGAAAGCCTACCTCGTATTTTAATGAAACGCGACCGCACCATAATATGTACATCAAGTCTATCTCGACTTACGTCTCTCATGAGTTCGTCAGCAAGCAAATTAATACGTAAGTTCGTGGTACCACAGGAGTTTCTCTGTCGAGATGCAGTTTTATTCTGGCGTTAGCTCCCATATAGCGAAGCTACGTGACTAAATGACGAACTAGCCATCGTTATCGGTTGCATTTCAGCCTGGTATGGAGCATTATAATTCAAAGTCTGCCTGTGTAGACGTTCGAGTAACAGTGTTCTCTTGAGTAACTTTCGCAGTGGAAAGAACCAGTTCCCTCAAAGAGGTAGCCACAGGAACGTCGCCCACCAGTCTGTCGGCATTCTAATTTAGTCGAAAATCTAAGCCTGCCAGTAATTCGAGACGATCGTTTTCTAAAACTTACTGCGTGCCACTAAATACATATACTCGCAGCGATAACGGAGAATAACTGCGCGGAGCTGTTTTTAACAGGAGCTTTGCATACTTAGATTTGTGAAGAAATCGCAGCGGGGCTGATCAAATGGGTTCCGCGCTGAGTTATTTCGTTCGGAACCCCGACGATCACATTCTGGACACAACATGCGGATTAACTGGAAGAGAGAAGAGACTCGTTAGAGAAACTTGGAGTGTGCTCCGTGTGAATTCCATAAATACCGGCGTCGCCATTATGACAAGGTGGGGTTTTTGCATTTATTGTGTTTTTTTATTGTACTTATATTATCCTTCCAACATTTTGTTAAATCTTCTCTCTTGTATTGATCTAAAGGGGTGATGTCACTGAAAAACAGCCTGACTTTGAGAATTTTTTATGCGAGTGTAGTGAATGGAATACAAAATCTGATGCAAGGCCGTTATTGTATATACTTTGAAGTGTGATCACAAATTTCTTTAATGCTTTCAGTGCAAAACGGCGGCGCCACAGCTCAATAAAGGAAGCATCTTCTGATGCTCCGTGGCCAGAAATATTTCTCCTACAATTTTTGACCTGGGACAAAAAGGAAAATTTTTGCAGTCTATATAAGATCAGCTCGGAAATTAAATACGAAAACGTTAAGTACTGGAAACGGTTCTTTTACCGCTTTTTGTAAGAACGGTGTGTAATTGAACAAAAAGTTTCATTTTTAGTTAAAATAACTGTATCCTACGATTTTGTTACCATCTGGTTTTCTGGAATGCCCCCCCAGTATGGAAGCAAATTTAAAGACGTAAAAAAATACCTGAAGAATTGTTTATAAGAAGAAAAGTTGACAACGAAAAAGTTTACAGGTCAAAAATTGTAGGAGAAATTTTTCCGACCGCGGAAGACTATCCGCCAGAAGAAGCTTCGTTTGTTGCGCCGTGACGCTGCTGTTTTGTACTAAAAAATTGTTATCATACTTCAAAGTGTGGACCATGAAGGCCTTGAAACAGATTTTATATTCCATTCACTATACTCGAATACAAAAATCTGAAAATCAGGCTGTTTTTCCCGTCGCTGAAATTGAATTATCTACTCCTTAATATGGGGCAGTTCCGGTCTAGAACCAATAAAAATAGGTGATCCTTAGGAATTAATTAAAGGAAAACTACTACATATAATTTAATGGGACTTATTGCATTGTATTAAGGATGTCTTAAACTATAGAAATATATATTTTTGTTGTTGTAATTAATCATTGCAGACGGCACTGGGGAGTCGTTAAAGCGGAGGCGTCAAAAAATTCATCCAAATCGGTGGAACCTGTAGCACCTAAACCATTGGTCTGAACTGAAAAGGAGTGCCAGATTATTAGCAGTAGAAATGACAAAAAAATGACATTTTTTGTGAAAATAACAACACTAGAAGTTTGAAATCACTTTTCCTAACATTTTTCGTTCTTTTAACACCTTTAAAAACTATAAATTTTGAATTTGTTTTAAATTTTACTGGTTTCACCACGAGCCAGAAGTATATTCTTCAAAATAAAAAAGTTTCAGTCGAATCGGATAATAACGTTTCGAGATATTGGTTCCACCGATTTTAAGAACACTGTTTCGAGTAAAACGCGTTTAAAGTTTTTACGTGAGCGCCGAGTGGCCTGGTGTTATCCATGCATTTGCCGCTACTCAAATGCCTATAACTTCGGGAACTTTACGAATTTCAAAAAATCCTTTTAAACATCTGTTCTTAAATGGTTGAACATTCGAAAAATGATATAAAAAAAATCGATTTTTAGACCGCAACCTCCCTTTAATTATTAGCATTGGAAATGAACAAAGTACTTAATATTATTTCAGATACTTCAAGAAATACCCGCAGTATCAAAAAGTGTTTATTGCGTTCAAAGATATACCAGTGGACGAGCTACCGGCTAATAAAAAGTTCCAGGCGCATTGTCAAAATATCATGAGCACTTTAAGCAACGCCTTTGATGCGTTAAACGACATTGATCTAATGGAAGCGATTTTGCATACTGCTGGTGAAAGGCACGATAGAAGAGGACAAACTAGACAACAGTTCATCGTGAGTTTGTTCAGTTACTTCTACTGTTTGTGCAGATTCTCCATATAAGTACAATTTTATTCTTAGACTTGTTTATTTTATAACATCAATTATTCCGTCTTAATTCCATTGCGTGCATGAAGTCTGGGCGCAATTGAAGACCTTGCAACAAGTGGGGTGCAACTCCATTTTTGACAGATTTTAAACGATTTTATTCTGCTTGGATCCTCTGTTTGTTTATTTGTTTCTTGTTTGTAGGGTAGACCGGGGGCGATAGTAACAGGGGGATGATTGTAACACGTTAAATATCTCAAAACATACGATAGATATTAACACAAATTTTGGATATATGGTGAAGAATGACATTTGGAATACACACATTCATGTCTTAGCAGTATATGTAGATATACAATAGACATGTATAACGATCAGAACATAACTTTTTGATACCCTAAAGTAACTTTTTCTTACTGATTTAAAATTGTAATATAAATACTTCCCTTGCAAGTACCTACGTGCTTTTTTTTTAATATTTAATCTGGCAATTTTTAAAGTAATACTGGTCGTTACTTATCACTTCTAAGTCTCTCGTTAATCAAAATTTGTAATTTAAGTTCAAAAGCTTTAGTCGGAGGCGATTGTGACATCAGCAGTCGGGGTCGGTTGTACCGCGACAGAACCGAATAGTGGCAAAAAACATTAATAATATTGTCTTGATTGCATGGAATCCTACAGCACAGCAGAAGCAAACCAAATGAAAAATGGGTGCAATGTACTGAATGTAAGGATTGACCACTTTAAGAATACACCATCCAAAACGTTTTCTTTTTCTGCCACAATTGCGACACCGCATAATTTCTTATAAATTTTACTTTTTTCATTTATTATAATTAAAATCAATAAATATTCAAAGGGTCTAGCAGGGTAAGCATGGTCAAGCGGCCCTCGTACCGATTCTTGGAGTTGTTATTTCTTAAACAAAGCTCCTTGCCTGAAACACCACTATGTAAAGTTTTAGATCGTTACCCCTCCCGTTTAATACGGGGGTAAACGCCCTTAACGTTATTTTTTTCTCGGTTACTAGTTAAGATAATTTAATTTAAAAGATACGAAAATATAGCTACGTACCAACTGTACTTCATATATTTTTCTCTAAATTGCAAATCAATTATTAAGTGTAGAAAAAAAATTGAATTTTTTGGGGGTGGTTTTTGGAAACAACCCTTTGAGTGACCACCTCCAACAAAATCAAGAATAATGTTCTGTTATCGAGCTATTATATAAAAAACACTGAAGATGGTCGAGATGGTGGAACATAGTTAAATAATTTAATGAAGATGATTATATTATAAATATGTGACGAGAAAGAGTATTTGTCGCGAGCCTGAGTACGTGTCGCTTAATTGCGATTGGAAGAAACGATTGCGGTGCGTTTGGGAGATCGAAGTGTGAAGGTGAAGGTAGCTGCGGAACAACGCGCATGCGCTAAATACGAATACTATTCGTATGGAGCTTTACCTTGAATATGCATTAAAGTGAATATAATTCTGGCGTATATTTCGTACAGTATATTTCTAATCTTCGAGACAAATGGTTTACAGATTCTGAAATAAGAGAATTATAGTGTGACATACAAATATTAATATCTAGAAAATATTCGAATTTAGCGCATGCGCGTTGTTCCGCAGCTACCTTCACCTTCACACTTCGATCTCCCAAACGCACCGCAATCATTTCTTCCAATCGCAATTAAGTGACACGTACTCAGGCTCACGACAAATACTCTTTCTCGTCACATATTTATAATATAATGATCTTCTTTAAATTATTTAACTATGTTCCACCATCTCGACCATCTTATTCTTGATTTTTTTGGAGGTGGTCACTCAAAGGGTTGTTTCCAAAAACCACCCCCAAAAATTAATTTTTTTCTACCCTTAATAATTGATTTGCAATTTAGAGAAAAATATATGAAGTACAGTTGGTACGTAGCTATATTTTCGTATCTTTTAAATTAAATTATCTTAACTAGTAACCGAGAAAAAAATAACGTTAAGGGCGTTTACCCCCGTATTAAACGGGAGGGGTAACGATCTAAAACTTTACATAATGGTGTTTCAGGCAAGGAGCTTTGTTTAAAAAATAACAACTCCAAGAATCGGCACGAGGGCCGCTTGACCATGCATATCCTGCTAGACCCTTTTGTAAAGTTAGATTTGTGCTACTATCGAGATCGATTCTATGCAGTGTTACAACCGACTCGGGGTCAGGGGTGGTTGTAACACCTTCTCCACTTCTCATTTTTTATTAATAACCTGGATATTACTTGACATACACTGAACCTGTTGTGCCTCAATAATGTCAGATAAGTAAGTAACATTTCCGTATAAAAACATTTGTTGTAACTGTTATAGTTCTTGCGTTATCGTATTCCAAAGTCAAAGTGTTACTGCCGCCCCCGGTCTACCCTACATATGTTTGGTTCAAATCTAGAAACTCAATTTTAACCCACTTCCAACTATCCAATAGACTTGAAACATTGCAGGCGTGCGTAGTTTGGATGACAGTATACAATTATGAAAAAAAATACCCGAGGGGGTGACAAAATTACCCAGTTATCAATAATCAATAAACATAACCCATAACCACAAATCCAAACGACTTGAGATCAGCGACTCGCGTTCTTTACGATAACGACAAAGAGCCGGTGCATTCAGTACGCAAGTACCACCGCGATTTGAAATTAAATAAACGATATTTGTAAAGAAGTCTGAGCCCGGAAATGTAAATCTAAATACACTAAACACTAGAAATTAAAAAATATATAAAAAAAATTGTATGTTAAACGATTTTATTAAAAATGCACTAAAAACTAAAATATCGCAACAAATTCATTTCGACACTTGATGCTGTACTTATTATTAAATTGATTTATATTCTGTTATGAATTATTCGGCTCCACGATTTCATTTAAAGTGAAAAAACACCATCGAAATTCTAGTGCAAGAAAATAATGATTTTTTAGTTTTTAGTGCATTTATAATGAAATCGTTTAACTTTAAACAAAAAATTTATATATATATTTGTTTAAATCAATATTAATATTTTTATTATAGAATATTTTTTCGCCATAAATAGAAATAAAAAACTTATCAACTCGATAACTACTATATACTTATTGTTTGAAAATATATATTTTTCAATTAATGTAAAGGAGGGAGACCACTGTAATGGTCTGAAAAGAAAGGGTGTTTTCGGGAATTTCTTTAAACAACGCAAGTAAATCAATGTATTGCTGAGTAGTTAATATGTACATATTGAACGGTAAAAAAAATTTTCAATCAAATTCATAAATCCGTTTCTGGTATACTCTTCGTCAAAGTGTACGCTGCGGAAAAATCGTTCCTGTGACTTTGCAGAAGCTACGTAGAAGCCTACGTCTATTGCGTGACAATAAAATAGTCAATATCGCAAAAGATAACGAAATGGCGGACCACTGAGGAAAACATCATTTTTCGAGGTAAAGATGTTGATAAAAAAAAAGGAGGCCGTTAATTAAAAAAAAACTGATCGTCACGTAATAGAGACGGATTTTCCGTACAATAAATGAGCTTGCTCATGTGAATTCGACGTATAGTTTTCTCTGTATACTATCAACGTGGTTGAACAGTGTAATTCTGAGAAAGACGCGTTCAAAGTGCCGCTGATACCGCTTCACGGAAAATAGTATATCTCCGTCAATTTTACAAAGTCCTTCATAAAATTTGGAGAGAACGTGCTTTAAACGTATGTCTTTCAGAAAATGTAGAAAAGAAAAATCGATTTTTCCGATTTTTTACAGTGGTCTCCCCCCTTGAGTCAAAACAATAATATTATAAACAGTTTTTTCTAATTTACTCCAAGTGGGTACATATGCATCCCTCGTGCTGCAAGGTCCCCAATTAAAAAATTAGGTATAGTACTGTTGCGTGGGCCTTCGACGTGGCGATGATCCTAGAGGCTCGGTTGGTGCCCGTGGAGCGCTAAACCGTTCTGCTCGGTAATGCGCCGACATTTAAATGTAAATTCAACTTCAATCGTTCAAAGAGACTGCTATTATTTTTGTTTTAACAGGTTTTATTATTTATAACAAACCTATGAATGGAATTATAAATTGTGATGGAGCTAAGAAAATAAACGTGCTATCGCTGCTACGTTTCGGAATAGAGTGATCCTCAGGCATAGTTATTTTGCGTTTCTACGGTAATCGTAACGACTGCTTGTACCTGGGGAGAATTACACACATGCGCAGCAAATAATAATTGACGGCCACAACCATGTCATTGGTTTGACTGTTGCTGAGCGAGTGTTTAACGCCTTAGGCCGCGTACAGATTTGAGCACGAACGCGAATGAGGCAAGCCGAGGCAGACCCGAATGCCTCGGGCTGAACGAATTTAGATTTTTCGTTCTGTGCGCCCCGCACGAGGCAAGCCGAGGCAAGCTGATGCAAGCTAAGGCGAACTGAGAAAACTTTTATAACGTCATAGAGGATACATATTATTTATAATAACGTAAAGTGAAGAATAAATTTTAATGTAATTCAATTTTTGTCGACCGATAGCGTGCGGCGAACAACCAGGGTTGCGAGGTGGTTCAGTACTAGTGAATGGCGGAAATCTCATACGCCCGTACCGCTAAACGCGGTGGGGGAACGCTGTGACGTCGAACCAATCAACGCGAAGGTGGGAAACGAAATTGTCGACATTGGTTGGCTGCGGCCTCACGTGACTTAACTAGTTGGCTTGGCTTGGCGCTGGCATCGCTTCGTTTCCCATCGTTTCCCGAAGCGTTGATTGGTTCGACGTCGCAGCGCTATTGCGCGCATGCGTGGCGTTCCCCCACCGCGTTTAGCGGTACGGGCGTATGAGATTTCCGCCATTCACTGTTCAGTACGCCGTTCTGGCATATATGACGTCACTTCGCTTGGATTGGCTTAGCGTTGGTATGACGTCACGGCGTCACCAATCGAATATAAGTGTTCCCCTTCTCCAACACCGTACGACCAAAGAGAAGATATGTACGACGTCATATAGGTCAGCACGCCGCCATTTACTCAGTACGCCTGGCAACCCTGCGAACAGCCCCGAGGCAGCGGCGAACAGCCCGAGGCATGCGGCGAACGGCCCCGAGCTATTCACCGACGGGCAACACTTGCATACGCATTCTGCCTCGGTTTGCCTCATTCGCGTTCGTGCTCAAGTCTGTACGCGGCCTTAGCCATGATTTATACCAGTACAAGACATTGCCCACTTTTCGGAAGAACTTTATTTTATTTTTTCAACACCTGCATGAAAATGGGTGTTTTTTTACACCTGCTGAGCGGGAGCAAAATGACCAATTTCAGACTATTCGCGGTAATACTTTTCTCCCAAGGGAAAAAGACTTTACGCGCATGCGTATTCGCTATTTTTTACTTTGCTCCCTACGAAACTTCATTTTGTGAGCTGAGTGAACATGGCATTACCCTGTGGTATGAAGAAGCAATTAGTCGAGTAATCCATATCGATCATGTGTATTTGTGTTGACATCGCAACTGTTACAACACCTCTTTTCATTAAAAGATAAAATGAGTGATAATAAGAGTGATAGTGATATGGGATACTACCACAAGCCCCCCGATATAGCAGAAGCTGCAAAAGCGATTGAGGAAAATTTGCTGCCGCCGAAATCGAAAGAAAAGTAGACAATGTACCTACAACAAATTTATGGAGTGGCGACATAACCAAAACGTGGAGTCTTTATCGCAAACAGTGCTTTTAGTTTCTTTCTTTTTATTTCAATAATAAAGCAATCGAACATGCATATTCTTTTGCGAATCGCTCAGCAGGCTTTCAAAAAAACACACCTTTCATGCAGGTGTTGAAAAAAATATTGTGCGTGACAAGGGAGAGAAGTAAGCGATTTCGCCTCGCGTGAATTGCTGCCCTCGCTGCGCTCGGGCAACACACTTCGCGCTCGTCGGAATCGCTTGCTTCTCTCCCTTGTCCTTAGAGCATATATACATGGAGGTCTCATTGCCTAAGTTTGACTGCCTCGAAATTGTGCGCAACATCACGCGAAAGAGAAAGACATGTGCGAACTGGTGCGAGAGAGAGAAGTATAGAGGGACCTCTCGACCGCAATGCGCATGCGCCGATATCGTGCGAGAGAGAATGACGTGTGAACTGGTGCGAGAGAGAGAAGTATATATCTCGCTCGCACATGTCTTTTTCTCTCTCGCACGATATCGACGCATGCGCATTACGGTCGAGAGGTCCCTCTATACTTCTCTCGCTCGCACATGTCTTTCTCTCTCGCACCATGTTCCGGACAGTTTCAAGCTCTCAATGAGACCTCCATATCTATATGCTCTAAGCCCTTGTCACGCAATGTACTATTATTGTGAAGTAATTAGAACATATGGTGTTTTGTAATCGATAGCAATAATTTCTCCAAGGTCAAACGAAAAAAACAATTGCGAATTCAGTCATATGGTAATTTTTCAGAGTAAAAAAAGTGGGCAAAGTCACCCCGGCGGGCAAGGTCACCCCAGTTTACGGTATAATAACACAACGCGTTGTAACATTCATAATTATAATATCTACTTTCATACGCGCCGTTTACATTACTATTTATAAATAATTCGAATTTAAATACCGCGCTGCGCGGTACGCCATAGTACTCTGTTCATGGGTGAGCTATCTTATGACTTCGCGATCATTTTATCTTTGTTTTGAAAACCATTGAGACATTAACGTTTATCGCAAGTCCCAGTAAAAACTTTTCAATATAAGTAAAATCATCTAATTAATAAACAAAGGCAGTCCTCGATGGGTGCATTAAGACACATCGCTTACTGGCTTATTATTCCAATCTTGTTTTCATACGAGTTTCAACTTGACATCGCGAACATGTTTCCTGGCAGACTTTATCAATATTTTTTCGTTGGAGAAACTTGATTAGATTAACGATGCCAATACATAGTTGTGAATGTCCTTCCGACGCAATTGCAGATCGACAGTTGAGCCTGACATCCATCGATGAACGCGTCAATCTGTTGTCAATAAAATTCTTTGCGGATTCCAAATATGTATAGGTATATTTAGGAATGAGCACAAATCAATTTTAGGACACGAGGGCGATATTAGCTACGGTCTGATTCGTTGATGTCCCATTTCTAATACATTTTCTTATGAAAATGTCTTCTTTCATATCTCAAGTCTGCGATTTTTATTTTACCCCAGTAGCATTTTTGGTTGGCATACAGTTGGGCCACGCACATAATATTAGTTGGCCAACAGTTAGATTTGGCACTTTTTTCAGGTTGGGCCAACAACAGATGGCCAAGGTAGGCTTTCCTACTGTTGCCCAACTATGTATTTATATGGCTTACCCTTAGAGCATATAAACATGGAGGAAGCATGCAATAGGCAAAAATGTAGACGGCGATAGAAAGAAAATGATATACATTGGGGACACCCCATCTCTAGCGCCAGGGGCGGCAGCGCTTTTTATTGAAAGTCCATAATGGGATGGAACCCTAAAAAAAGTTAACTCAAAGTAAATACAGTACAATACAACCCTAAGTACCTAAAAGGTTATAGTTACCACCAAAATACTATTTAATTACATATGACGTGTAAAGTTTAGAACTGCTTAGCATGTTTTTTGAAGCATAAAAGTATGAATAATAAATAAATCCTAATATAAACTATCATAATAAATAAAATATAACCTAACGGGCATCGCTAACCGTGTATCATTTCGAGTGTTAAACAGAAAGTATTGCTATAATAAAAATATATAAATAAAAATATACTTAAATTATTATTATTTTAATGCGTTCACTGTTTAGAAGAATAAGAAGTGTTAAGTGTACTTTATACATAAAAAGAAAACATTTATTTTTTATCTGCAGGAATTCAACAATAATTTTAAAAAAATAAAGCATTAAAGTACAAAAGATAACCTTCAAACGTTTAAACATTTTTTTACTTACTTATGAAAAGTTATACTACGAGCTGTAAAATTTTCGCTTCGCAATCTACAATTGGGAACGCAACAAATTTTTGGCATATTCTCGGGTACTCACACTTTACGCGTCAAATAGCAATAGTTAAATAGTATTTTGGTGGTAACTATAACCTTTCGGGTACTTAGGGTTGTATTGTATTGTATTTACTTTGAGCTAACTTCTTTTAGGGTTCCATCCCATTATGGACCTTCAATAAAAAGCGCTGCCGCCCCTGGCGTTAGAGAGAGAGGGGGTGTCCCCAATATATATCTTTTTCTTTCTATCGCCGTCTACATTTTCGCCTATTGAATGCTTCCTCCATGTTTATATGCTCTAAGGCCCAACATTGAATATTCGTTGGCAAACTCTCGTAACTTTTTTACCGTAGGCCCTATGTTGGGAATTTGTAGGCAAAACACTAACTATATCCCAACTAATTCCCAACTGTTGGCTACCGTTGGCCAACAAAAATGCTACTAGGGTAGTTTTAAGCTGCGATGAACATGGACGCTTGTCGTAGCAAATTAATTTTAATATATCAACGAAAGAATATATTTGTCTGTTTTAATATATACTTCGTACTTGACATGTATATTTTAGAATGAATTTGTATCCAATATTTATTCAAAATATTATTACCAGGGAGGAATAGGTAAAAAAGGGAAAAAAGGTATTTCATAGTCTTTGGTATTGACCAATATTATTCAGCCTTTATTACTATCGATTCTACTTCTTTACAGTATTTGGTGGTATTAATAATATTTTTGGTCGCTAGTGTTGACAAGGAACATCCGTCAAGCGTTCCACGCCGATTAAGATGAAACTTTTCAAGTTTATTGAGCGTCCAAAAATGAAAGTTACCACAGAGATAACAACCCTAGTAGCATTTTTGTTGGTCAACGGTTGCCAACAGTTGGGAATCAGTTGGGATATAGTTAGTGTTTTTGCCTACAAATTCCCAACATAGGGCCACGGCAAAAAAGTTACGACAGTTTGCCAACGAATATTCAATGTTGGGCCTACAATTATTATCGTTGGTGAATTAACAAAAAGTTACGACAGTTTGCCTACGAATATTTAATGTTGGGCCTACAATTATTATGGTTGGTTAATTAACAAAAAGTTACGACAGTTTGTCTACGAATATTCAATGTTGGGCCTACAATTATTATGGTTGGTTAATTAACAAACAATTTACAACGATGATTAAATGTTGTCTTACAAACGTCAGAAAATTTGCTACATCCAAAAACTTGTTATTATATTCCAAGTTGTGATTTTTCTTTTCTTATTTACAAACACGTACTGAGGTCGTCTGTCTTAAGACGAATGTGAAATTTTAAGGAATGAGTCGAATGATGATATTTTGTCGAATATTTCGCGTCACTGTGCAGTTTTTATAAACAATTAATACTATTTATGTAACTAGAAATTAAAAGTGTTTGCAAGGAAGTGTGTTGGGTAGTTGCGAACAGCGGCTGCTTCGCAATCGGAAAGCCCGTGTTCGATTCCTACTCACGGCAAAATTTTTTTTTTACCTAAACCAGACCAGGCAGTCCCTATAAATAGTTGGGAAACAGTAGGGAAGCCTATCTTGGCCATCTGTTGTTGGCCCAGCCTGAAAAAAAAGTGCCAAATCTAACTGTTGGCCAACTAATATTATGTGCGTGGCCCAACTGTATGCCAACCCAAAATGCTACTAGGGAAGGAAGTCGATGTAGTCTCTTTCACCCTACACACTGTAATGCTACATGCTGTCGAATTTTACGATTCGAACGAAGAAGATGTAGTATTCATACGGAATTGACTAATCAATATCTTTTATAGTTTTGACAATAACACATTAACACATTGAAATAGATTTGTTTCGATTTGCTAAAAACTTGTATTTTATTTATACTCGATTCAGTATAGACATTCTTGGAACACTATTGCAATATTTAACTGGTTAAATAGATGGCCTACATCCCCAAAACTTCAACGGGTGCAGCGTTTCAGAAAGCGTACGTTCTATACCTATTACTACTATTAATAATTAATATTATTATTCTACGTTTCAGGATTTAAAAGGAGTAATGATGGAGGTGATGAGAGATGCTTTGAAAATGAAATTCACCCCCGAAGTGGAAGCTGCATGGGACAAAACGATCGACGTAGCTTTTTCAAAAATATTCGAGAAATTCGAGCACCGTGCGTCGTAAACTGATGAATAAACAACGATTTTAACCAAAGTCCGTCTCCGTTTCGCTATCGACCTGCACGTTATCAGTGATGTCACCACTGCTTTCAGTAGTGTATTTTATGTCTTTGCTGCTCCTCTCCATTCGTTGCTTCTCGTCTTCAATCTCCTTCTCGTTCAATCTCCTACGAATTAATGGCGAATTTATTGGCGATCGCTAAACGTGTACCCGCGATGCGACTCTTGTAATAATTAGTACTTGTATTTAGTTTTACGAAAGTGTTGTCTAACTCTGTGCAAAATCATGGCACATATCAGTGTTAACAGAGTTCCCAGCAACCCGAGTAGAATTGCTAATAGAACGACATCAATTTGTAACCAAGGATCTTCTTCCTCGTAATTGCTGTATGGTTCTAAGGTTATTGGCAAGCTGCAATATCCGAAAGAGGATTCCATTCTAATTAAGTAGCATTTTGCTAGTTTCAAAGGGTATTATATTTTGTATACTTTGCAAAGCTCTAAATAACAAAGATAATTTTTGGGCTAGAAGTTATATCAGTGAGGCTCGCTCAGAAGAAATATACAGGGGCGGATTTGTATATAATATAATTAGGCTGCGCCTGAAGCGGCAAATTTAAAAAATATATATTCAACATAATTTAATAGGAAGGATTAGGTTTTCATTTTGGCTATTTTGACCAGGTGCTCTTTAAAGGCCAGAGGCTTGAGGATTTTTTAACCGGTTAACTGTCAATGTATCATATATGATCAAACAAAAATCTGGCCAATTCTGTCAATGTATCATATATGATCAAATGGAATAACTTTTTTGATTTTCAAAAGATTTGAATGAAACTTGGTATGTAATGGTTTTTGGGGTCGCTGCATCTGAATTTGGCATTGGAATTTTAAATTTCAATATGGCAGACTCAAAATGGCCGAACCAAATTGGCTGTCAAATATTAAAATATTATCGGGATTTAGAAAAATTGTATATAGGGGTTTTTGGGGTCGCTGCATCTGAATTTTAAATTTCAATATGGTAGACTCAATACGGCCGAACCAAAATGGCTAGCCAATTGTTGGGATTTGTATAAATTATTCGTACTGTGGCATTGAAAAAAAGGTTTAGTAAAGAATTGACAAACTCACCCCTAAATTCTATATTTTAGGGGTTGGGTTTTTAGGGTGTCAGATGAAAAAAATTACCCCCGGAATCGGTTCAGCGACTCAAAAAACCCCTGTGTACCAAATTTTGTGTGATTCACTTAATTTTTCGATGTTACCAGTTTGGGCCCGAATAATGAAAAGGACCGTGCCAGTTAACCGGTTAAAGACAATTCACTGTTTCTTCATATAGCAAATTAGGAATAACTCATATGTGAGTTGTCGTATTGAATTAATTTTAAAACTGTTTCAACTCTTTTGGATTCAAATATTTGATGAAATTTCACCGAAAGGGCGGCAGATGCTTGTCAGCCTAGGGGCGTCAAATCTCCAAATCCGCACCTGGAGATATCTACTGTATATTATTGTATGAAAAAAATATATATAGAAATAAATAAAAATTATTTTGAAATATGTCTATGCTGAATATACTGTCAAAATTACAAAAGTCATTTTCTTTTCCACAACTTCTCTTAACCCTTCCTACAAGCCTCATTATTGCTTGGTGTACCTATAATTAAGGGTACCCTACCATTAAAATGTTCCAAAAATCGATTTTTTTACACATCCATATTTTTGTATATTTCTCAAAACACGTTGTCCTAAAACTGCGGAAGTCCTAACGAAATAAATAATCGAGCGATTTCAAAAATTCTTGCGGGATTTCGTCCATTACTAAATTCTCCGTGAAATCATCTATGATGGTAACTGTGCCACCAATCGTTTTCTTTTTATAAACATTTTCGTGCGTAAAATTACCCGTTTTCTCGATGTTCGTAGTTCAAACGTCTGCCAACAAAAGAGATTCCAATATTGTACTATGACCGTAGATGATTCCACGAACAATCTTCTAAACTTAAAGAATTTTCGTGGTTTGTTGATTTCACACAATTCTACGAGGCGTTAAAAATTCCGCAGATGAGGAACTTTTTTTGTAGCACCCGGACAGTCACAGCCACCAATAGTCAGCAGTATTAAATAAAATTTCCAAATAATTTCTTCATTATCTCTAAAGATGTAGAAACACAGCCCGGAAAGTTTTTTGACCCTGCGACGATTATTTTTTTTTAAATAAAATCCTAAAAAATAGCCTATTCCTGGAGTGATTTTATGGGAAAGTGTCCTTAATTCACCCTAATACAATTCTGTAAAACATTTGCTTACGAGGGTTCCGTTTCCTCTTTACCAAGTCCGTCGAAAGCCATGGCTCTGCCAAGATCCTTTCCTAATTGGGCGAACGCAGACTTGCCCAACCAATCCGCCAGGTCATTTCGATTGATTTGGCGCAGTCTGTGCGCCAAAGCTTCGTGAGTTTTCCCTTTACCCTCGGCCGGTGAACCGTTCCAATGAACGAGGTGTCGAAGGCAGGGCACCTCGTCGTCCACGCTACGTTCTTCGTTGCAAAATGAACAGCAGATCAACGATCACGCGTCCCCGTTACACCCCATTAATTATTTAATCGATTTACCAGCCGCCGCCAGGCTATTCGGTAATTCGTAAGTCGTGTAATGAAGAGCGGCGATCAGATGTCGGCACTCGAACGGATTGAGTCGCGCAGCTAAATACTCCAGCTCGTTTACGTTGACGTCGATCGTGCAAAGAACTTTCTGCTGCGACAGAATGATAATGAAACACAGATGCACGGGCAATTCGCATACGGTTAGCAACTCATTCATCGCTGAGGGGGTTAGGCGAACGATACAGTCTTCTTGACACGGAACAAAGGAACCGATTACGATTTTGTTTTACAGGGAATGCGCGAATGCCACGCGAGTGCTGAACAAGAGCATGTTCACGTACAATAAATGCGTTTAAATACCGAGGAACGTTTAATAAAAGTCTTTGCATTAATTTACAGGTTTCATTTGCGCGGCCTTCTGGCGCTTTTCTTTCTTTTCTTCTTGTAACACCTGTAGCAACCCGTCGGCGGCGGCTCCTCGGCTTCTTTCACCACAACGGGTATGGTGTTCTGCGTAGCCGTGTGCACCATTTCGTAGGACGGTGCCCTCTTCCTTTTCGTCCGCGGCCTTCGAACGTAATAGCTCCTGGACACGTCCTCCGTGTCCGCCGCGACAATCGGTATAAATTTACTAATCGGGGGGGAACGATTTTTATCAGACAGTCTTTCGACGAATTCGCGTGGAGAATTATTCGGGAAGTATAGTCACCCCTTCTTCGTCTTCCCCCGTATCTTGTTGAACAGGTTCATAATCTTGTTCCTTATAAATAAAGTGCAACAACAAGTTAATAGTATAGTCGAGAGGAGTACGATCCCTGCGGTTTGCAACGATATTTTGATGGTAGTAGATCCTATAACTAATGGAGACACGTGGTTAGTTGAAGAAGAATTGTCACTGCCCATACAGCACACTCCGTTGCATGAAGGTTGCAGGAAGGTTCCACGTGTGTTGCCGTGCAATGTTCCAGAGGGGCGGACATAGGAGGATTCCTGCAACATTCCAGCAATGTTGCGGTACAATATTGCACAGCAAAGTCCCAGCAACATTCCTGCAACGTTCCGGAAATTTTCTAGCAATGGTCACGCAACGTTCCGGAGATTTTCTAGCATTGGTCACGCAACGTTCCGGAGATTTTCTAGCAATGGTCACGCAACGTTTCGGAAATTTTTTAGCAATGGTCTCGCAACGTTCTGGAAATTTTTTAGCAATGGTCTCGCAACGTTCCGGAAATTTTCTAGCTATGGTCAAGTAACGTTCCGGAAATTTTCTAGCAATGGTCTCGCAACGTTCCGGAGATTTTCTAGCAATAGTCACGCAACGTTCCGGAGATTTTCTAGCAATGGACGCGCAACGTTCCGGAGATTTTCTAGCAATGGCCACGCAACGTTCCGGTAATTTTCTAGCAATGATCTCGCAACGTTCCGGTAATTTTCTAGCAATGATCTCGCAACGTTCCGGAAATCTTCTAGCAATGGTCAAGTAACGTTCCGGAAATTTTCTAGCAATGGTCTCGCAACGTTCCGGAGATTTTCTAGCAATAGTCACGCAACGTTCCGGAGATTTTCTAGCAATGGACGCGCAACGTTCCGGAGATTTTCTAGCAATGGCCACGCAACGTTCCGGAAATTTTTTAGCAATGGTCTCGCAACGTTCCGGAAATCTTCTAGCAATGGTCTCGCAACGTTCCGGAGATTTTCTAGCAATAGTCACGCAACGTTCCGGAGATTTTCTAGCAATAGTCACGCAACGTTCCGGTAATTTTCTAGCAATGGTCTCGCAACGTTCCGGAAATCTTCTAGCAATGGTCTCGCAACGTTCCGGAGATTTTCTAGCAATAGTCACGCAACGTTTCGGAAATTTTTTAGCAATGGTCTCGCAACGTTCCGGAAATTTTTTAGCTATGGTCACGCAACGTTCCGGAAATTTTCTAACAATGGTCTCGCAACGTTCCGGAGATTTTCTAGCAATAGTCACGCAACGTTCCGGAGATTTTCTAGCAATGGTCACGCAACGTTCCGGAGATTTTCTAGCAATGGACACGCAACGTTCCGGAAATTTTCTAGCAATGGTCACACAATTTTTCGGAGATTTTACGTTCTCCGAACGGTTATAAAGAACCTTTATTCTGAGTAACTGTTACGAAGAACCGAAATTTCCAACTATTATCTGTTTCGGTTATGGTTCCTATTTCCCTCCTCATATCGTATCCATAACCTTTATTTGTTCGATACAATATCGGTTCCGAAACGGTTCCAAAATCGATTCTTGTATCGACTTTTCCCTAATTGATATCAATAATACAGATTATTGTATATGTGAATATTTTTACGTTGCGTGATCATTGCTAGAAAATTTCCGGAACGTTGCGTGACCATTGCTAGAAAATCTCCGGAACGTTGCGTGACCATTGCTAGAAAATCTCCGGAACGTTGCGTGACCATTGCTAGAAAATCTCCGGAACGTTGCGTGACCATTGCTAGAAAATTTCCGGAACGTTGCGTGACCATTGCTAGAAAATCTCCGGAACGTTGCATGAAGCTTGCAGGAAGGTTCCCTGTGCGTTGCCGTGCAATCTTCCACGGGGACGGACATAGGAAGATTCCTGCAACATTCCAGGAATGTTGCTGGAACGTTCCGATGTTGCACCGCAACCTTCCTGCAACTTTCTTGGAATCTTTCTGCAACGGAGTGGGCTATATTGGTGAATTAACATGCCATTACCACTGATTTTATCGATAGTTTTGTTTGAGGTTTTATTGTCCTGCACATCTGTTTCCTTTTGTGTGGTGAGCGACGCTGCTAGCGTTGTTATCCCTTCGTAATCTCTGGAAAAATGGAGAATTACGCAGTTCAAACAATATGGACAGCACATAGTTCCTGGGAAAGTATAGGAAATTGGAGGAAATGGTTCAGTGGCGCTCAGGATTTAATCTGGGGGAGCCGAGTTGAGGGGATAAAAATATTTTTAATGCAAATTCAATCAAATTCACTGAGTGGTTATAAAAATTTATTTAAAAAATTCAAATCCACTTTTCTTTTCTTTTTACAAGACCCCTTCTATGGAGGGTGCCACTGAAAGGGTTACGCAGTTCAAATGAAATCAATAATAATTAAATCAATTCAGGTTACATCTGTACATATAATGTTTTCACAGTTTGACATTTTATTATTCACATTTTTATTCGTGTATTCGAATTTGAGTATTTCTTAATGAAATTTTTAACGAATTCGTTAGTTAGTACTCAAGATTCGAACAATGCTTCGCGAAAGATTGTCGAATGGCGGGCAGCTTACTCTGTATCGTCGGTTAACGAAACTTCGCGAACCACTTTCGGCGACTTCGAGCCTCTCATGCTGAACTCCGCGAGGCACGCGATCAAGTCACTTCTTCCAACGCGTTCGAGAAGCTCATTCACGATCGGATACGTATTTCTCGTGACTGTCCTCAATTGACAGATCCATTTCACGAGCCTTCGGAAACAGCTCTGCTCTCGGGCGAACTTCTGTATTTGCGCATCTGACAGTGAGGCTGTCGTAAATTATGTTAGAAATTATTTTAAGAGCTTTAGGAAATCAGCTATTGTTCTATTTTCGTTACGATTTAGTGTTGAATAATCTTAGCGCTGTGGAAGTCTGGAGTTGTGCAACATTATGATAAGATGTTGCAATATTAATCCATAGACACATGTAATCCACTTACAATCAGAATCGAAGGAGACAAGTTTTACACACTCTTCGGGTTTCAAGTTCGACGCTAATAGCTGAAGTTCTGGCACATCGATCTCGTTAATAATCTTTGCAATTAGGTAGAAGTAGCGTAAGAATATTTAAAGTAATTGAGAATTTTGGTTATATAGTTCTACAAACTACTTTCAAACAAACACCCTTTAGTGACTCTAATTAATATTTTTATATCACTATGTAGCTTGATTCTACGAGTCCACTACAGATCGCGAAGCCTGAAAGTAGATATACCTGCAGAAACGAGGAGGCAAAGTACAGCGGAAGAACAACCAGTCCATTTTTGAAAATGTTTCGTAAATTCATCGAGGGCCTCGGAAATTTCACAACTCCGTCACATGCTTCGCTGATATTTTGCTTGAGTTACATACTCGAGTGAACGTACCACTGCCGAAAGAATATTGCTAATCGCACGCTTCTGTGTCGTTAAAATCTTGTTAATCCTCAATACCGAATTTAACTAATTGGTTAAGTCGATTAGAGGCTGTGAAATAAAGAGAAAAAAATTGAAGAATGGGTAATCGATCTCTTGAAATAAAAATAAAATCGAACTTCAGAAGTGAAGTGTCCTTTAACGTGTTAATAAAATATTAGCAGAAAAGCTTATCCAACCTATTAACCAGGGGTCGAATGAAACTGGTAACTTTTATAAATAAAAGTTATTTATCGAACTTTTAACTTTTAAATTATTTCTTTTCTGCTTTAAGTTAACTTTGTGCATTAACACTTAAACTCTGTTGTAAGAGTTCAGTTTTAACAGTTATTGCATGTTCGATTAATAAAAGCTCTGGAGGATCATACACTTTTGGACAGATATTTAAAGGTAAAATACAAAAGTTGGGAATATTTTTTTAATTAGTATTATTCAAGCAAAGCAGGATAATTATTTTCACCGAACGGTTTAAGCTTTCAACTTCAGATCTAGATAAATACCCCACATTTCCAGGGAATCTGCTTGTCACAACTTTAACTTTTTCAGAGTTTTTACTCTAAGGGTTCCTGCTTAACTAGACGATTTAGTATTGAATAATCATAGTATTAATATAATAGTAATGATAAGATATTGCAGTATTAATCCATAGACATTTCTGTTTAACTAGAACTTCTTTCTACTTTCAGAAAAATAAAGTTTCTTATTTACATAAAAATGAATGGAATAAAAGTTTCTGTTAATACACTGCATTTTATAACAGTTTCCTCGGAACACAAAAGACGATAGTCATAAAATTACAGTTTATTTCATGATGAATTGAATTTTTTAACAGTTACGTTCGACCCCTGCTATTAACAATGTAAATAACGTCACAGAGGAAACAGAGCATGCCAAAATGCTTTTAGCAATTAAGTATGTCTAATTTCATAGTTATAACCAGAATAGCCAGAGGGAGGAATTAGTCACATTACCTAACACAAATGTTACGCGTTGTTTTATCTGAAAAAATATTACAAAGGCTAACAGCAGAACACTCTCTTTGTATTTTACAGAAATATACAGATCTTTTTATTTTGGTAAAAGATTTATCAGCACAATATGAAATAATTAATAAAATAATTTCTAACTCTTACAATTAGTATGTCCTTTCTCTCATGCGCCACCATCAGCCGTATAAAGGGTGAATTCCACTTACGCCCAAATCGCCCGCAAGGACCGTGGTTCTCGTTTCAAAATTTATGAAAATCTCCTGAAATATGGAAGAGAAATCTGTGAAAAAAGCATTATCGGAAAATACAGGTTTTTAAATATAAATTACAACTCGAAACTAGGAACATATAATTTATGATATTCACTTTATTACAGAAACGGAAAATCCCTGCAGTCTTGGGCGCGGCCGATTTAGGCGTAAATGGAATTCACCCTTTAAATATACATATATATTAACTACATACTTGATGATCGATAGAGTTAAAACGACTGTCAGCTGTAGGTCTGTCAAATACACTTTCTCTTAGACAGCAAAATGCAACGATCGCAGACGACTCGCACTGACTTTTGTACGTGTTTCTTTTTAGAATGAAATTTGTACGCACGCTTTACATTCTGATCGTCGTTTTCGCGGAAAACAGGGTGAGCCCTCGAAAGTACTTTCTGATATTCTACTATATTCGAGAAGCCTAACCCTTTGAGTGGCGCAACATTCTGCGAAAGTCTTAAGTAAACGTTCGTGGTCACTTGAACACAATACTTTCCACGCTTTCCAGAACATATCGACTCGAAGACACCTGAACTTGCGCGCAGAGGGCAAATCCCTCGGCGTGAAAACACGCCAACGCCACTCAGAGTGTTAATATTCTATAAAAGAACCAAACCGGAACGAAACCTTTATCTCGCGTTGCATAATGGCAGATATATTTATTACCCACGGTAATGCGAACGATATGTTTTCATGTATAAGGAACAAATTTTTGTTCGATGCATCGCCGACCTCGAGGAGACCGAGCTGGTGCATTTGTCGCAGAAGCTGAGCCTCTTGGAATGCTTGCAGCTTTTGGATGCTTTGTACGAGCTGACTCCAGGGAAAGTGGCCCGCGAAGTGAAGAGTCACGATGCGCTAAATGAAAATTTAAGTCAGCTAACGCCAACTTCGAAAGAGTGTCTCGTTAACCTTGAACAGTGGAACGACGAGTCTCCAAGTAAAGATAACCAAAACGGGGCAACATTAGTAAAATTACTATAATACGCTTTTTGTCGAGTCTCGAGTGGTGAAGAAGTTCGATTGCAATTCATCTTCTCCTACCTTGCTGCCAGGGCTGTGGAGTCGGAGTCGCGGAGTCGGAGTCGTAGTTCAGAAGGAATTTCTGATTACCGGAGTCGGAGTCGAAAAAATATATGCCGACTCCATATTAGTAAATTTTATCAAAATCCGAGTCTGTTGAGCTCTACGTGTTTATACACGCTCGCGATATATTTTTGTTAACTTTGACAGGCTCCGACTTATTGTCAGTTCTCGGATTACAATCGCCGACGGAGTTTTCCATGTACTGAGTATATTAATAATCTATTATAAATGCATGAGTCGGAGCGGGGGTCGGAGTCGGTGGTAAAAAAAAGAGGAGTCGGAGTCGGAAGTTTTGACTGCCGACTCCGCAGCCCTGCTTGTTGCACCGCGGCATAGAATCCAAGACTATATTTGCTCAGCTGATAAATGTTTTGCTTACGATCAATATCGCGGGTCATCGATAATTCACGTGGCATGGAACGTGTTAGTAATGAGAAAATACTACGCGATCGTGTTGCTATTTCAATTATTCACTTTCGACAGTATTTCATGCAGCCATATACGTTTCCAGCGAAAAGGTAGTATTTTTCGTAAAACAAAATGCAACGTAGTAAAAAATAATTATTGGTCTATATTGAACAGCGTAGGTACACTAGATAATTGAGACAGATATATCGATGATAAATAATGTTTAATTCACTGTACGAAGAATTAGAGATCATTACATATGCAAGATGGTCTAGTAGCCAGTGGCGGATTGAAGGGGTCATGCTCAGTCAGGAGGCCGAAAAAAGGGTGGTCTTTGGAAATTTTTTACTCAAAAGCTATAACACATTTCTCAAAAAATCTTGTTTCCTTTTAAGGATTGCATCTAGTACCGTGGATCGTAATTTTTTAATTTAAAAATATTTATCAATAACTAAGTTATTGTCCATCACTCGAAGGTTCTTTCAAAATCGGAGCATAGTTCCTGGGAAAGTATAGGAAATTGGAGGAAATGGTTCAGTGGCGCACTCAGGATTTAATCTGGGGGAGCCGAGTTGAGGGGATAAAAATATTTTTAATGCAAATTCAATCAAATTCACTGGGTGGTTATAAAAATTTATTTAAAGAATTCAAATCCACTTTTCTTTTCTTTTTATATTAATAAGCCTCTTCGAGTGATGGACAATAACTTAGTTATTGATAAATATTTTTGAATACAAAAATTACGATGCACGGTACTAGATGCAATCCTTAAAAGGAAAAAAGATTTTTTGAGAAATGTGTTATAGCTTTTGAGTAAAAAATTTCCAAAGACCACCCTTTTTTCGATGTCCTGACTGAGGTGACGAGAGACGCTGATGCACGTTGCAGTGAAACACTGATGCATGCATCATGATGCAGGTGTCGTAATACATGTTGCTACGTCTGTAGATCGGTTTCCGTGTTTCAGCATCAGGTGCGGCTTGCATCAAGGAATCAATAATACAGTCGCAAATTTTAAATCTTGTAAACTATTTCCTGTGGCTAAATATCTTAATATTGCAACAAGTCTACTTTCTGCAGTAACCGCATCCCTCATCATTGTATTTGCTTTTCAATGCGTGGGCAAATTTCCTCCAACAAATGCCCGAGGGCATAATCGTCCATGCGTGAATAGTTTTTAAAATCACTCGGTTCGTTTGCTTTCAATTCTTTTAGTAACGCGAAAGTAGAAAATTTCTTTCTCTCATTGAACCATCTCTTTGCCCATTTTCTTTTGGTTTTCAATTTTTTATTTTTTATAATCAGTACACCCCCTATTATTGCTAATAACACTGGTGTTGGAATAGAATCACTCATTTTTAAAAAGCTGTTTCCGCGTCCGCATTAGATCACAAACTGTTAGGAATCAGTAATGTGGAGGCGACTTGAAACTGATGCAAGAGTCATGAAACCTGCATCATGATGCATGCATCAGTGTTTCACTGCAACATGCATCAGCGTCTGGATGTACCTTAAGGGAAAAAGCCCAGTTGGCGAACGTTCTAGGGGGCCCATTTTATCGGGAAAATGAAGGGCTAGTTTACTAAAAACGGACTCAGTGTAGTAGTAAAAGAATATAGGTAGTTTGAAGAAAATCATAATTTTTTTGAGGATGGGGCCCTGGGAGGGCTCTTTGGGTAGGGACACAGACGGCAACTGCTCATCGGCCGCCCGTTGAATCCACCATTGCTAGTAGCTATCTAGCTATTGCGCATTAAAGATTTGTAGTGAAAATTCGAGAGGCGTTTTCCTTTAATGGATAACGATAAATATATTCCGTGGTAGAAAATGCAGAAGTCGGAGGACGTTCGGCGATGGATATGTCGCTGAGATGGTTGGGCCGCCCTGACCTGGCAAAGTATGTGAGAGAAACTCGCAGATCGATTAAGTTCCTCGACACGGTGGATTACGATATAGCCGATACGTTAGAATTTCCAGGACACAGGGTATCGAGGAGGCATACTCCGAAGAATGACAAACATTCGTCTGCAGAAGGAAAAAAGAAGAAGAAGAAAAAGAAGAAAAGGGGCCATCCGGAACATTCTCAGAGTTCTGCGACGCGAAATAATGGGGCTCATAGGTTTGCTGCTGCAGCGGCAGGTCATGTTGTGTAAGAATTTTTCTCAATCATCCCCTTAAGTATTTTAAATTGTAAATATCTTTACATCCGTTTAATGTTCGTACGTAATTATTGAAGATATAGATTAATCCTTTCAGATTAGAATATAATAATTAAGATTTTCATTTTAGTATATAAAGGAACTGTCATTTGCCAAACGTTTCAGCCATAAGGCCCATAAATTGAAGAAGAAAGAGGATAAATCGAAGAGAAAGAAGCATTACCTCGAGGAACATCGATCGGTCTGTTGTTCAATCCTGTTCGTTCTATTCTTTCTCGCCCTCTGCCTTGTCGCAGCGTATTTCCTTCGCAAGAGGAATCGTTCGATGGCACGTGGTACGCGATTCAAGTAATTATCATAAACAGACTAAGTGTAATCTAATCGTGTGATTCTAAGAATAATGCGCCAGCTCGTATAGTAGAGTAGGTAGAGTGAGGTAAAAGTTCGCACCATGCGAATTTCATTGTTTGACTTGCGGCAGTTGCCAATGGCGATTGAGAGTCAATTGGCAATCAAGGTAGAGTCATCAGTGTGGAATTGTGTAGTTATGCTTCGTTTTGTTATGGTAAAATGCGGTAAGTACTGAATTCGTTAGTTCTGATGTACCTAATATTCTAATTTTTAGGAATCAATATTATTCCTATAAATTGATCAGTAAATATTTTAATTAATATGCCGTCTGAAAGAGCTGAAATTCTTCTGTTCAAAAGTACTAATAGAAGTTTTCAGTGCTCCTCACAGATAACAGGATTGATTAAACAATGGAAAAGTAGTTGTGGGGACAAGAGTTCGCACAATGTAGTGGGGCAAGAGTTCGAATGCAAACTTCCCATTTAAAAATCAGCTTCAAATAAATGAAGCAATGAAAAGAAAATCTGAATGCGAACGTGCAAAGAAATAATTAGAAGAGCAAAAAAAATCCAACAAATAACATCTACATTATGTATGATTACTGTTACCTTGATTTTGTTATAATACTACAACTATTGTAGGTAGGAAAATAAAACACTTGTGGAAATTTCTGGTTGCGTTCTTTTACTCCATAACTTTTACTCGAATTTCCTATCGAATAATAAGGGATAGTAGTTATTTCTTACAGAATGATATGACTATCAGTGTAGGGTGACCGTACCTAATATCGCCACTCGCTATATCTCGCAAAGTAAGCACTACAATTTATCGGTTATGCACTGAATTAGTACCTAAACTTATATCGGAAGACATACTGTAATTGCAGCGTCATGTGATTAACAATTACAGAAACGGAAGTATTTTAGAGAATCTTAATAGTGTAAAAATTTATGGGACTTCCAGAATTTTAAATCACATTAAGAGAAGGTAAGTCTAATAATTTTGTGAATGCAAGAATATCTACTAGAAATACCTAATTAATGATGTACTTAAGGGATGAAATCGATTCAAATAATTTTCGCATGAATTAATCAATATTTCTTGAGTAGGCGATATTAGGTTCACTTTTTTCAGTCTTACGTTTTTTAATTGCTAATTAAAAATTTACAGGTTTCAACGATTCTAACTTATGCTACATGAAAGATGAATAATTTCTCTTTACTTTGAAACGAAATGCATGCAAAATTATCAATTATTATTCAATTGACAGCGATTTAACTTTTGCTAGGCGATATTAGGCACGGTCACCCTAATACCAAGAATTTTAGAGAAGTTTACACTTGAAGTGCGCACTCTGGTCCCACCCTACTCTAATTACAACGTTAGTTCTTCCTTATCTGACGTACTCTTCTATGGAACACGGTTTCAGCTACATACTTTGAAATATATTTAACATCCAATGAATTTTCATATCGTATATAAAAAAAGTGTATTTCATAAATTAATTTCTGATCGCTTAAGTTTAATAACAGATAATTTCAAACAAAGTCTATCTTTCATTCAGCTTCAAACCAAAATGAATATATCAGATCACAGTGGCGCACTTTTAGTTGCGATTATTTATTGTTGCCAAAGGTCACACTGAAATCGAAGAATTGAAGTTCAACCGATTTCTCGCACTATTACGATTCTTTGTCTTCCATTCGCATTCGTCTGTACCCAGATACATCTTCGCCAAGAATAAGCAAGATAAAGACACATTTACCGATCACTTGGAATGGAACGACGAGGCAATCTGTTCTTGTTCGGACGTCGAGGGTGGATGCACGGAAAAATGCCAGATGTGTAGTCGGAATGATCAAACACACGATCAAGCTGCTTCCCACCTGAGCACGATCTGCGTGCAGAAACCGAAAGACAGGAAAGAGAAGAGAAGACAGCGATTCAGCTTTCTTCAGAGGACTTTTCAAGACAGGAAGAGGCAGAAGGACCAGGAAAATCGGGATAGGAAGTGCGTATGAAGGATGAATACTGGTACGATAGAACGCGGAAACGAGTACGATGGATCGCGATTACTGGCATAAATAATTTCACAAGCTTGCCAATTCATATTCCAATGTATTCTAAGTCCGGGAGAGTTCGACCACTTTTTGGAAAAGAAATTGTAGCATCGTTGCTTTTCACAATTTTGTCGTTTTATGCACATTAAAGCAAAGCCCAAGCAATTTAGGGTAATATAAATTATAGTGGCGATAATTTCAAATATTCATTTTCATTTTCAACTAAAAACATTGGCACTGCAACTGGTCGGATTCACCCGTATGTCGGGGTTAGACCGTCCACCCACTACGGGTGAGACCGACTTTGAAAAATAACAAACAGTGTAGCTTACAAAAAGTATAATACACGAAGCAGTTAATTGATATGTTATTTCTTCTTCAGTTTTCCATGTAAATCGCAAACATTCTTGTACTTGGAGCATCTAGTATCATGAAACCAACGGCTTCAGTACACACATTTAATCCAAAAGTCATTTTTCGAGATTTCGAAATAGTTTTCTCCGCATCCCACGCATTCGTTTTCGTCCCAGTCTTTTAACGGCATATCACTATCTTGTGGAATGGAATTTTCGTTCCCTGAATCTGAAGATGGGTTTACAGTAAGAAAGACACATGTGGTCGGACTATCCCATAATCAGGGGAGTGATCGACTACCTTGTTAAAATAAATTAAAAACGAATACATACGTATTGTTGGGGTGACACTGCAGTTTTATGCACATTATATCCTCCAATATCGGAATAGTGTAAATAAACTTACCTGTCTTTCAAATATCACCAGCACTGTAACTTGATCTAAAAACTTTCAGACTTGCATAAAGTCTTAAGTGTTTCCTATAATTTAAATATGGATTTGTGACAAGGGTCGAAGCGAGATCAACAACAAGCGCATTCATTTCTTTTGTGTCAACGACACACAGTGCCCTATCTTGCGTCAGTCTTAAAATATCGACACTGGCCGGAGTCTCTCGGTGATCGAACTCTCCCAGACTTACCCTACCAGTAAAAATATGCTACTGCGTTTCTTCACGGATGGAACCTAATGGCTCAACAAGTTTAAATTCGTATCATAATCTTCCAAATTATATTGTGTACCCATTCTTTTTGGAGCTTCAAACCCAGAGGAGTTATATTTAGGGATCCTGTATCTGGTGACAAAACTGTGCATACACTTTCTTGCTAGTTTTACAATTACTTAAACCTAATTATATTATTCTGCATATAAATTCGTTCATATAAATATATCAGCTTTTCCCTATCAAGGAAAACTTTGGAGAAAAGTGTCGCGAAGAAACGCGAGAAGTTACCGAGCATCTTACATGGGGATTATCGGCAATGCTCATGCTGCAAATGTAATTTAAGCTCTATAGGTAATGCATAATATAATTACAATTTAATTTCTAATATTTTAATCTACTATCGTTTAGTCAGTAATTACGGTTACCCTTCGTTTATAGAGAAAATGCTTCGCGAGAAGAGGGAGAATGAGAAGAAGGGGTTGTCCAGGTTGAAAGCGAAGGCGAAGAAGAAGAAAGAGAAGAAGAAAAGGAACGAGGAATTTCGGAAAGTAGAGAAACATGGGGATGCAGGTTGCCGGGATATTTGTAAATAAATTTCTATTCGAATTAGTACTTGGTCATTAAAAAAGCTGGAAACCAGAAGCAAATAATATTTTCATTAATGTGAATATTACCTCAGAGTAGATACCGGACAAGTATAACAGCTATTTTAATTGCTGTTTTCTCATTACGAATGCTAATACAAATGACACCGAACTTATTTACAAATCAAATCTTTTATTTCATACAAAATTGAACCACAACTGCACTTATCGATTTTTTTTCATCTAACAATTAACAGACACAGTGACTGTCAGACAATTCCTGGACGCATTCTTATAAATTTAACAGGTATGATTATTTTCCGCTTTAGAACGTATGCTTTATCTTATCGTTTCTTTACTCAGAGGAATGTTTTCTACCGTAGAAAATCAATCGCAAAGGACGTTAGTTATAAAAACGAGATAATAACATTAAATATTATATTTTATTACTGATAATCTATCTTCGTCAAGGTCGTCAAAATAAAGATTAAATGGTTAACGGTTTTCCTTAACCCTTTCAATACGGCGAAAAATCAGTCCGAGTGCGCCCCATTGCCGGGATCAGTTATTTCTCCTCCAAGCGATTATTGGATAAAATAACTTTTATGCCTAAAAGGTTGAAGGTCTTGGAGACGCATAAACGTCCCCATAACAGCGCACCATCAACAACAATGATTTCACAAGCTTCATTGATGTAATATCAAAAATTTTCCAGACTGGGACAGCATATGTCCCGTCCGGTGCGAAAGGGTTAAGAAAGAAAAACAAAGAGTATTATATTAAATCTTATATTACATATCTCCATAGATAAATAATTTACTCAAATAACTCTTCTGTAAATTGCACCACGTTTAAAATACTATCTGACAGCGTATAACTTAACCACTTATTAAATAATAATCGTGTATTTCATTGATGATTTCGATATTTTTGAAGATCATCTGAAAGAATCTCCTTACATTAAATGGTAAATTTTTACATGAAATGTTCAAATTAGCTTATGTAATGTAATATTCAAATTGAATCGTATGCTACGTTGCTCAAAATAATTGTATTTCTCAGTGATGCACACGATGTACATTGAAATCTCTCAATAAATATTATATTCAATACAAAATTGATCTCCCATTTGTTACGTTCAGTTTATTCCTCTAAATTATTCAGAAGTGTGATCACCCAATGATTTTGAGCAATTTGTATTTGAAAATCAGCTAATACTACTATAGTCTTTCACGCATCTTCGAACTGGCCGTCCTCGTGGTTCGTCGGCCACACTAGAGTCCCGTCTCGCAACATTTGTGTAACCCGACTTAAAGTTTGTTGCTTATGTGTGTCCGCGGGGCAATAGACACGTTGAAACGGTTTATAAAAAGTGAACGGTGGATAAAGTCGAATTTTTGGTTCTTTGCATTCTGAAAACAGGATATACCGCTGTGAACATCCATTGCATCCGTTTGCCAACTATTCTAGCGCGACATGGATTAGGAAGAACGACACCAGTAAAGGACACTTTTCTTACGAATTTTCCATCGCGAGTTTTATAACGCATTCGTTCTTTTAATCTACGCGTCATAAATTTCAAAAGAGTCTATCTATATTCTATATCGTTCCTCTCAGTGGCGGATTTAAGAAAAAAGGCCCACGTGGCAAACGTTCTGAGGGGCCCATTTTTTCAGGGAAATGAAAAGGTAGTTTACTAAAAGGGGGTAACAGTACAGAAAAGTATAGAAAAGAGATATAATAAAATCATACATTTTTTTAAGATAGGGCCCTATGGGGGCCCTCTGAGCAGAGGCTCATTTTTCGGGAAAATAAAGCTGTAGTTTACTAAAAACGAGCTCAATAATACAAAAAAATATGCTTTGGATATAATCATAATCTTTTTTTAAGGATGGGCCCTAGCCTTCTAAGCAGAGGCCCATTTTTGGGGAAAATAAAGTTGTAATTTACTAAAAACGGGATCAGTGTAATAATACAGAAAAAATATGCTTTGGATATAATCATAATCTTTTTTTAAGAATGGGGCCCTAGGGGGCCTTCTGTGCAGGGGCCCAGGTGGCAACTGTTCATCGGCCGCTCTGTTAAATCCGCCACTGTTCTTCTTACATGTACTAATAAAATCTCCACACCGGTTAAATTCCCGCCATACTGAAAGAGTTTGTATACTGTGCCGCGAACGCCTATAGACCTTTAAGGATATGCTTTACAAATATAGTATGTCGTCAATAATATTCGTGCATAACACACGCTGTTTAAGCGTTGAATTCGTAAAGGGTTAATTAATAGTTTAGTGAAATCTTACCATGAGGATCAAATTCATCAGCCGTATCTTCGGAGCTATCCCAGTGTTCACTGGCATGTTGATTGAGAAATCCTTCTGGGCTAAAGCAGAAATAATATTTCAATAAAAAAATGTTCATGAATAACTCTTTCGAAGTTCCTCATCGAATAAAACAAACATTCGTGTCTTCCCACCACACTGTTAGTATTCATTGTTTGAATCGTTCTTTCCACGCTATCTTCAACAATTCCCGCAGTTTACTAATGTTAAGTGACGGAATTAAGCCACTTGAGCAGAATGACTTAGATAACACTATCCTAAGTGACATTCTTAGTTTGATATCAGATATAAAGGATAATGGAACCTTTAAAAACTATTGAATTTATCTTTTACGACTCAAGATAACTGTCGCGCGTTCACTCATCGTGAACGAGGACCTTAATTTCATAATACGGTACAGAGTTCTCACAATTTCTTCGACTTTAATGCATTGCTTGCTCCAAGCCGATAACGCTTCTTTGTACAATAACTTGCGCAGCAGCTAATGCTCTAAATTTTAGATAATATAGTCAACTTACTACGAGCACATTTGAATTTTATCCGAGTAACTATCCTCGCTTGAGCTCGACGATCTCGACAACCTTTTATCGTCAATTGCCTCCAATTCCTCCGGCGGCTTCGTTTTGGCGGAACTAAAGTTTTTATAGTCCTCAGGCCAATGATCCCTCAACACATCTCGCATACTTTCATAATGAACATTCCTAATGGGCTATCGATTCGATTCATTAATACAAAACCTCCACCGTAGTCATTGGTGAATAAGCAAAGTCAACCGTTGAATCGTGCAAAAGATCCAACGGTATGACCTTCGCTGAAACTTGGCTCGCTTTCGATCGCGAGGGCGTATCGCTTTGTACTGTCCTTACCGATAAACCGTCGGTCGAGAAATAGTTTACTTCGAGGTCCAGTCCTATCAAGTTCGGTAGCTTCTCGATCACCTCGGGAACCGATTCGAACTCGTTGTCGTAGAGATCGATGTACTGCAAGTTGGACAGGGATCCCATGCTACTGGGTAGCTCGTATAAATTATTGTAAGACGCTTTCAATTCTCTCAATGCCTCCATACCGCCGATGTCATTGGGAAGCATGCCTAACATGTTTTTATGCACCATCAAGGTGTTCAAGTTCCGCAAGGAACAAATTTCATCTGGCAACCAGTTGATGGCATTGAAACTCACGTCTAGCTTAGACAAATTGACGAAGTTGCTGATAGTTCTGAGCATAATTGGAATCCCCGTTCTACTAACATCGATCTCTTTCAGGCAGGACGGTTCTTCCGACGACTCGATCGGCAGATGCCAAAACTTGTTCTCGGAAATGCCTCTTGAATTTCCGACTATCAGCCGCTCGAGGGACGTCATTCCCTTGATTATCCTTTCTACGATTGTCTCAAACATTGCGCAGTCCTTCATAGACAAATTTTTGACGCACGATTTGGCCGGTTCGTCGGGCAGTTTGAACGATTTGAATCTCGTTTCGTTCAGCGACACTGTCTCGAGGTTGCTGTACTCGGAACTCAGTACCCATAACGGGAATGACGGGCACACATTGTTATTTTCAGCATAGAACGCGATTAGATTCACGCTCTTTGGGGGAACGTTCAAATCCAACTGACGGTTTTGCGAGAAGTTGAGGACCCGCAAATTCTGCATTCCATTGGTTATACAATTTGGGATTATTAGAAACATGTTCTTAGAGAGAGAAAGGTATTTCAGGCAATTCAAATTCGCACATGAATCGGGTAAAGTTTTTAAGCAATTCGAACCGAGATCCAGATCCTCCAGATTCGATAAATTCTCCAGTTCCTCTGGAACTTCTCTTATTTTGTTTTCGCGTGCCGTCAATGTTTTCAAACTAGCTAATTCGGAGATTACATTTGGAACGAAGGTAAGTTTATTGCAGTCGAGACTTAAGTACGCCAAGCTTTTTAATAGGTTCAGCGAGCTTGGTAAATCGTTTAGTTCATTGTTGGATAAATTAAGATGGACTAGAGTTGTTAAAGATTCGGTCAGACCGTTTGGTATGCAAGAGAGATGATTTCCTGATAATGATAGATTCTCTACAGCTTGTGTTTTCGCTATTTCGCAGATTCGTTTACTAATATCTTTGGTAAATATTGCGTTTGAATCGTTTTGGCCCCTGTTGTGCACAGGAGCCTTTAATGTCAACTGTAATGCGTCGTCATCGGGCAACCTTTCTATGCAGCACTCTGGGAACATATCTAGTAACAAAAATTACAGGAGAATTATATGATTAATATTTAATTTATCTATATTATTCATTATTTCTATGACAACAATCATAGCTGTATTGATACGAGTCTGATATCGACTATACTGTTGCTCCATACAAATTATTACATTATCAATAATTTGCCAACATTACATTAAAATGTAACTCCAAAATTCTTCGATACAATAGAAATAATTTTGTTACATTGGTAGATGGCGTAGAAGCGAGTTGAGATTCATCTAAGTTTTAGTGTTCATACGTCTTTATTTGAAAAAAGAAAAATTGTTTATATATTGACTCCAATTTTATTCATTTATAACATAACCTACTAAACGAGAGAGTAATATCTTCTTTCTCCCATTTTATAGAAATATTCGAATACAAACCTTTATACTGTAGATCGTCTTGTTAATTTTTCAGAGAATCCCACGGATATTACAACCGATGTACTTTAATCCAAATTATGGTTGAAAATTTGTAGCCTCTAGGTTAGGAACTGCACGAATCTGTCACGTAAACAAACTTATTACGCACTTTCGTAGTGCGCACTTGTGCGTGCTACAGGTGTGTGCTACAGGTGTCAATGAGAATGTATCGCAAATGAAACTCGGTCGAGGTGGCGCTCTGATCGTAGTGCTCAAGATAGCGTCGATTCGCTTCCCATCATCTGCCATCTTGGCGTTGATTGGTTTGTTCTCATATCATGCTTGTACATTTAGCCTAGTTTACATTAGTCAAGTTTACTGGCTTCAAGTCGCTTGAAATCAGTAAACTAACCTGTTATTCAGTTCACTTGAAATATCCTTTCAAGTTTCAAGCGAAGTAGAGAATGGTCCAACTTTTCTTGCCATGAAATAATACAACTTGAATAGTGTAAACGTATGTACAATTGTGAACTTAAAGTCACGAAGCGACTTGAAGCCAGTAAACTTGACTAATGTAAACGAGGCTTAAGTTTACTGATTTTAAGCGACTTGAAGCCAGTAAACTTGATTAATGTGAACGAGGCTTTAGGGTGGCTCTTATTTACTGTTGCTGAAATTTTTTTCAACATTTTCTTCGCGGCATCCCCCAGAATACTTCCAAATAATAAAAACAAATCTGTGTAAAGTTTGAGCCCGATCGGATAACGGGAAAATTTAAATAATTATTTAACAATTCATAAAGTCCATTTTATATAATACCCTCCAAGTTGTTGCTACATCAAAAAATATGTCGAACAAAAGTTGTAGATCCAGACAAGGAGCATCTTTTATGTTGTATTACTTTTTCTTGTGCGAGAAACGATTTTCGAAAAAAGTCCGAAAAACTGGTAAAAAAACTTTTAAAAGGAAAAAGGTATACCTGGTCTGTGTACGTAGCGCATAATTCCGTTGATATCTTCTACGTTATTAGTGAAAAAAAACTTCAAACCGATTTACCGGTTTGCAATCCCTAATGCTGAAAAGATACAAATATTCTTATCCTGTAAATTTGGGACCGAAATTCGCTAAAATATCGAAGATACAGAGATTAGAAGTGAAGTATACTCATTTTTGACACAGACGTAACAGCATTCAAGACACATTTAAATTTTTAAAAATCGGACATGAAATCTTGTCCTTTTTAGGCAATAAAAACGAAGCTATGAATCAAATAATAAATCCGCGCTGTCATCAAGCTGAATAATAGTGTATCCTATAGCCATGCAAAATTTGAAGTAAATCGGTAAATTTCGTGAAAAATGCATTTGAATACTTCACTTCTGATGTCTACATATATCTTCAATATTTTTGCGAATTTTGGTCTCAAATTTTGAGGAAACATTCATGACATATCAAACTCTGAAAATATGGCAAAAAAATTATCTTTTTGGCATATCTCGGTATATGCCCCCCTTAAATGTTTAAAAAATAGTCCTCGAAAATAAAAATTACATTTGTTTCTCCTTCATAAACAAAAAGTGTCGACAAGGATTTAAACTTCCAAAATTTGAAAAAAAAAAAATTCCAGTTTATCGAACTTTTTCAAAAACCGTTTGTCGCACCAGAAAAAGTAATACAACATAAAAGATACTCCTTTTCTGGATCTACAACTTTTGTTTGACATATTTTTTGATGAAATCAATAACTTGGAGGATATTATATAATATCCACTTTGTGAGATGTTAACTCTTAATAGATAAAGCAGAAAGCTTCTATATGTTTGTGTGTTTGTCCGTCGCCTAAAAACTTTCGATCGATAAAGTCTGGGATCACGAAATGTGCCTCAGCTCATTATGCCCGACTAATCCAGACGAATGTGACCATTTTCACAAAAAATTAAAAAAAATTTATAAAATCAGAATCTAAATTTCGGGCGAAGCCGAGTAGTAAAGCTAGTAGTTATATAAATGTTTAAACTTTACAAAGATTTCATTTATTATTTGGAACTATTCGGGGGTGGGAGCGCGAAGATAATTCAAAAGTCGAAACTAAGAGCCACCCTATTGTACGTACATTGTGATTGATTGAAATCGTCTATCTTCAGATTTGAATGCCGAACTCTGTTCTTTCAAATGATTTTGATCGAAACTAAAATTAGTTCAATTTTATACAAGTATCGAGAAATATTGAACCGTTCTACAAAATGAGATACCAGCTTTATAAATTAAACAGTAAAATTGAGACTTAAAAAGTTTTCTACGTTCACCGCTAGATTCGATTATTGGCGAGGTAGAGTTTGAAATAGGGGACGCGCTTCCGGTTCCGATGTTCTGGGGTAACTGTTACAGAAACATAATAATACTAACTACCGTGCGATTTTATCACAGTTTTTCCACTAAAAGGCACTCTTGCAGTCCTCCTTTTCACGACCAGATCTTTCAGGTATTAAACCTTTACTCTCTAATAATATGACATCAGATGGTTTTCCATCCTTTTAATCTCCCTCGCTCTAAAGAATCATTGTATACCTGACAGTCACGTGGTTCCAAGTAATTAGACATTCTCCAACCACTAAATCCTCTGAAAAACAAATTAAGTAGTTTGTATCCAATCGCTAATATTCCAAGGTTTCTTTGGAAGCCATTAAACGAAGAAAACAGGTTCCAATGGTAATGTTAATAATAATGGGGTACACTATACAGCAAAGATCTCTGAAAGAAAAGCCGACAAGTAAGAAGACAGTATTTTTACGTAAAACAGGGCTTGCAGAGGCCAGCTCATTTTATTTAGGAGGCTTACATTTATGTTTTCTACACAAATGTATACGTATGTTGTGTATTTATAGCGCTGTAAACAATCATTAGAACATCGTTGGAAATTTCCCGCGTTCTCGTTACGACTCGTTTCATTGCTACGCTGAGATTACAATCGTATTACATTCGTTTAAAATTAAATCGGCACCGCGAAATTTCGATTTCTCTTTGTAAGCGTTTGAACGTTCCGTTGAATCTCGTTTTTTCACTCGATTGGAAAACAGACGTTAGGACGATATATCCATTCTACCCGCAGCCCGGAGGAAGCTGTAGTGTGGAACGTTAAGGGGAGCTTCCGGTCTAGTGCCCCCAAAAATAGGTGATCTTTAGGAATTAATTAAAGGAAAACTACTACATATAACTTAATGGGACTCTTTGCATTGCATTGAGAATGTCCTAAATTATAGAAATATATTTTTTGTTTTGTAATTAATCATTGCAGACGGCACTGGGGAGTCGTTAAAGTCAAGGCGTCAAAAAATCATCCAAATCGGTGGGACCTGTATCTCCAAAAGTTATTATCCGATTCGACTGAAACTTTTTTATTTTAAAGAATATACTTCTGGCTAGGGGGGAAACCAGATAAAATTACAAAAATGACATTTTTTTAGAAAATAACGATACTTGAAGTTTGAAATCGCTTTTTTCCTATACTGTTCGTCCTTTCCACGCCTTTAAAAATTATAAATTTTCACTATTTTGTAATTTTGTCTGGTTTCCCCCCTAGCTAGAAGTATATTCTTCAAAATAAAAAAGTTTCAGTCGAATCGGTTAATAACTTTTGGAGACATAGGTCCCACCGTTTTGAGAACACTGTTTCGAGAAAAACGCGTTTAAAGTTTTACGTGAGGGCCGAGTGGTCGGGTTTTACCACGCATTCGCCGCTACTCAACTGCCTATAACTTCGGGAATTTTACGAATTTCAACAAATCCTTTTAAACACGTATTCCTGAAAGGTTGAACAATCGAATAACGAAATAAAAAAAAATCGACTTTTAGACCGGATCCTCCCCTTAAGATGAATTATACGCGATAGTAAAGTGCACCCTGTTACTTTCACGAAATTAAGTACCTCAGTGACATTATCGAACCAGACTGTTTCGGTTGGAAGTCTATTTTTATACATGAATCGCAAAAGACGTGCCCTATGCATCTGGAAATATTAGATGGATGTGTGCTCGGTCGAGGGAGACCAATTTCGTCGTTTAAAATCTGCCCTTCCCAAGTAAAGTTCGTTGATTAACCGATAAACCCGATTGATACATTTTGCCCATCTTCAAAATTTTCCCTCGTTCGCGAACGCATGCACGTACGCTAGTAAAATTCTGTAATTCGTTCACAGACCTGGACAAAATAGCATTCGGAATAGAAACAGAAGGAAACGCCGATTATTTTAAACAATGAATTTGAACGAAATAACGTATCTTGCGCCGTACCCAATAAATAGTTTAAAGTTAACTACTGAACAAGAAGAACGAGACAAACAAAAGCCGCGTTCCCACGTGCACAAGACGCGGCGTATAATGTATATATTTCCTCGATAATATATATGTATTATGTCTGCTGTACACGCGGGGACGTGGCTTGGCGATTTGAGCGCGCCGCTTTCTATTACAAATACTATTTCTGCTCAGTTCCTTTTAGCGTTAACGATAAATAATAATATCATGAACTTGTTCCCTGATTGTGAAAGAAAGTTCGCATGGTACGTCTATCATCGGACTCGAAATGACAAGAATTGTACTAACGTGACATTAGACTATAGCAATAAAATATTAATATTAATAATAATAATAATAATACAAATCGTAAAATAATAATAATTACGATAACAATAATATAGTGCGTAGTAGAAACTAATATGTGGCATAGGAATATGTTCTTTCTTGAAATATGCAATTCTGAGTATGAGATGCGACCATCAGCTTCGATCGTCGCGACATCTTCCGGCACGATAAAATTTAAGGACCATGAAAAATATGGCGTGGAACCTCTCGCGTCTCGTTTTCCCTCTAACGCTACGGTATTAAATTCGGCTTGGAGATTTAACGAATGCTTCTCAAAGTATTCAACAAGGATAAAGAATAGAAAAAGGAAAATGATAATAGTAACGACACGTACCCTAAACGGGATAATTATCCCCTAACGGCTTTAACGTTCACAATAATTTAATCTTCAATTTGTCGCGCACGGATGGAAGTTCTCGCATTCGAGAATCATCGTTTGTAAGGCAACACATATCTCCGTTTCTCGGCTCGCTCATACCCTTACTGTTTAATCGTATTCTTTTATGCACAAACGACTCTTCGCGCGCGTACAGTAGTGGCGAGAAGAAAGTTGAAACTGCGAACGGTAACAGAAATAAGACAGAGTTGTAGCTGAAAAATGTATATCCCATAGGTTAGGGGATTCCCTACAGTGGACCAGTGATACCAACGTAACACTTAAGCCTAGTATTAAGATCCTTGCGCAGGGATGGAGAAACACGAGTTCCAAACTTTCTTTTTATTACCACCACTGTACGTGTGTCTGTGTACGTACACAGCATGCCCAGTATAAACGTACACGTTCGATTAGTTTTTAGAGTATATACACAGAACGAAATCGCCACGACGATTCGAATTGATCGAATCATTATGACACTTGACTAACGTGGTCTATTTGGGTGTACAAACTCTCGAAGCGTTCGAAATACTTTCACATTTAACTGTATTATGTCGTCAACGCTTCTGTAATAACAATACACGATATTCTAATCTACAGTGTGCCATTAATTTTTGGTACATCTCGTGTATCTAGCAACACGGACGATTGGCACTCCTTATCAGCAGGATATTATTTATTTAAGAAGAGCTGCAATTACAAACTTGGTCGTCTCCTGGATATATCTTTATCCGTATTATTATTCCAACGAAATTTGATGCATTATTCCCATTAATGCTGTTGTTGTTGAACACCTGACTGGCTGTCAGAAATGAAATCCCCCTTCTATTTTCACTCCAATTGTAACGAACTCCTAATAACGAATATCATTTTGAAAATTCGTGGGGGATAAAATTTTAATCGAATTTTAGCGAATCAGACTCTGAATTAATATAAAATAATGAGCATCTTCGGATAATTAATCCGACTCCCTTGTATCTTTAATAGTCTAAGGAGTCAGTAGTCTCTACGTATTATTATCTCTGGATTTATATTTCATAACATATCCCTCCGCAGCTTTAATACTTCCCCGTCCCCCGTATTTAACAAATGAAACACCTTTCTTGTACCTTCAGTAGCTTCAAAAATAATTTAATACATCTTTACTACATTTAAACCGGACATACTGCGTAGTATGTAATTCTTCTGCGCTCGTATATCTACATATGCGTATATCGTTTCTTACATTCTCTTTCTTTCGACGATACGTGCGCATGCGCGCGACCGTTCGGCGCGTGCACGCACACAGCTGCACACAAACGCGTATGCAGAACATGGTCACTTATAAAACTCTTTCGTTTAGAAAATATATTTCTATATATATATATATTTATGTATCTGTGTTATAGATATTTCTGCGTATGCTGTGTACATATACATAACATATACTACATAGAAACGTAACTCAATTATATATACACTCTGCTTTTCATACTTATCCGTATCTTATGGTACCCTAGTTGCGTGTATGCTTTTAGAAAACCTTGGTAATTCGGTCCGTGCGTCGACACCCGGTTCGCACCGTGAAATCACGCGACACGTGGCTCATGTTCAACATTCAACGGTGATAAAGGCTCGCTCACGAAATTTTTATAAACACACGAACGGAAGTGATAGTTTGCAGGAAGTACCTACGTTAAATTCATTCATCTGACCATTCTACGATCTGCGCTCCAAATGCTTCTCGATGTCTATACGCGAATGTAGTCGTTGAAAACAGTGCTCGATCTACACTGCGTTCCATATAAGAGCATACCGATGCCCCTACCGATTTGCGACCGATCTGCGCAGCTCTCACGGATCTGACGCACGCGATTGGCCGTAGCACTATCGCGATTGGTCGTACCACTTTCCCTGCCGGTTTACTACCAATCAGCAGTGTATCCCTGCGCGAAACCAGTATGCTCTAATGTGGAACGCAGTGTAGCTCTTCCGCCGCTCTGAACAAAAATGATTTCTGCCACCCTTTAAATTTAATTATAAATAATTATTATAAAATTTCATTTCTGACAATGAGTGAAATTTTTTGTAGGTATTTGGTGGTTAAAGGTACGCACCTTTCCCTAGTGTAATATAGTAATTGTATGGTTGATTTGAAAACAATTTACATGTTTGATATTAAATTCAAACACGTATTACATACTTTCTTACCGCTTTTGCAAAAAGTTTTACTTTCTCGTTGGTTTTTAGTGATTTAAATTTTCTCTTTCTAGGGCAGATGTACCAGTGAATGAACACGTGCCAGTGGATGGACATTTTACGTTAACATGAGTAAAATAAGTTAGTAAAATAAGCAACTAATTAATTAGAGAGTTCTTTTAATTTCTTGCTTCGTATCCAAACAATTTTTGCAGCACATGGAATCAATCGCGCTGCAAACATTATTCTATAATAGCGTTCATTCGTTAGCCTTAAGTGTTCATTTATTGGTGCGTTTACCCTACCAATTTTAGATTGGCCCTGGGTAAAGACTCGAGATGTTGGCGTTAATTGTCAAGGATTCAGTGCAGATAATATGTCTTCCCTAAAAAGTAACGCAGCCATCGTGTTCCAGAACAGGTAACTAAAATTTCAATAATTCTTACAGAAACGCAAATTCGGTTGTCCCGATTTCGTTGACGTGATATCCGCTTTCCTATTGTTCATTGCACGTGTTCCTTTAGGTATTACAGTACGGTCGGAAAGCATCGTGGTAATCATCTCTTTTATGTTGGAGAGCTACAGTCCATAGAGAAGCATTAAAGAAGTACATAAAATACATTGTTAGACGCGAGGGATGAAGTAACATTCAAAACAAACATTGAAGGAAAACGGTCCAAGGATCCAGAGTCTGAATTTCAGACGGCGCAGAGAATGCAACTTTCATTGCATCAACCTGTTTCAGGATTCGAGAAGCTTTTAAGCTGAGTAGGATGGAAGCTTTACGCAAATCCTAGCAACTCGAAGCACCATCAGTTTATGCAATTGAAACTGTCGGTGTCTTCTAAACAATACATTAAAGGGATTAAGAAAGTGTCGATACACTTGATACTGATAGAGAGAATTGCAATTAATTTTATCAGGTATTTGAGAATTTTTCTTCAAACTTGTTACCAGGGCCGTTCCCGGCGAGGGTGCAGAAGGTGCCCCCGCACCTGGACGGCCAAACCTAGGGGCGGCCGCAGGCTGTTTATTATATGTAAAATTTTGCTTAATAAGAATAATAATCGAAACTCTTTTGCATGATAACTGTTTAAAATTATGTATGTATAGATATAAAAGTAAACACTGCATATTAAATTCTTAATTACACAATATTGAATTAATAAGGGCGGCAATATTGTTTTTGCGCCCTAGCGGCCAAAACCCAGGAACGGCCCTGCTTGTTACAATATAATTTCCAGAAGTCACACAGCTCAAATTTGGGAACACCTATCAGTTTCAACCTTAAAAGCTCGCGCAGACTCTGGAACGTCTGACAAAAATGGCTGTGACGCAACCTTTCAAAAATACGCAGCTTACAAGGGAGCATCTAATAGTTTCAACTGTAAAAACCGGGGCCACGAAACGCCTCAGATTTACACCATTATTCCTTAAGAGGGGCAATGGGTTTAATTCGATAGAAGTATCACAATTTTTCAAACGGCGCGCATATATCACGGAACACCCATATTCCCATTAATCTGTTCGCCTCTAATAATTTTACTTTCACTTAGAAACCCGTCTATTACCTTCAACGCACACAATTCGACACACACAACGATCGCTTTACGCACAAACGAGCAGTAATCGCACGCGACGTACACTATCGGCCGAAAATTGGGGTACACCTGCAACGTTTATATTATCGTTAAAAAAATTAATTCTTGACGCGTAATTAAGCCTTGTTAGATCTTCAGTGACTTTCGTTGAAGAGAAGTACTTGCAAGAGAACCACCTGAACGGAGAGTATGCGGTATTATTAAACGCCGCTGAATATCAGAACGATGGGAGGTGAATTATAAATGTAAGACAGATCATTGGGCGAGTAGAATACGCGGCGATTGAAAAGTTGGGCAAAAGTGAGAGCGCGCGAGGGCGGCAATTAGGAAGAAAGGTGGACGCCGGTGAAAAGAATCAGCGAACGATGCACCAATCCTTTCGAGCGACGAGTGTACTGGTATACAAGGAAGCTTGATACGCGAGCAGCGGACGTACGCGCGGAAAAGTCAAAGGGTAGTCGACTGTTTTTCGCTCTCGAGACCCGCGGAAGTGTGTCACCCGTGTGAGGAGCGACGGCTCGTAGGCGTCGAAAGGAAGCGAATCAAGAGCGAAGAAGCAGTGGCAAAAGTGCGCTCAGCAGTAGAGCCACGATAAAAAGTACAAAAACCCACGAGAGTAAAAGGAAAATGAATAGTTGTACGCGCCTAGCTTCGCGTATCGGTCGTGCGTTTACCGTGTGCACGACCCGTTAAATGCATCGGTCCTCCCTTTTGCCGTAGGGAGGAAGCGCGAGCCTTCGATCGCTCGAAGCTAGCCGGAAGCGTGTACCCCGCGTGTGCGCGAGATCTGGTAACTTAAGTCGATGTCTCTGGTCCCCGTTCTCGAGATAATACAGCAAAATTTATATTACCACATTCATGATTAATATCCGTCGTATTAATCATTAATATGTTAATATACGTGAGTGTGTGTGTATATATATATATATATATATGTATATTAAGACATATATGTCTAAGGTACGCGTTATTTCTCGAAGTCGGTGTGCCTTCGAATATACTTACGTTCGACCTCTCCATTCGATTCAGACGTTAAACGAAGCTATGCATTTTTATACGCACATCCGTTGATTACGATTTACGAGCAATGCCTAAGACAGCAGGCAGTGGCTGTTAATAAATAGTACAATTCTCAGCCCTTTCACTGCCATCGGTGTCATTGTTAATCTGCTAATAACTCCGACGAGAAAATATACATATCATTCGCGGTAGAAATCTCGCTCGTGAAATCTTCGAATTCCCCGGCAGCGATCGGATCGATTGGAAAGTGAGAAACATTTACCGGCAACGGTGGTGCTAATCTGTTAACTGAAGGAATGCGTGTCAACTCGTCGCGGGAGTTTAATAATACGTTCGCACGGGATTAAATACAGCACAGCGCCGCGCACGCGAGTCAGTTCGCCGTTAATCACTCTCAAACGCACAGGGGTGGGTTCCTCCCCCGAGACGCGGTCCAGTTAACAGGTTGAGCTCCAGCAGTTTACATCAAGCTCGCGCTCCGTATAACGCTCGAATCGCGACTCGAACGGAACGATTTTCCTTTCACGCGATCATTTCCATCGCGCTCTTCATCCGTGCTTCCCCGTCGGGCGACACTCCGACCGCCCGGTGTACTTTCACGGTCACTCCCAGCGTTCGAACGCCCCTCCCCAATTACGCACTTGGCTCCCGTTCAGCTTGCACACCGCAGACAATCACCACGAAGAAACGAAAAAAAAAAAAAAAAGAAGGAAACAAAAAGGTAGAAGAGAAAAGTATTTAGCACGATGTGCAATGAGGTTTCTAATACGAAATTCTATCACAGTTCTTCTCACACTTTGCCGCGTCGCACTGACCGTTACCATCGTCGATGGCGATCCGATCGATCGGCGCCGACCCCGGGATCCTTCGAGTCCGAGCCGAGCCGAGCCGCGAACGTTCGGATTTCATCGCGGCGTTACGTCGCCCGGAATAAAGGTAGGCAAGTGCCCCGACGCTCGTCGAGGGCATCCCTCGAAGCCGCCGGGTCTCCCGTGTCATCGACGCCCCTGCCGCCCGTCTCCTCGAGCACCCTTCGGCCACGCGTTTAATACATTCGAGATGGCACGTCGACGGCATAAATTCGCAACAGTTAATGATCGACGCGGACACGATAAAAGCCGTTTCAAATATCGCCGCGGCCAAAAAAAGTTCCAGGCGTCTCAAGGTGACGGGCCGATGTCACTCGGGAGGGGAAGGAAAAAGCGCGAGCGAGAGGAGCGGGGAATTCCCCCGGCGCTCGCCGGCCGTGGAATGGCTTATCCTTCGATCTTTCTTTTCCCCGCTCCTTCCTCTGTCACAACCTCGCATCTCGTTGGCCTTCAAAAGATCTCCAGAGGTCGGCCTTGGACGGATCATTTCGTGAATTGCCGAATTGCATCTTCCTCGGCGAGTCTCGAACGGGCTCGTCGACGGTCGTTTCGCGACAGCGGTGGTCTCGACGATTCTCTTCGTTGGCTCTCGCGTTCCTCGGGCCCTCCTTCCCGCCCGCCGCCGCTCCATAATCGTCCACTCCTTCGTCTCTCTCTCCCCGTCACGAGATTCACTGCTCTGTTGCTGCTCTGCTCCCGTCGTTCGCGCGGCTCGTCGATGTCTCGCGATGCTCGCCAACGAGGATCGGTCAGTTTCGGACGCCATTCGGCGAGCTACGGTAACCTGCGCTCCAGATCTTCGTGGAGCAAGCTGTTGTTGTTGGTCTCGTGCATCGATGCGGGGGACGCCTCTTCCGGTTGCTCGCCGCCGCTCAATTCTAGCTGGCCCGTGCTGTCCCCGCTACTGGAGCCGCACTCGCCGTCGACGAATCTGAAAAGAAATTTCCACGTGTTACCGTCGCTCGGCCGTTCCCTCGATTATTTGCTAAGCCAGGCGAAGCGGGACTTCTCCTCTCTCGCTTCTTACAGGGACCTCGACGTTCCGGCTTTTAATCCCGATTGCCTCGAGAACAAGCGGCCCAGCCTAGGCCCGATAGGGAATGTTTCTTAATTCTTTTAATGTGCTGGAGGAAACACGTGGGTGATGCCAGAAATGCAGTGGGAACAGTCAAGTCCCTTGTAACTTTAGACGGTATTCTAGATTTTTGAATTCTCCTGCTTTCTTTTAAAGGTTCTGCAACGTGTATTTCAAATACGATGCCTCGTGTTTTGAGCTTCCGCAATTAATTAGCGTGATCTTGTTAAACGCGCAGGTGAATGATACGCGTAGAGGGGAACTATCGAGAGCTTATCTCCAGTTTCCTTAGTTAATATTGTCAGTGATAGGTATTTATTCGCCCGAGCAAAGTGGGCTGTTGGCTTCTCCGAGTTACATCCGCGATACATTATCACGGCTTATCGCGGCGCACCAGAAAGTTTGGAAATTACTAGATTATTATTATTAATTTAGATGTGGCGGTGCGCGCGAGATATTGCTCCCTGCTATCAGACGCAGCAAAAATACGATACGCACCGATTTCGCGTACGTACCGAGTTATTATTACTTTTCCTTATTGTAGCGTTGAATCTATCTTATTACTTCTCATCGCGATTGGAATCACGAAACAGAGGTTCGCACGCGTCGGCTCGACCTCGATATCGTTCGATATTTACTGACGCTGCATTTCAGCTTCAATAACTATGAAGCAATTAAATGGCCACGACGCTGCTATATTGCGTTATCTTACACGTGTGTCGTATAATTCTGATCTTTCAGCGCTTTTTTCGCAATTTCTTTCGTCGGCCACGGTGGAGATCGATAATTGTTTAAAATAATCCGCACATGTCCAGTGGATTGATGGGATCGATCGTGTCGCAAGTGGTGCCGAGACTCGAGGCAATTTATTCCTGCAGTGTAACTTCGTTCCGAGCTATCGCGCTACGTTTAAAAAGGTGGCCCAATTAAGAAGCTAGAAGGACCAACGTTTTCGATTCAATTCGTTACGCAAATATTTTTAGACGGCGATAAAGTGTATTTGCTTTTATACGATCGAATTCTTATGTGCCCAATAATGGTATTATTCGGCTTGGAAGTGGAATGGAATCCTAATTAAATATTTTCGCAACTCATGCGTGTAGCGCACTTTATCTACAGTGTGTCCAAGATTGCGTGGTACAAACATTGCGTGCGTGTGGTATTCAGCGAAGTGTTGGGTTCCATTGCTCATAGTGGGGACGCGATAACAATTGAAGAGTCCTTGTAGCAAACACTGTCAGTGCCAAAAAGTAAATTCTCTACTGTAATATTATACCATTGACATTTTCCAACAAATAATTTTTTTATTTTAATTTCGTCGCTCACAGTGGTTCCTACAAGGACTGTTTAGTTGCCAACGCCGGCTTACGATCCGAGAAATGTCACAGGAACTCGGAGGAATAAAATAAATAGAATCGTTGAGGAGCAAAAAATATTTTCATTCAAACGTCCTCGCGTGAAACGGCGATTTTATATGCACCAACCTAATAAAATAGGAGACAGTTGGTAAACATCGATTAACATGAGAGTGAAGTGTTTTCAAGTTATAAAACGACTTTTTTCGAGTCTCTATGAAAGTTTAATCGACAGATACGATATACTCGGTATCACTTCGCACGTTGCCCGAATGGAACAAAGAGTTTCAGGATTTTTATACGTCTGAGTCTGTGTCATCCTCTATAAAGAAACCTGCTGAGTTGTACGCATCCAAGAAAGAAAAAGACTGCTATGAAGAATGAAAACATTTATATTCTACAACTCAGAAACGTTCTCGAATTCTTTCAGCTTTAATAACAGCAGCTCTTTTACTAATTCACCTTGCGATTTACCGTTCGAATTACTTTTAACTGTACAAATTATTACCAGATGAAGTTTTATGTGAAATCATGTGGTATTACTATTAACATTCTTCTGTTTACTTGGACGAGTGCTATTAGCGTGCAAGGTGTATACCACGAAACTTTGGGCTCTTTGTGTATAGATCTCACTTTTGCCGCTATCGCGTGTTCGTTATAGCGACAGTACCTAATTGATAAACTCTTTTCTGATATCCCTAAATATTTCAAAGCCTCCTCAACTTTGAAAGGAGCTGGCGAAGAGCGCGTGAATAAAGAAGCCCCAAGAAGTGGCAACTTCAAGAAGATGTGTATTAAAGCGGAGCGATACTATATAAGCGAAAATTTAAATTTGTAATTTTCAGTTGGCCTGGGTGCGGGATAGTTGTCTTTTGATTATCCAAACACAACTGTAAACAAATTTTGGAATTATACTCAGGTCTTCAGGTTCCTTTTTCTCCTAAAAATGATTATATGTATAATCATACTATATAGGCGAAAATTTAAATTTGAATTTTCATTTGGCCTGGATGCGGGATAGTTGTCTTTTGATTAATCAAACAAAAATGTAAAAATTCACAATGTGAATCTTATTTTTTACATTTTTAAGAGAAAAAGGAATCTGCAGACGTGAATATTTTTCCCAAATTTTTTTACAGTTCTGTTTGGTTAATCAAAAGACAACTATCCTGCACCCAGGCCAACTGAAAATTCCAATTTAAATTTTAAAAGTTCACAATGTGAATCGTATTTTTTACATTTTTAAGAGAAAAAGGAACCTGCAGACATGAATATTTTTCCCAAATGTTTGTACAGTTATGTTTGGTTAATCAAAATACAACAATCCCGCACCCAGGCCAACTGAAAATTCAAATTTAAATCTTCCGCTCCGCCCTAATGTGTATCTAGATCCAGAGTTGGGCAAAATGTAATCTAATTACAAATTGCAAATTAAACTGTAATTGTGCAATTGATTACACATTATTTTCTGTAATTGTGCACTTCGATAGTTGACCATTTGCTTTCGTCAACTATCTAAATGAACGATTACAGAAAATAATGTGTAATCAATTACATAATTACAGTTCAATTGTAATTTGTAATTAGATGACATTTTGCCCGACTCTGTCTACATCACAGTGGCCCACAAATAATTAAACTTCCAACGAAACGCTCGAAACTCATCGATCTCCCGTGTTTACGTCACCCAGTATTTCGAGCTTCGTCGTACCGCCACTGTCAATGCACGGTCGCGAAACCGATAAGTCTCGTTCGAGAGAAGTTGCCCGAAGTCAAAAGTTAAGCGCAACATTAATCAGAGTTAGTTCAGTTCAGCAGAAAGGCAGATAGTGGCTGGCTGCGAAGTACTCCGACCTTGGATAAAGGTCGCCGATAAAATGTTGCCTGTATTTTCGAATGTCGATATCGGCGCCCGTTAATAAACAATCACGAACAGCATCCTCCCGCGCCTAACTCTCTCGCACGAATAACATTCCGCCACGATTTCTAATACTGTTCGAATTTCCCGCGGGCGCGCCCGATCGCTGCGAACCGCGAGATCTCGCGGCAACGGGCCGCTCCACGCGAACCAGAATACAAATGTTCGCGTTAACTGATTTGATTGGTATGCATACCTCTCGCCCGGCGATAGCGACCGTTGCTCGCCGTTAGTTTTGCAATTAAGACTAACGTTAACACCTCCGATCGGAGCGCGAACGATCCTCGATTAGACGCTCGATTTTAACGTTACGAAATTTCCAGCTCCGTATCGCGGCTACGCCTCTGCCCTCCTCCGATAGCGATCGCCGCGGATTGATTAAACGGCCAGCCGATAAAATGTCCGATTCGAGTGCCTATCCCAAGGATTCGTGACATTTAAATTGCCCGCGAACGAGTTTCAAGAGTTGCGAACGATCTACTTGTTTACTCCATCGGTATGCGCAGACGTGTAAATTTCATTTTCTATATAATGAACGGCGACGAAATGAATAGGATTCCTAATAATGTGATGGAGACCCTCCTTGTGCTCCCCAATTTGCGTGGATCGGCAGAATTTTATCAGAAAATCAATTTTATAATAAATATCGATTTACCTTGAATTCTGAAATTGGAACTGGGCAGTTTTCGTTCAGCGGGATTTCAAATTCTGGAGGAAGCTTTTGAAAGTGATTTGGGAAACTAAGAGTCGCATCTTTTCGAGGTATTTGAATGATATAAAATTGGAGTAGGCGTGAAGGATTATATAATTTCCAAGTTTTGTGGGAAATGGAACGAGAAGATCGTTTTGTTGCGTTTTCTCCGATCGTTTTCTCCGATCCGAAACGACGTGCGATATGGAGATGGGACGTTTGGAAATAGGTGGACGTGCGGGTGGAACGCGCGAGAAAGCGCCGCGCCGAGGTGTCGAAGGAACGGTGAAAATGAAGGAAAAGCGGTGCATTTTCGAGCGTTGCGATGCCGATCGGACATTGTACTCCAACTCGTTTAGGTATGTCGACATAAAAGAGGTTCGTGACGCGCCTCGGAAAAGTCGATTATCTGTCGGACGAAAGGATTTCAGGTGGAATTCGCGGATTAGGGGCACGCCTCACAGTGGGCGATTTTGTCAATCTAGCTTTACTTTACTGAAATATAAATGCTTCCTGATGATAAAAACTTTTATGTCATAATATAATATACAAGTTCCATTAATAGTACCGTTACTCTTTTTATGAATTTCTTTTACAGGTATTTAGAAAATGAGGTTTTATGTTTGTACTGCGATTTCGTACTTCATTTTTAAAAGTAAATAACTTTAGTGTTCATCTACATTCTTCAATTTCGTTTTTTCTAATGTATTTTGGACAATATAGCAGTTATTACTAAGTTTTGTAAACACGTTTTTTTAAGTATTAACATTGTACAGTACAATAAAAGTTTTTTTTAAATTTCAGAAGACTTTAAAATTTTTCTGCAGCTTTCTTCAATCAAATTCATGGCACATATCAATTAATGACTAAAAAGGATTATGTTGTAAAAAAATTGGCTGCGCATATTTGCGCGTTTTGAAGAAAATCAATTTAACATGTAACACGCTCGAGACGGAAACGAATAGACATATTAGACAACTGTATTTTACCATTAGTTTTCACCTGATCCAAAAATATCGAGCAACAACGCCTTTTCATTCAAATCATCCAAACAACACAATAAAAGCCCTGATGTCAGCCTGTTATTAAAAAATGAAGATCAGATTCCAGCGATTCACATGATTCGTACGACGAAAGCGACATTTGACCATTTTTTCTTCATTAAAAATGTGAGTATGACTATAATTTTATACCTATAACATGCTCTGAAGACATTAAAAAGATATTAAAAAAAAACTTTAGGGAAGTAACTTAAGCCAGTAAAAAGTTATTAATTTAATAAAGCTAGATTGCCAAAATCGCCCACTCGCGCCTGCCGGTGAATTAAAATTAGAAACACTTTTTCGCTGCTAGTCGATGCGTCGACTGATGCAGGAAATCTCTTATTATTATTATACTTTTGCCACTTGAGAAAGCACACGGGTTCGGCGATGCTCCTGTAGGAATATGAAATTCGAACACCGCGGGTACCTACATTATGCTTATCAGCCGGTCACGTCTGCCGTTAATTACCAAGTGCAGTGAAGTGAAAATTACGCAATGCTTCCAATGTCGACCAGAAGTCATTAATTCCCTCCGCGAATTGTCAGCTTTCTTGCTGTCGGGGCTGGCAGGAATTCTTTTACGCGAAATGATTTTTAAACCGGTCCGTACGCGCACGCGCTCAGGGCAATCTACACAAGCACGCGCGGAAAGATTGATAAGGATACTTACGTGTATGGTTGCTCTTCGCCGCGCATTTCACATATGACGTTTGTCAGTGCCATTATGTAATTCTTGGCCAACGTAAGCGTCTCTATTTTGCTGAGCTTCCTTTCCATTTTTACGTGAGGTATCACCTCGCGCAGTTGCTGAAAGAAGCGATAACATTGTTGCTGGCGTTTTCGAGATCGCGCTTGCGCCGTACTAAGCGTCGATCGCGAGGGACAATTCGAAATTCAACACTTCGACTGGCGCCGGCGCGGGAGCATGCCGAGGGACTCGCGTCCTGCAAGCGAGTTCCACGCGCTTTCGCGTCGACACGTTCTGAAAAGTGGTGGTCGAAAGAGTGTTTAAACCTGCAACACATATTTTCACGTGTTTGCGTAAGAAATTTAATACTACTTAGGTTTTTAAGAATTATTCTGGTATCGCTACACGGTTTCTTTTAACACTAGAATCGCCGCACTGGTCATTGTGACATTTGTTAGTTTAAGGGGCTTCATAAATTTCTTATTTTTGCAACTGAATAGAGGAAGCATATTTGGAATACTGTTGGTAATTTGGAATACTGAATTGTCGAATAAACTCCTAACGTTATCTAATTTGTAACACCGTAGATAGTGTTCCTGATTTCTCCATATGTTTTGTTTCTCGAGAAATCAGAAATCAGATCATACTTCTTGAGAATTCTCGAGAATTCGCGAGAAATTGAAAAAATATATTGCAAAAATTACGATCTTGGAATAATGTTGATAATATTTATCAAAAAACACAAGAAAACTTTAACTAAATGATTATCCCTGTCTAATTTATACAAAACTTGTGAAAAAATAGATATTAAATATAATCGATAAGTTTGTTTATTTAATATAAAATTTGTACAAAGCGAAACATACTTTTTTGTTTGAAAATTGATTTTTAAAAAGCACAATGCGTCTAATGTAGCGTCAGCGAATCTATTCTTTTTGTGACAAAATCTGTTACTGTTATATTTTGACGTTTTATACATATCTGTCTTGGCTGTTAAATGAAAAAATGCGTCTTTTGACTTTTTTTGAAGAAATTCTGGATTATGCAAAAATTTTATATGAGATACAATAGTCTTATCTCCTCTTTTCTATATTTCTTCTTTAATAGCCACAAGAAAGTTAAAAAAAATAGGTAGGCACTTAATTCAGTATACAATTTTTCTAAATGTTTAAATAAGAATTTAAGAGCACCTTTAGCAGTTAATGATGTCGCATCTTATCTACTGTGATTTTCTATTGGAATTCACAGAGGTTCTATTGTTATTAATAAGATGTATTATAAATTGTAGATGTGTTTATATGTTCGCGATTAACTAGTAATACACAATTTGAACTAACTGAAAATTCATTTCCGACAATAAATGAGACTTATAATATTCTTCCTAGACTCAAGTTTCTCGAGAAATTACAGTATTTCTCGATAAATAAGAAGTAAGCAATTATGAAATTTCTCGAGAAGTTCTCGAGAAACAATTCTAACGCTAGAAAGAACACTAACCGTAGATGATAGGGGCTAATGACCTATTAAATAATGGCATTTGTGGATGAACCGCCATCTTGAAATTTTCGACACAATCTGCAGAATAAGAAAACGTCAATCTGCAAAACTTTTTCGGCAAGTATTCAATCGTTCCAATCATGGCTAAAATATGTCAAATTTAGTTTTAAACACTTTACCTACTCATTTGCATGTCCCTTCTATTATCCCGTTTCAGTGTTGCTATAATTTCGAGAACACAAAGTGTGACATGAAATTTTAGGTTTCAATGTCATGTTGCTAATTCGAAATGCCGAAGGTGAAGGCAATTTGGAATATTCCAAAGTTTAGCGATGCTTTTGTTTCACGCGTAACGGCTACCGCCTCGTCGGTTTGGGCCAGTGCTGCCCATTTATATTTACCTAAGATTATTCCTACATTGTGATTCCTGAGCCTGATTACATCATAAGTGAAAATAATTTTATTCTCTGCATGTTTTTATAAGTTTATAAAGCGAAGGTAAATTAGAATACCGTAAACTGGGCTGACTTTGCCCGCGCCGGGGTGACATTGACCACTTTTCGAAAAAACTTCATTTTATTTTATTGCGAAGTAATTAGAACGTATGTTGTTTTGTAATCGATAGCAATAATTTCTCCAAGGTCAAACGAAAAAAACAATAGCGAATTCAATCATATGGTAATTTTTCAGTCAGAGTAAAAAAAGTGGGCAAAGTCACCCCAGTTTACGGTACTGGTATTCCAAATTACCTGCACCTTAACGAAATCGATACTTCCTGTCATTTTTTATTTAAGCCAACGTTTCAGCTACTTTTTATTTTTTATTATTACTGAGAGTTGCAATATAAAAGTTTATTAGTTTCCCTATGATATTATGCAGTTTCATTTGCTCCCATCCTCTGCCGTAATTTTTAATTCGTCTTAAACAAACTGGTATTCCAAATATACTGCACTTCCTCTATATGTGCGTCTGTGACTTTTTAAGTATGCAATCTTTCATGCTGTAAAACGAAAAAATTGCCTACTGCAATGAATATGCTGTGCAGCTATGTTAATATGCTATAACGTTACATTATATTAATAAATTTCAGCAAATATATACCTACATTACTTGTACGTAAAAATGATTGAAATAAATAGCAGGAATTTGTATTATGTGTTTTAGTGTCGGTCAATATGACCGGTGCTGACGACTTTGGCTAGGTTAAACTTTCGGCGATTCTAGTGCTAGCGGTCTTATTTCTGTTACCGTTCGCAGAACAAACTTTCTTTTGATCACTATTGCACTGTCCGAATGGCCCCGAATTTTTGCTCGGGGCGAGTGAAGCCAAACTTTCTCGTGTCAGGCCTGATCGACTTGAAGGGACATTTCTCCAAACCTTGCGCCACTCAAAGTGTTGATTTTCCAAGACGAAAGTTTATTCGTTCTTAAATTTATTTCATCTCTAATGCTTTGCGATTCTATGCTTCTATTTCTTTGGCATCTCGTATTCGTGTTTACATTGTGACCTTTTTGCTTCGTGAAACAATCGTTGCCGTTCCTATGGTAGCTTAGAAGTAGAGAGCTTCTGCACGAGCTGTGCAGCTCCGAATTTACTGTTTCGAAACCACTTTAGTCTTCACGCTTATATAAAGTTTCAGCTCGAGTTGAACACCCGTGCTTAATGTTGGGTAACTTTGGTAACAGTTGTTGGATGGTTACACTTGTGCTCTTATGCTGAATAGGATATCTCGCGAAATAGAAAGAAACAGGTGTCTTGTACACTTGAAGAAATATATATAGTTATTTTCTGTGCCACACATTTCTGTTGACTACGTTACGAACGACGTTGTGTAATTCGAAAAGACGATTACAGTGACGATGAAGAGAGAGAAGTAAAGATTTTTTGTGGGACTTTGAAAAGCGAAGGGAAAAGTAGATCGCGATATTCGATTATAGAAGAATAGATGCGTTATATTCTGCATACTTTCAGCTTTCTTTTGCACTATTTTGATTTCGATTCTAAACTGAGAAGCACCTATTATACATTTTTTTTCTTTGATTGAAAGTTTCACTACCAATAAATACAATCTAAGGTGAATGTCCCAATTTCTGCTCATATCCCCATTTCTGCTCATTTCGTATTTTTCTTATTATTATAAGCGTTACGTTTGTACTATAGTTGCAACAAAACAATTCTAAATTATTTCAACATGTATGCGATTGTTAATATTTTTAATTTTTTTAAGTAGAAAACAGGTGATTAGGTTTAGGGTCAAGTGAATCACCGTCATCTCTGCATTTCTGCTCACCAAAATTTTAGTAACATAACCTCACTATTCAACATATGCTATAACTTCTATTTCTATTCGAAGGCATTTTATTATTTGTTTTTCATTATTTTATGCTGTATTGTTGTGTTATAAAGCATCTTTATAAAAGATGTAACTTATTTTAACCTGAAAAGGCAACATATTATGTGAGCAGAAATCGGACATTTAGAGCATTATATTTAATTACAAATTACTAATAGTTAAACATCTTGGAATATATTTCTTAAATAGTTTTTGAATTGGTTGATTTATTATTAAAGAATTAATCAATTACTGCAACTTTTGATCACAAACAAATTTTGTACACCTTCTTTATGACGAGTCACTTCTAAAATGAGCAGAAATTGGGACATTCACCTTATATCACACCACAAACTCTAGTATTATAAATATTTATTATACTACTAGATACCATCCGAGTATGTATGTAACTCAGAAAAATAAAACTCTCACGTTGAGTTTCTCTCAACGCGCGTATGCTTGAAATAGATCGTGGAAGGCTTGCGGATTTTTGCAACCCCGTCGGATGCTACCGCGTTTCTCGCGAAACCTCGCAATTTTCTAGGGCGTCGGGAAATTACCTCGAAAGCGTCGTTCAGGGAATGCATTCTCATTCGTTCTCTCTCGTTGCTCTCGAGCCTCCTCAGGTTCCTTTCTCGCGCGGAAATTCCACTTTTTCGCCTCCTCGTCGTCGGTGGTCCTCCACGATTTCTCCTCTTCGCCTGTTTCGGGCTTCTCTCGCTGCCGCTGCTGTCGCTTTCCTCACCCACCTTGTCAATGGTTTCAGAAACAAGCCTCAAATTATATTTCAACCTCGAATCACAAATTTACTAATTACTTTTCTAATCCCGCCATCCTCCCAGAACTATTTGAAAACTTTACTTCGGGGAGGTGTGCGGTACCAGTTTGACTCTTGGTACAGTGGGCGTCGTCAAAAATTGTTATGCACAAACGACCGAGTTTAGGTATTTCTCAAAAAGAAAAATGGAACCGATACAAGAGACCCATTGCAATACCCTACGTGACTTCTGTCTGCGAAAGTCTACTTGCTACCGATTATTACAGGACTGAAAATATTACCTGATGTTATCGCTAAAACCTGCACGATAAGTAAAAGTAAATAGATATTTATGGGACGTTATGTATTTCTCATTGTAACGTCACAAATGTCAGACATTTCTACATAGTTTGGAATTTCGTGTCTCAACGTTTGCCACCAAAAGTCTAATATTCCAGGAGCAGAAGAAAATTTTCATAGATTCTCGCGTAAATATTAGCACGATTGACTGATACAGTTTTATCTTGAAAAGAACCCGGCTTTTTTAAAGGCGCGAGATTTTTTAAAGACTGGTAGTATATTAGATTTGGCTTTGCTCTTTTCCGTGGCGAGTGAGAATGAGTGAAAAGGCACGCGACAGTGACAAGCTATAAATTACAGTCGGCGCATTGAAGAAATACGGAATGGGTCTCCGTGCCACCTCTCACTCGCCGCGGAGAAGAAGTGGCGGGGATAGCGACAGCTTCTCTTCAAGACGGAAGCGGCGGGTTCTTTTTAGAGACAGCACTGTAGATAAGAAGCGATTTCCAGGAAGAGTACATTTTATCCCGCGTACGCGATGACCTCTATTAACTATTTACCTTTAATTGAAGATCTAGATTGCAACAGCGATTAAAGAAGGCTCATTTTCTATTGACATAATACATTATTTTTCCGAGCTGTATCGCGGATGCTCTTAGCGCTTCAGTGAAATATTTTTCTAAAGTAGGATTAAATGTCTCCAGAGGAAGAAAAACGAAGCGGTGATATTTCGTTTGTAGAAAATTACAGTCAGCGATCTAAATTGTTGGAGCGATTATTATCGTGACTTATGGAAGAGGATAAAGGCTATTTAACATTTAATCCTTTGCACTCCAAGTACACAAGTTCGAATGAAGCTTGTATCGATGGCTTAGTGCACACATGTTGTATGTCCACTTTTAGCGTTTTTGAGAAGAACAGGTTCAAACATTCAATGGTACTTCATAATTAAATAAATACTTTTTGCATTATTGTATTATCATATATATGTAATATAGGTATCACTGAAACTATGTAATTGGTAGTATAAGTTAGAATCTGCAAAATGATAATAATAATTCGATAATAATACTTCGAAGATGGACATACTATATGTAACCAAGTACACAGGAGGACATAAAACATTTGTGCACCCAGCACAATAGATTCAGGGACATGCAATAAACAAAAATATTTTTGACACATTCATAAAAAACATAAAAATGTGATTTTTATACAGCATAAAGAAACAGTCAAGAACTATTTGTTGCATATAAAAACTCAAATTTCATAAAAAGTGGACATACAACATGTGTGCACTAAACCATCGATACATTGATTTCGTCAAACTTCATCAGAATGATAGATATGGTAGGATTACACGAACTACTGATGTTCAAATTGCACTGCTATAAAATCGATCAACTAGAGATTTCTGAATAAGTTGCAGATGGATAGAAGACCAGGCTCTGCGTACAAATTCGATATCACAGGAAGGCTAGATTAAATTCTTATAAAAATATGATATGTACGATTTTTCGCCACGCGCTGCAATTTCAGTTTACGTAATGGATCGCATTCTAATATTCGCGGTGGAGCGCGAGGATTTCTCGTAGCATAATAGATAAGATTAAGATTGGCGAGATATTGAATTTTGTTTATCGCTTATGCGCCAAGTGTGCATACAGGCTACCGTGGCGAGTGTCTCGTTCGAACTTAACTTCGGGAAAGCAGACACTGGTAATCAATCCACTATCTAGCTGCATTTCACTTATACGGGATTTCTTGTATCTCCTCGGTATCTAATTCGGTATCTTACTTTATCGATTACGTTAATTAAATTGAAGCTTTGACGAAGCTTCGAAACAACACACAGTACCCACACTTAACATTTTTCAACGATTTCATCTAGAATGGTCACGTGAGTTGTATAAAAAACATTATACAGATATCATTGGCTCGATTGTATATCGTTCGATCCAGGGATCGAAAAAGTTCTCGAACCATCGTTTTTAAAACAATTCTGTTAGAACTTATATGTTTTGTTTAAGAAAATATCTGTTTCTGTGGAATTTTTATTGAAAAAAATGTTACCTTTAGGAATTCATATGTTTATTTAATAAAAGGTATGGAAATCATAACATTAGAATTATCTACGTAGGTAAAATTATTACAAATAAATAACACATTCAGAATATCAATTTAACTGTAATAATTATTTAATATTGTTGTAGTACTATCCATTGAATAGTATTCAGTATTTGTTACAACGATTGAGAACTTTTTGTAATATTGGTGAACAAAATATCTGTTCCTGCTATAGAAATTTTTATATTTTTATATTTTATAAGTTCCATTCCAACTAGAACCTTTATTTTTAAGAACTGTTATTTTATCGGTTCTTCTGGGAACTTATAATGTGAGAACATTTTTAAAAAAAGTTCCGCGGTCCATGTTTTAAATGGAACCTATTGAAAAGTACCAGAACTTTTTCGATCCCTGGTTCGATCTAGCTTCTACTCTCCGAACGTGTAAGCTTCTAATTAATTTGGTTCGATAAGACTGTATGCAAGTGCCATGCACAGAGTGATTATACGTATTGTTGAGTGGACTACTTCGAATTGAACGATGTTAAATTTAGCTAACTTTCCAACTGTTTCTGCCGATGTATCTCAATTAATTAAGCCGAGAATAGAGGATGAAACCTTACCTCCGCACTGACCACATGGTGCCGACTGCGTTTCCCGGTTAACGAGTCGACAGAAGCGTCGTCCAGGTCGATATACATCTCCTGATCGCAGTCTTGATCGCTACCTGATAACCTCTCCAGGCTTCGCATTATCCTGAGGAAAGTTACGGCTTGGACCCCCTATAACGGAACACGATACACCATTAATTTCTTTCCAGCGCTCGTAAACGCGAAAATATCGCCAATCAATTATTTCCATCGCGCGTTCACCGCTGAATCGTTCATTAACGATGGGCAACGGTTCGCCACGTTGCGCGAGCAAATCGAAGGGGGGGTGACTTGTGATTTTGGAGCTCGATCCTTTGCGCGAGGTCCTGTTACCTCCACGAAAAATATGAGACACGTGGGGGATATTCGTAATCGAAGCACGTATTCAGATTGCTGATCATCGTAATTATTGCTTATTGAGAAATCTCACAAGAATATTTCATTCATGGTAGGGTGTGTATGAAGGGATGGTTAAAAGAAAGTTTGTAATTGATATAGGTATGGTAGATCGTACTATTGGCTTATTATAATGAGCTTCGTTTTGTAGTATAGAAACTATAGAATATCATTTCTTCGAATCAAATTATGGTACATTGGCTATTATTCAGGCTCTAAACTTTCATTTTGGTATTACTGGACTGGTCGATCCGCATTGAGTTCTAAACATACCTGGAGAGGGAACAGCAGTAGGTAGAAGCAGAGGCGACAGCGGTCCGAGGGAAATAGAAGATAAGCGGTGAACCTACCCTTCTTCCTATTATCCCTCTCACTCTGTACTATCTATGTTATGTATTACGGCGGAGCGAAACTATATAGGCGAATATTTAAATTTGAATTTTCAGTTGGCCTGGGTGCGGGATAGTTGTCTTTTGATTAGCCAAAGGCAACTGTAAACAAATTTTGGAATATATAGTACGATTATATAATCATTTTTAGGAGAAAAATGAACCTGAAGACATGAGTATTTTTCCAAAATTTTTTTACACCTGTGATTGGTTAATCAAAAGACAACTATCCCGCACCCAGGCCAACTGAAAATTCAAATTTAAATTTTCCTCTTCGCCCTATTCTGTGTGTATGTTGAGCGCGGGTAGCTTCACTCACATACATTCACATGCACTATACATCCATAGCCTGTTGCAAAACAGAGATAGGTTCACCCGTTATCTACCTTCTCTCTCTCGGACCGGCTGCCATTGCTCCGTTCAGTATCCAGGTTTGTTTAGAGCTCAACGTCGATCCGTTATCTGGGGGCACGGCAGTGCCTCCGCCGAGTCGAGTCGGGCGCTTGCCGTAGCACTCTTTTCTGGAAGAAACTCAGCGTACTTTTGACCCCCCATATCTTTGTGCTGGAGTTACCCAGAAACCTGAAACATTACTGTGAACCTAGAACATTGCAAACGGAACTAAACCTCAAAATTTCACGTTTCTATCTTTTATAGTTCATAAGATATTTAAACGCAAAGTTTCGTAATTTCGACACTGACCGATCATCACAATTCAGTCGTACTTCGCAATTACGCAGCATAGGGAAGTTATTATACCTTACAATGTTATGTGAAATTAAGTCCACGCTATAAATACATATACGATCAGTTCCTGTATAAATATTATTTTCTGCAATACTTTATTAATAAACGTGAATATTAAAATGTAAGCAACTTCCGTCACATTCTCGTACTGCGTAATTGCCAAGTCGCAAAATGTTCTTTAACTAAAGATGTAGACTTGGAGTAACTTGTGAATGCAAGTGTCAGAGTTAATGAGAGCGCTAGACTCGGCCCTACATGACATCTCACAACTTTTTACAGGTAAAGAGTCAGGAGACTCGGCTACATTTTTTACATGAAATGTTTTTGATGGGATGCCTATTAAACTACTAGCTTCATTACTCGGTATCGCCCGGAATTTAGGTTTTGATTTTTTAACAAACAATTTTTTGTGAAAATAGTCACATTCATCTGGATAGGCCAGGCATAATGAGCTGACACGCATGTCGCGATCCAAGAGAGAGGCAAACACAATCATATCAACTTCCGGCTTTATACTATTAAACTATGCAAAATAAATAACTGAACATTCGTTTTATTCCCGGTTCCTGAATTTTTAAACAGTTTTTAAATTCTCCGGGAATATTGACGGTCGATTGCCTCTTCGATCGAAGTGCCTTAAATCACCTTTCTACATGTTCAGTATACGGTACAAAGCATACTCAAAGCAACCCTTCTTAAGGGGACCCTCCGGTCAAACCCCTTAAAAAAAGGTGATCTTTATTTATTATCATAAAAGATTATAACATATCGTAAAAAATATTTTTGGCATTTAGTGATACACTTGTTAGAGTGCAAAAAAAAATTTCTTGCTTCATGTCTTCGGTCTGGATGTATTTTCTAGGTGGCGTTTAGTGTAGGCGCTGCCAAAAAGAGATGCCAAAACGGTACCCACGAAATTTACTCACAGGATCGTCCAAAATAAAAAATTCAAACAATTTCTTAAAACGTATTTCAACGCCTATCGCAGCACCCTTTGTTGGGGCAAAAATGACCAAAACTACGATATTCCTGCACATTCGAACGAACTAGTGCAAAAAAGCAGGTAATTTTCCGCACAAATATGCAGATAAAAAAACCAGTGTTTAAAAAATTATGTTCATACGGTGCTGCGATAGCGAATCCAATTACGAATCAAATGCCGCAAGGTTTTTCTGAATCGGTTCGTTAATTCTTTCGACATCGTGGTTACCGTTTCGAGAAAAACGTGTTCAAAGTGTTCTCGGCTCATACCTGCGTCCCGAGTTTGAATTAGTTGTGACTATAGAATCTATACCGTCACGAATTTTGGTGTGAAACTTTCATAGGGTATTCTCGGGATGTTATACTACAAAAATATATTAATATAAAAATCGATTTTCTGAAAAATTTTAACCGGGAGTTCCCCTTAGGTTTTTATAATGAAATAAACAATTAATGTTTTCGAATTTCTGGCTTACATTCTACCACTCTAGAAATGCAAGAAAGAATCTTTGCTGTTTGTTTATTTCATTTGTTTACATAAATATTTTGCAGTGAAGTTGGCGGCTTCAGAATTGCTGGCGGATGAAATTTCGGACGACTGGATCATCCGAAATAAAAACACCAAACATATTTCTAATTCGCAGGAGTATGATTATCTCGCCTTCCACAAAAGAGCAATTTTGGACCAAAATTATTAAAATGGCAGTTGATCAAAGTTGAAAGTAGCGAAAAGGGCCTTTCTTTTCTGTTTAATAGATATAAAATGTGGGAAAATATTAAAATATCTCAAGATATTTGTGGCTAGCGAGATAGCCATCCTCCTGCAAATTAAAAATATGTTTGGTTTTTCCATTTCTGATGATCCAGTCGTCCGAAATTTCAATCGCCAGCAATTCTGAAGCCGCCGACTTCACTGCGAAATATTTAAGTAAAATAGTAAAATAAACAAACAACAAAGATTTTTTCGTGCATTTCAAGAGTGGTACAATATACCCCCAGAAATTCGAAAACGTTAAGTGTGTATTTCATTATAAAAACCATCATCGAAAAGTGGCCGAATTTTCGGCCGAGAGAGTAGAATGTCCCCTTAAGTGCTTCAAGTGCGCTCAGCGTCACGCGTTTCACCAGTGGAAACGTGGCTTTATTAAACGTAGAAAGTACCATCATATTTTATCCTCGCGAGTATTTCCATATTCTTCTCTTCGATCCTTAGTGCGAGGCAGAAAGCAATTTAATAAACACATACAAATGTACTTTTCCAAATGTTTAAAGAAGAGCAGAGACTTTAATCTGTCGGCACTTATCCGCAATCGTTGCAACAATGCAAACAATGCGCGCGGGAATACCAGGGCAAGAAGTAAGCTGTTGCTACACGCGAGTTCGATTGGGTAATTCCGGTTGAAGCGGCGTGCTGATAAGGAGAACTAGCGGATCTCCCGCCTATTGGCGCGAACGTATACACATTCAGGACAATCGACAGTCCCCTAGCACGAAAGGCCAACACGCGAACCAAGATATCGTAGCGGGGAAGAACGTATCGCCTGGCCCCTTCGGACACGATCGCGCGTTTTACCATCGGCGATTAAGTAACTGCCCGCGGGCGTCGACGATGCATCAACAATTATGCGGCAAGAAATATGGACAATCGAGCAGTGCAACAGTGATTTCTGTGATTTCATTCGTCAACACTGCGAACTGCATCCTTCGCACCGTTTCGATATCTTTTCCAAAGCAACGAAAGTAGGTATTTTTTGCAGGGCTCTTGAACGTTGGCTTTGAGAACAAACCAAGCAAGGAGGCTGCTTTCTATGCTTTTTTTTATAAAACTTTCCTGACAGAGGCTTCACTTGGAAAGGGCCATTTTGCAAAACCTTGTTCCACCCAAAGTGTTAACGCGTTTCTTTTCTAATTTATCGATCTTCTATCCTTCTTCTTCATGATCGTGTGAAGTAAATTTTGCTGAAGTGTTTTGACTCAAGTAGCTCAACGCAGGATGTTTATAGGAGAGACATTCTTTTTCAACTTGATTGTTCAGAGTATTTTCTATTCCACGTGACAGAGACAATTTCAAATCTTCCTTTAATAGTATCGGTGTAACGTAATAAAAGTATGCGAGGGCCTTGAGGAGTGAGTCCTGACCTCGGGTTATTGCGTCCATTAAGCGTTACGAGTTGATTACCGAGAATCTTGGGGCAATGAGCAATGCAAATTAATAGTTAGTTTCATGCACACCTTGGCAGCAGACACATTCGAGGAAAGCGGAACTCTAGTCTCATATATAATCATCACACCCTTAAACGCTCCTTCACCCATCAGCTGCAAGACAGAATCACGTGTTGCGTATAAAAACCAATTAACAAAATTTTTCTTGTTAGTTACAAAGGTCAACGTTAAGATTATATTATACGCCGCAAGGGGGACAAGCTCGAATGCATAATAGATACACATCTACCTTGTGCACCACATGTCGTCTCACACATCGTGTTAAAAGTGTTGCAATTGGTGTAAAATATAGCTAACAAGGGAAGATCCCGAACCCGAAAATTCAAAAAATTCTAAAACTTTGTGAATATGCAATTTTAAAACATTTTAATTTGCTGCCCAAATTCACTCTAAGGGGGTGAAATTAATCCCTGAAAATTCGGCTATTTTCCGATTTTGTATTATAACTCGCTACTGTAAGAGATAGAATAAAAGTTTTGAGTCAAAAGTTACTCCTTTTAATTAGATCTATTATTTGGTGAAGAAATTATTTTACAGTTCACGAGTTATAACACAAAAGCGGAAAATAACCGGATTTTCGGGAGTCAATTACACCCCCTTAGAGTGAATTTGAGCAGCAAACAAAAATTGGGTTATAATTAGGAGGAAATTCCCTACATATTCACAAAGTTTCAGAATTTTTTGAATTTCCGGGTTCGGGATGATCCCTTGTAAGTGTTTTGCTGGCGATGTTCGACACGTCAGTCTTTGTTACTTTTATCTCCATGTCCCTTGCCATCCACGAATTCGACCTAGCTTTTACGATATTTGTCGGATAGAAAGTAAATGCAAAAGTAGGATGGATTTGAAGAATTTTTTTTCGGTGGAGGAATGTTTTTATCAAAGAAACTTTATATACATTAGAAAGATCATACTTTTGTCTATAAAATATGAAATTTTCATTAACAAATTTGAAGAAGAAGCTGCGTGGTAGCTGTTTCCGTTTTCCGTACACAGTTTTTTCAGAAAAGGCGACTGCGGTAACCATGCATCCCCGCTGCTTTTCATCTGAAACGAAAAAGGAAAAATAATGCTTAAAGTAGAGAAGAAAACTAGTACTTGTATCCGTTTTTAGTTTTTCCAATTTTTCGACTTCTACGTTCAAATGTCCGCCCTTTTACGAAAAATTGAAAAAAAATCGGCTATGACAAGTACTAGTTTGTTTTGTCTACTTTAAGAATAATTTTTCCTTCTTTGTTTCGGAAGTTTGGAGTTCGCTTTATACGAGACATAAATACGAATTTCTCGGAACCTCGCACCACTCTGTATTCATTTGAGCAAACTCTACGCGAAGTAATTTTCCGAATGGTAGTACACATATCGAATGGTACGTGTAGCGAGTTGTAGGAAGATATGGTTGGTTCGGAGCTAAAGAGCGAGGGAGAAATAAATCATTACTGAACAAGGGAAAGCGGATCGTCTGTGGTCAGACGCGTTCTAGAGCCGATGTGCCTGGAACTATGTCTCTCTGCAACTTTTCAAACGTGTGCTATTGTGAACATTGTTTCCAGTAAGATTTATTCAAATTTTTAACGAAAGAATTTAGTAATAATTTTATTTAAGATTCTTAAAGAATTTGAAGAAAATCATAAAGCCTTGTTTAACTATGTAGGTACAAGGAAATACTTTTTCATACGAGGAAGTGTAATAAATTATGACAACATTATTGTCTGTCGTTTGCAATAGGATCAGTGAAACACTTGGAGCTAATATCGTGTCATAAATGGCCTTTAAACTGCTTCAAAAACACTGTTGCTAAGGAAATTCTTCCCTCTAATATTTAACAGTGTATTAGAGTAGACTGTTATGGTACGTGTAATGAGTATCGACTAATCTTAGCAATAACTCATCTTAAGACTCAACCCTGAACGTCGACCTTATCGTAACGGTGCTTGCTTTTCCTTCGAATAAATTCAGTGTAACAGTGGCTGAACAAATATTACACTTTCTTCTTCCTCATCTAACTAAAAATACCCTGTCAGAGTAATTAAACGTTGACAATGGGAGCACCTGTTTAGAGTCTATTCTTAATTGCAATTTAAGGGTACCCTCCCATCAAATCACTCCAGAAATAGGTCATTTTTAGGATTTTATTTAAAAAAAAGTAAACGTCGTAGGGTCAAAAAACTTTTTGGGCTGTATTTGTACATCTTTAAAGAGAGTATAAAAAATTTTTGGAAATTTTATCTAACACCGCTGACTGTTGGTGGCTGTGACTGTCCGGGTGATACAAAAAAAAGTTCCTCACCTGCGGAATATTTAAGGCCTTATAGAATTATGTGAAATTAATAAACCACTAAAATTCTTAAAGTTTACAAGATTGTTCGTGGAATTACCTACGGTCATAGCAAAATATTGTACAAACGTTCGAACCATAAACATAAAAAAAACGGGTAATTTTACGCACGGAAATGCTTGTAAAAAGAAAACGATTGGTCGCACAGTTACAATCATAGTTGATTGCAACGGAGACTTTAGTAATGAACGAATTCCCGCAAGAATCTTTGAAATCGGTCGATCATTTATTTATTTTGTTAGTGTTTCCGCAGTTTTAGAAAAACGTGTTTTGAGAAAAACGCTATTAAAGTTTAACTGCTGTGGATACGAACCGATCACTTTTATACCTGTAGACTCTACATTGCTACGATTTTTGAGGCCAAATTTTAACTCGGCATGCTTCAGATGATGTACAACTAGAATATACATAAAGCAAAAATCGATTTTGTGAAAATTTTAATGAGAGAGTACGCTTAAAACGCGGATGAGCCTAATTATTAATCGAGGTAAATATTAAATTCCCTTTACTGAGTTGAAGAAATGCGCAAATGTTCCTCGAGTTCTAAGCAGTACCGCTCGCTTTTCCAAAGGGAAAACCGCTGAAGACAATATGGAGAGAGAGCCTGCCTGGTGGTTTCTTCTGGTTCATCGAGCTCGATTTTCCCGCTGGAGAAGCTGACTGCTAGTGACTCAACGCCTTCATCCTCTCCGTCATCTCTTACGACAGATAATCTGTTTAAGATTATTGGTAATTTCACAGAACAAAGTGAAGTTCAAAGAATTTGTTTCGTTCATCGGACGATGCTTTTTACTTGGCTGTACAAAAATAAAAGGAGAACTTTGTATAGCAAAGTACCAATAATTACAGCCTGCTTCGAAACTCTTTTGTGAATGAATCACTCGTAACACAGTTTATTGCGTTACGACGTGACAGTAGCATTTGTGACGAGTTATTGGTATATACAATTATGTGAAACTAATTACGCAATCTAAAGTATTATCTATTACCGTAATTGTTTCTAATACAGTGGCTCGTGCAGTAGAATTTGCCCGATGCAATAAAATTATCGCAGGCTGCTTAATCTGGTGTATAGCATAATTGTAGAAGCTGCACTCATTGACACAAGACGGGGATTCCCGTGAACGGGAGATAAAGTATCGCGGATTCTTTCCTTTTCGTGCAATGCACCTGCTTGGGAAATATTTCGTACACGCGGGGGAAAGGAAGAATGGAAGAGAGCGAGAGTCCAGAGAAGAAATATGGCATTGAGAGCAATAACGGGCAAAGCCACATTGAGAAAAAATAAAATTTCTCCTATTTTATACGATTAGTACAGGCTATTAGAATACATTATTGTTAGGTATGGGATCAAGTTAAATATGTACTCAGGAATTCGAGTGAATTCCAATACAAAAGTTTCACTTCGTGGGCATCGAATACTACTGATAAGAGGAGACGTTTCATTCTATTTACTTCCAAAGTACTTGGATTAAACAAGCTGGTTTCCAACATCAGAAAGAGTATCTGTAGTGTTCGAGAATGTACTTCTAAAAAGTGGAGGTTCCCAGGTGTCCGCCTCCGATTGCTTTGAATTTTGGATATGTTTTAGAGGACCGAAAAATAAGATATACGTGTTTTTTTATAGCGGCCCGTTTTCATATTTAGGGGGTGAAACCAACCCCCAAAGTTATAAGATTTTCAGGTGTTCATCTTCGATTGCTTTTATTTTTGGATATGTTTTAGAGGACCGAAAAATAAGAAATACGTGCTTTTTAATTTTGGCCTGCTTGAATATTTAGGGGGTGAAACCACCTCCCAAAGTTCATAAGAATAGTTGGTGCCCGCCTCCGATTGCTTTGAATTTTGAAAAACATATCCAAAAACCAAAGCAATCGGAGGCGAGCACCAATTATTCTTATGATCTTTGGGGGGTAGTTTTACCCCCTAAACACGCAAATGTGCCAAAATAAAGACACGTATATCTTATTTTTCGGTCCTCTAAAACATATATAAAAATTCAAAGCAATCGGAGGCGGACACTTAAAAACTTGTTCTTGTAAGTATTTTGATAAGTAGTATTCGAACCTTGAAAGACAACAATCTACATACTCCATGCATATTGCATACCACAAATATTATGTATGTATGTACATCGTACACTGCGATTTCACTCGAGTTGAATATTGTAACCAGAAAAGTATCGTAGGTAGCCTGTGAAACATAGAACGTTCGAATCTACTTAGTCAGGGTTCGATTGCACAGTTCGACAAAATTTGACTTTTTTTCGGACTGGTAACATTCAATAGCCGTTTCTTGTAGGTTTTCGTGCGCTGAATATCGTACTGGTCACCTAAATCGTACCTCATCAATTTCTCAGTAATTAATAAATATAAACGACATCTGATGATAAAAATATCAAGTAAATGCGAAATGAGAAATAGAAACAATCCTTTGGAGCTTACACCCTATTTTGTGCGTGCTATAAATGTTAAAAAAATCAGATATGATTGATGTAACTTTTTACCAGTTTATCTTAGCTGATAATAATTAAACAATGCAGTTTTATCCTGTATTTTTGTATTTTTCTAAAAGCGGGTTTAATGTAGAATATTTTACATTCTTTTTATGTACATATTACATTCATTATAAAGTTTAAATCGATATTCAGAAATAAATTGATCCTGTTTCCTAAATCGTGCCACTACCATCGTACTAAGGATTTGAGAATAGGTTACGTCACATAGGTTATGTACAAATATCAGTTACATAGATTATTGCGGCCAGTATGAGATCTATATACACATGTATATGTAACTAGGGTAGATGCACCATTTGTGGCCACTTTAAGGTATTGTACCAGTTTTGGCAACTTCTTAAAAAATATAATATTTTTCCTAGTAAGCGATAAATGTAATCTTATATTTCTGACGGTATACTAAACAAAATATTTATGATGTGAAATTCTCCACATCATAATGATCTGCGAGTAATTTAAAAATAAGATAATTATGCACATGGCCAAAAACAGTGCAATGGCCAAAAACGG